>JAMJFZ010001012.1:1127500-1695000 GCA_026225945.1 Cricetomys ansorgei | reverse complement strand
CTCAGTGATCTTCCTCCTGCAATAAGGTATCGTCTCCTAGTCCTTCTAGCTCTTCTCAAATTGTTCACCAAATGGATACTAAGCATGCAAATATATGAGTCTATGGGGGCCATTCTCATTCAAACCACCCCAGATGGTCAGTGGTTAATAGAATTTGCTGATCTTCCAGAAGATCCAAGTTTGGTTCCCCAGTACCCTTGCTGGATGGCTCACAAGCATCTGTAACTCCAGTTCCTGAAGACCAAGTACCTTCTTCTGGCCTTTGTGGACACCTGTGCACATGTGCATGTGAGCGTGCGCGCACACACACACACACACACACACACACACACACACACACACACCTGCAATTAAGGCTTTTTAATCTTTAAAAAAAAAAAACAGATAAAGTGAACTTCCAAGATAGAACAAATGATATTCACATGTTTAATGAGCAATTTTTTTTTTTCAGGAGTTCACTGGTTTGTTTTTAGCACTAAGAATTCAGGGTTCAGATGTCTGCATTTCAAAGCAGGGAATCTAAGCATAATAAGCCTCTTTAAGTTGCATCTAGTGATACAGGCCTGTAGTTCCATATATTTGGGTGGCAGAGACAGAAGAGCATAAGTTCAAGGACTTGCTTGGACTACAGAGTGAGTTTAAGGACACCTTGAACAACTAGTGAGATCTTATCTCAAAATAAACAGTGAGGAAAAGGTTAGGGATCCCTAGTAGAGTGCCAGTGAGGGCTTAGGGGCATGGCTCAGTGGTAAAGAATTTGCCTAGACTCCACCCAGTGAGGGGTTGGGTGTGGCTAAATAGTAGATCCCCTGCCTAGCATGTGTGAGGCCCTGGGTTCAATCCCTAGAACAATACAACAGTGACAATAAAAACAAGCCCCTTCAAACCAGCTTTGAAGCCTGGTTCATTTCACCCTTTATATAGAACACAGCATCTGTTTAATGAACACCCGGCATACGGGAAGAAATATGGTATACACGATGAAAGCGGAAGTTTGCCCATAAATCATGTGAGTAGAACCAGTGTTTTAAACAACGCCTAAGGGGAAAATAATGTTTATAGTCATTCTGGAAACCCAGATCTGGGGAAATTACCTAGTAAAAGCTTTGCAAATTTCTGTTCCTTTATCAGAAAAATAAGAGGCCTCTGGATGATTCCCAGTGATACCTGTTAGGTCCATTTATTCTCAATATTAATAAAGTCAATCATTTGACATTATGGGTTTGCATCTGGGCTTCGGAGACTGATTGCTGCAATCAACCGCTGTCCAGCTAGTGGCTTAGGGCACCCACAGTGGTCACTCGTCACATTTCTATTAGGTGGATTATCTCAGAGGCTCTTCCAGTGTCCTGAGACCAGAAAAACAAAGAGGGAGCATTGTGGACATGAGAAGAAAAAGGGCCACCACCCAGAGTCTAGCTGAGGCCTCTGAGAGGCTGAGAATAACTAAGTCTAACACAGTTCATGGCTGCTTAGGCCTCTCTCCCTCTGCAGCTGTAGCCCTGTGGTTTTCTAGGAATCCCACCAGAAGCCCCACATACGGGGAAAATCTTGTTGTAAACTACTTGTGTGACCCTAACGTCCTCTGGTTTTATTATATCAGGGTGTAATCCCATTCAAGGCACCTCAAGAGCCACCCTGTAACCCCAGTAACCGAAGGAAAGAACAGAGGTAGAGGAAGGGAGAGTCCCTTAGAAATCTGTTGCTGTAGAGTAGTGTCTTCACGTGCACACACCACCCCCGCCACACAGCAAAACTACCACCATCTTCATCAACTCCCCTGTGCCTACCTGCAAGCATCTATCAGGATGGGGCCTGTGAACTGTTGCCATGACATTTCTTCAGAGAAAGAGGGCATGGGGAGTGTCATTGGACCCTCAGCTGAGTTTCCAGCCATTCTTCCCAGCCATTTGTATGCAATTCTGCCTTAATTACAGATGGCCTCAGGTTGCTAGGAATTAGAGTGTATTATCTGTAGGAGATACTAGGGTATACAGAGTATATAGTATTTGGTATATGAGAGATGCTACAGTATATATGTGTGTGTGTGTATGTGTGTGTGTGTGTGATATCATATATACACATATACATATATAGGAGATGCTAGAGTATATAATACATGTATGTAATGCATAAGATGAGCATGCATACTATGTATTATACATACTACATACTATATATATTATATACTATGTATACTGTATGCATACATGTATATATAGTGTATATAGTATATGGTTGGCAGGAGGTGCTAGAGTATACAATATATAATATATAGCATATAGGGGTTGTAGAGTGTATAAAACATGTAACATGTGGTATATGGTCTGCAGGAGGTGCTAGAATATATGGTGGATATAGAGTATATGGTAAACGGGAGATTCTAGAGTACAGAGTATATAGCAGGTATAGAGTCTATAGTGTATGCCTGTAGCAGGTGCTCAAGTACAGAAAATATATAGCACATGGTATATGGGGAGCGATAGGGAGGTTAACTGAGAGGACCTCTATCTACACAGCTACAGGGAAATGTCATCCACTGTGGTACTTTGGGGTACCTCACGCTCCCCCCAGCAACACCTCACCGTGTTCTGTGAATAAGCCCATTTGGTTCCCAGGGGAAACTGTGGTGGTATCATACTTTGATTTGTCTTTGGGACTTTATGAGTTAGGAATAGTGCTTCTATTAATTCCCTGGGCACTGTTCTCTCTATTTTCAACAAAACCCTAACTCTACTGACTTATCCTGAAATTCTCTCCTACATCAAAGCCACAGATTCTGCCTTTGCCTGAGTTGAGGTCCCAAAATGATTATGAGAACCCATAAGGCTGCCTAGGGTATGGCACTGTCTGTTCCCTCTCTGTTGACAATCTGACTTGGAGTCTCTCATATGACAGTAGCTAGATGGTGGCTGGACATGGAATCCTCCAGATGATCTATCGGGAGGGTTCTTCCTCTCCATGGATCTTCTCCACAATCACAGGGCAGCAAGATTTCACCATGCTGGTCCAGAGCTCCCCCAAACCACAGAAGCTGCATACACGGGCTTCTGATAAGTCGGAATATTATTCCCACCATTGGCCATTGGTTAAAGCAAGACATTTCAGCATCAGTTCAGTGTGGGAGGGTGTCTCAGTTACTGTTCTCATTGCTGTGTCAAAATAACTGGCAACTAAGACACAGAAGCTTTATTCTGACTCACAAGTCGAGGATGCGATCAAATCATGGCAGGAAAGAAATGGCAACCGGAGCATGGGGCATCTGCAGTCGGGAAGGGACAGACAGATGCTAGTGCTCAGCTCGCTTTCTCCTTTGTACTCAGTCCGGGACCCCAGCCGTGGGACAGTGCTGCCCACATTTACTGTGGCTCAATCTAAAAACTCCTTCACACACATGCTCCTTTCCTATGTGATTCTTCGTCCATCACAACCCCTCTAACAAAACTGTCAAGGGAGCCCTTCCTCCCCTCAAAGTACATCCTTGAGGTGATGGAAGGACCTGAGGGCTGAGATGAGACACGGGAAACAACATGCAGCAATCTCATCTGGAGTTGGACACTGAACTCTGAAATGACAGGATTGGTACACGTGGCAACGTGGGAGCAGTTTGGATATTAATTCTATTCCTCCTTATGTCTGAGCTTCCCCCAGTTAGGAACCAGGAGGAAGCACTGCCACTGTGCCAGATAATCTTGCAAGAACAGATCTGGTTGGTAGCTGGGCTAGGGAGAAGCTCGGCGAGTGGGTAAGAGTACTTGCTCCACAATCGTTGGGACCTGAGCTTGAATCTCCAGCATCCATATTAAAAAAAAAAAAATCTGACAGGTTCAATGAGCATGCCTGTAACCTCAGCACTGGTGGGTAGAGACAGGAGAGACAGGTGTATCCTGGGAGCTCATTGGCTAGCCAACCCAACTGAGTGGCAAGCTTCTAGCTCAATCCCTAGCCTCTGTCTCAATAGGAGACATTTAATGTCCTTCTCTGGCCTCCATGTGTATATGCATCAGCTTTATTCTAGTTTGCTCTCTGTTGCTGTGATAAAACACTTCAACCAAAAGCAACTTAAGGGACAAACAAGTGTATTTTGTTTATGCTTCCAGATCACAGGTCATCATCGAGAGAAGTCAGGGCAGGAACTCAAGAAAGGACATGAAGCAGAAACCATAGAGGAACTCTGGTTGCTGGCTTGTTCACAGGCTCATGCTCAGCTATATATACTAATTCTTATACATACGAAAATCACCAGCCCAGGGAATGGTGCCGCCTAAGGTGAGCTGTGTTGTGGAACTTTAATTTAAAATAATTATTTTGTGGACTGTTGGAAAAAGGGATGCATAGGCCTGGGCACTTTGTATTGTCTGCAGGTGTTGGATTTATGTGGGGGATGTTTGATTGCTTATGATCTACACCTAAGGAGTTATGAATCTATAAAAACACCTGAGCTCAGATGCTTAGGGTTCCACTGTCCAGGTTAGCACTTGCCATGAAGGTGGTTCCCTCTGCTGAGGTCTGGTAGAGTTCGCACATATAAAAATGCTTCCTTGTCTTCCTTGGTGAGCAGCCACATTAGGTGTACAACTACAGGACTGGGTCCTCCTATATCAGTTAACAACCAAGACAACCCCCATACCCATGCCCACTGGGCCATCCTTCTACTGAAACTCCCTTCTTAGGTACTTAGGTAACTTTAAACTGTATCAAGTTGACAATTAAAGCCAAGTAGGGCAGGCATGTATACATGCACACACACATATGCATGTACTATATACTTCGCATGTACAATACACAGGTACAATATTAAAAAAGAAGAACAGATTAGTTCAAGAAAATCTGGAATTGGGAATGCTATTGCCTCCTGTGCCCCATTTAGCAGAGTAAAGCCTCTGAGAATTTCTGCAAGCATTAAAAAAAAAATCATTTAATTTTGCTCAAAGTTCACACTTCCTCAACTTACATCACACAACACTCTTTTACAAGATGCTTATTTCTCTTAAAAACCAGCATCCTACGCGATCTCCTTTGGGAAACACCATGGTGGACTCCTCCTTGGATCTGTGAACAAATCCAATTAACTTTATTTCAAATCTCAAGCATCTGAGGAAAGAGCTAATGAGTGTTGCGTTTTCTTACTAAGCTGTTTCTTTCATGGTGACTCTGCACCAGATGACACCCGAAGTGTGAGCCTTTTCATAAACAGCAGAGCGAAAAGCCCTCAGCAGAGCTTCGCAGGCTCCATCCCATGGAAGGAATCTGATGTTCTCAACATTAGAATTGCAAATCATTTCCACTCAAGTGCTCAAGTGTCTCCCAACCCTATAACTTTACATTTGGGGATGTGTCTTTCAAAATGAATTGCATAATCTTTTTCAAATTTTTAGTTATAGAATTAATTGCTTTCTTGCTTTGGTTGATTTTTTTTTTAAAGGAGGAATGAAAAAAAAAATATCCCAGAATGTAAAAACACTCATTTTGAAAATAAATATAAACCTGAGTTTCTTCAGGGAGAAAATGATTGACAGGAATGTTGTAGAATATTTGAAAAATAATGAGATGAAGAGGGAAAAGCATTGTGGGAAGAGAAGCATAGATAAAGACAGAGAATTATGGGACAAGATGCCCAGCTGTGATGAGTGAGGAAACATGGGTGAGAGGGATGGAGATGGTGCCAGATCATGTGTTACCACACTTGGCTTTTAGGTCAAAGTACTGACAGCAAGGATCTAGACACAGCTGGCTGCCTCACAGTCCTTCCCAGCCACTGTACCCACACCCCTGCAGACATTTGGTCTCTCATATGGCCTCTCCCTAGTTGCTCATTGACCTTCTTGCTATTGACAGATGTCCTTCCAAAGTCTCACTCCTGCTACTGGGTCCCGATCTGGTACCAAGCTCTCCAGGCCTTTCAGCTGAGGGGGCTCTCGGTGTAAGTGCCGGTTTGCAGATTTGAGGATGTCTTTGTGCAGGTCTCATGTCTGAGTGAGAGCTGGATTAGATAGGTCAGCCTTGATCTCTTGAGAATACTCAAAATGTCAATAAAGTGAGTTAGAGAACTACTGTGGAGTGGAAAGCCCCTCCTCCCCTTGTCTGAGGTGCCCAACGGCTGCTCCCCAAAACGGTGAGCAACTGTATGACTTTTGTCTATCAACAGCTTTAATTAGGAATCAGTCATCATTGAAAATTTTCCAACTTGTCCTTTCTTCCTCCTCTTCTCCCCTTCTTCCTCCATCTCTCTGTCATTTTCTTTTCCTCCTGTGTATGTGTGTGCATGTGTATATGGAGGTGCATGTACACATGTGTGAAGGCAAGACGTGATAACCTGTATCTCTCCCTCTCTCCCTCTCCTTCTCCCTCTCTCTTTCTCTCTCTTTCTCTCTCTCTCTCTCTCTCTCTCTCTCTCTCTCTCTCTCTGGCAATGTCTCTTACTGAACTTGAAGCTCACTGATGGGGTAAGTTGTCTAGCCAAGAGCTGATTCTATAGGCACTCTACCTCCTCATATCTGTTGCCTGGGTACTGGGGATCCAGACTCAGGTCCTCATGCTTACTAACTCAGTAAGCACTTTATTGACTGAGTCATCTCCCTAGCCGCTTAAGTGGCTTAATAGCAATAACAACCCAGCCCTTCAGAAGCCACTGCCCCAAACAGTGACCAACAAAAGATGACATTCCCTACTAATCCTGATATATTTTCAATTTATGCAATCAAGAGTACATGGGTCTGCACTGTCCCTCGCCTCTCATGATTAATGGTCTGGCCCTGGCTGAGGTCCAAAAATGAAAGGAACCCAGGGAAGCAAAGGCAGGGGGTTTTATATTATCATGTCTACAACAGACTCATTCGATGGTGTCAGCACCGACTGTGGGCTCTGATTATGAAATATGATGCATGTTGAATGTAATGACTTTCTCTGCCCTTCTGGGGAGTTCACTGCTTCCCAGTGTCATTTTCTGTTCTCATCTGAGTGGTAATAAAGGGAATATCATTGGCTTCTGAGTGCCGTGGCCACTGTGTGTTTTACAATAAATTGCATTTCAAGACCTTTCATCCCAGGAGAAAAACACGTGGCTGGAAGGATGATCCTGAGTCAGGTTCTGGGACCCCAATCTCCATGACTATGGGGAGCTTCGCTTTTTTAGGGAACAATTCCCTAAGAACACTCATTTATTTTTTCATGCGGTTTTATATCAGAAGCCAGTTTGGACTAGGGAGGGACATGATAAAACACAGTCTCCTAAGCAGAAAAGACTATGGTCCATCCGAACTATTGTAGAATGGACTGGTGTCTTTGCACTGGCTCCAGTGATGGATGACCAGACTCCAGCTATGCCTGAACCTTACAGTCTGACTTCTGACAAGTTCTGGAAAGGGAAATAGGAAGAACACAGATTCAAATGGGGAAGGCAACCTCGAAAGTCCTAAGCACTTGGTACTTCCTAACTAAGCCTTGTCCCTCGTTGTTCCGGGTTGATTACATAATGTTTTGTTGCTGTGGCCAAATGCCTAAGGAAAAAGAAAAGTTTTGCAATGTTCAGAATGGAACATAGCTTAAGTTAGACAAGTGTTCTAGCATTGAACTATGCCACAGTATCTCACAGGAGGGTTCTAGGCTAGCAAACTACCGCTGAGCCAGGCCTTCAGCTCTTTGGGGGATTCTCAGAAAGTGCTCTGCTGATGAACTTATCTCCAGGCTCCCATTTTAGTTTTTATTTTGTGACAGGTTCTCTTTAAGTTGTCCACACTCATCTTAATAGCCCAGGAAGTCCCTGAACTTATCAATCTCCTGCCTCAGCCTCCTGAAAACTAGCATTGCAAAGCCTGCACCACAAACATGACTCTAAGGAAACTTAAAATAGGGAATGTTTGTTTGACTTATGGTTTCAGAGAGTTCTGGTCAGCGTCTTTTGGTCCCATGAACTTGGACTAAACATCATAACAGGCAGTGTATATGGCCCTATCTTCTTCACTTCTTGAAGGATAGGATGCAGAGAAGTTGACATTTAGGAAGGGGCCAAAGTAAGATAAATCCTTCAGGGACTATCCCACCAGTGACTTACTGCTTTCAAATAGGCCCCATATTGTAGAAGACTATTTTCAGCGGTGGTTAAAATATTGTTTTGTGCACTGTTGGGTGAGGGGCTGCCTAGGTCTTGGTGATTTTTATTGTCTGCAGTTATTGGATTTGTGTGGGGAATGTTTGATTAGTCATGATCTGCACGTGCTATCAGTGGAACAACTGAGGAATTCTGAATCAACAAAAACACCTGAGCTCAGATGCTCAGGGTTCCCGTCAGGGATGGCACGTGAAGTGATGGCAGTTCCCTCTGCTGAGGTCTAACAGGATTTGAATGTAGGAGAATGCCTCTGTGTCTTCTTTGGTGAGCCCACACAGAGTGTACTGCTACAACTCCACCTCCAACTTTTCACCACCTCCCAATATTGCCATTATATTATGAATCTATCAAGAGACTGATCTATTTATTGGACCTAGAGCTGATGGTGTGGCTTATTCACACTTCTGCAGATCAGGGAGCAGAGAGCTTGGGCTGGAAGTAAGCCAGGCTATAGCCCTCTGCCCTCAGCAACCCACTTCTACCAGCCAATCACTCATTACCTTGGGACTAATCATTGAAACCCTTGATTCTGTGAGAGCATTTCACATTCCCATTCATAACAAGAGGGGTCAAAGGTCAAGGAGGCAACTGCTCATTTCTCACTTGAATTAGGTGGTGGTTAAACTGGATTCAACCCACAGGATCTAAATCATTCTTGGAGACCATCTCTGGACACATCTATACTGAGAAGTGAGGGACTCAGGCTCTTCTGGAACTTTCTCTCCATGCCTGAAGACCTTTGAAGGATTCCGTTGAGACTTGGCAGCCAGGGCAACACTCTGATGAAATCTGAAGGCCTCCTTGTTTGTCTAAAATGTAAGTGGGTCTGATGGTCTCTTTGGCCATTACTAACTCTCACCTCTTGAGAGTGCTTCATTTTCTTTGTAGTAATCCTTTTGATGGAGATCACAAGGACCAGGGAGATAAGGGAGGCCAAATCCAGAGGCTAGAGATGGGTTAGAGAGATGGCTCCATCAGTAAAGTACTTGCTTGACTAATGTCAATGAAAACATGTAACTCCCACTTCAAAGGAGATTAGAGGTAGTTCATTCTGGAGCTAAATATGAATGACCATGGCCTAGGAACACAGGTTTAGGTTACCCTAGAATCCGTGTTCCAACGTGGTAACATTTTGAGATTTTTATTGACCAGAACTCCAGTTTAAACAACAAAAAAAAAACCAAACATAAAACAGTTTTCAAATACATTGGTGAAAGCATTAGGTTGGTAGGGAGGGTACAGTGAACTGTACTTTGGCTTTTGGTTGATAGAAGCTATATTTTGTATGTATATTCCAAATGATTTACCTAATGGTCACAATGATATTAAGTCATGCATAGAAGATGGCAATAAGTGGCTATTGAGGAGATAGCCCAATAAGTGGACTTAAAACTCTCCAAACTTCCCACAATTACTGGAGTCAACCAGCCTTGCAGAAGCCTCTTGCATGCATACTGGTAAGCATGAAGACCTGAGTTCAATCCCCAGTACCTATGTTGAACAGCCAGGCAAGGTGGCATATTCCTAGGATCCCAGTACTGGGGAAGTGGTGACAGGAAGATTCCTAGGGAACCAATTTGCTGAGCACCAGAGCTGTGGGAGACCCCGCATCAGAAATCATGGTGGGCTGCACGTACCGAACTGTTTCTGAGGTTGTCTTCTGGTGTCCATGTGCATGCACATATATGTGCACCTAGTGTACAGGGAAAGAGAGAGAGAGAGAGACATATCTTCGTAACAAGTCCTTCAACTTATAGGTGAGCAAATTAGAAGTAGAAGGTACTTCCAAAAGCCACACACGGCGAAGCGAGCCCACCCTAGCTAGACCCAAGCCTCGGAACACCTGATGGAGGTGTCTCTGTGGTCAAGGATTCCAGGTCTCTTTTTTCATACATATCCAATTTCCGTTACTAAGAATGAAGCGTGTCAATAATGTTCTCTCTCTAAACATCTTTTCCTAGAGAAATAATAGATCACAGAGAGAGGTATGCCTCCATAAAGAGAACATTATTATTTTTACAAGAATGCTAAAACGATTCTGAACGCCCAGTGCAAAACCCATCTACCTTTGTCTTACCTGTGTCATACACCTGGGAAACTTGGTTTAGATTTTTTTTTTTTTAAATGAATCAAATCCATTTTGAACGTTCTATCTTAAGCTTTTCAGTTTGCACTCAATTTGTTTTATCACAGTGATAGGAATTAAAGGCCTTCACTACAGTTTAGGCAGCCTGCCAATACCTATTTTATAGCAGTAAAATATGTACAAATTAAGGAATCTCATGTGGAAAATCCATTCAACGGCCTCAAAAGCCAAATGAATGGTAATTACTCTGAGCACAATGAGGCAGCAATCAAGCGCGATTGGATCATGCTTTTAAATGTACGTCTACATTTTAAGAATGGCGATAATTATGAATTATGAAAATAACCAACGGAGACAATGGAGCAGCAGAGATGTTGTTTGTGAAACATGAAAGGGCCATTTTCAGAGGGGTGTGGGGAGCCAGTCATTCTTCACACCTGCCAGGAAACGTTGAACAGGAGCTGTTTACAAAGCAAGGAGCTGGGATGGGTTTTTCTCTCCTAGTCATTCATTGGGATGGAGAGGCAGTGGGGTTGGAGTCCCTGCTGAGCTCCAGTGTTTGAAGAAGTTGATGGGGGATGGAGTGCAAAGACACCAAATTCAGGTCCCACTCCATTCCCAGTTGTACCATCTTTGACGTGCAAATGGGAATCATGCAAATCAGGGCCATGCAAATTAGGGTCCTGCAAATAAGAGCAGCCTTGGTTGATCACATTCTGGGTAAAGTCTTAGACCACTGGGCTATAGCTCTGTGGTGTCAGCTTACAGCATTCCAAGGGTAAGGGCTTGGGATTTGTTGCAGAATTTGATCCTCTGAGCAGAATAGTCACCATCTTCCTCCAATCAGCTGTGCCTATCAGAGTCCATCAGATTGGGCTTGTTGCCTGTTAACATGCCCTTCGAGGAAGAGAGGTTGGAGAGAGTCATGGAGACCCTCATCTGAGATTCCAGTCGCTGGCTCTTCCCAGATATTTATGCAATTCCACCCTAACTGTGGCCTCTGGACCTGGAAAGTGCTAGAATATACGTTGGGAAGATTGACTGGAGTGAGAGTTCCTTCTGCGCAGCTGTTGGGGAGCCATCATCTATGCTGGGGGTGGACCTTCCAATGCTAGGGGGTCACCTAGGCTTCTGTAGGCAACCCCTCACCCATGCTCTGTAAGCAAGCTCAATAAACTTACTGGTTCACCAGGGTGAGCTGTGGTAGAAATGTACTTTGGCTCATCCACATCTTATGAAGGGAGAACACTTTTTTTTTTTTTTTGCATCTCCCCAGAGGAGAAATTTTAGCAACAGGAATCCTGGACCAAAGTTGTGAAAAGTGCCCCATCCTTATGAGTGGCCTTCCCTCCACCTATTTGTGTCAGGTGTTTTGTCAAGGCAGACAGGAAAATAATTAATGCGCTGCACTAATGATGGACCATTGTGTTTCAATAGTCGCTTGATGTTCTGTGATTTGATTGGTCTCGTCTCAGGCGCACCAGCATGCCGTGGGATAATTTGTGATTTTCATGTCAACCACACGAGATGAACTTGCTCCGGACCCATCTCCAAATCCAAGGAGCCTCTACAGCGACTCTACTACCAAGATTTATGTGGGATGTAGAATAATCAAATCTGTGGCGGGGACACAGGTGAGCAGCAGGCTATCATCTCACCCAGCCTCCCTCTATAGGAGGCTTTGTCTCCCTCAAGCTGGAGGCCTTACAAGTTACCCTGTGAGTGGGACAGAAAAGCACTTGCAAATACAGAATACGAAGCCTCTAAAATCCACAGAACTGAGCACTTTCTTATGTGGCTCTTTCTTATGGTAGTAGTCATATTGTTCACTAACTCAGTCTCTTGTGAATCCATCAATATTTTACTAATGTGACAGAATTTGGAATTTTCCTAGGCTATTTCCTCCAGCTTTCAGAAACATGAACATTGTATACGGGACACTTGACACTTCCTGCTTAGCAGATCCTATTGGCATCATGAATGCAGTGGACCACTGTGGTATTTCAGAAGTTTTCAAGATGGCCAGATCCTCGCTCTGTTTTAGTAAATACACCACGTTTAGCCCAGCAATTAAGTTCCGGCTGCTGCTTGACTCTGGTAGCTCACTGTAATCTACCATAGCCCACCTGAATTCTATTGAGCTCATGGGAAGAAATGGGGAATCTTGATCCTCACATCCTTTACCTCCTCCACTGTGTCACTAACCATTTTCCTTCCTCTTGGGGTGCAAATCTGAGGTTTCGCCATTAGCTCCTTTCTCTGCTTAAGGCACTTACCACGCAGATCAGGAAGCCAGTGCAAGTGTTCCGAGTCCAGCCACACAATGGGTTTAGAGATGTACACTATATCGGTGAACTCCCTTACACTGTACGAGATCACCGAGAAGCTAGCTCTGGAAGTAGGGCCGCCCCTCCCGATTTCAGACCCAAGACGTGTTTATCAGGTAGTGTCCTCCAAGTCCCCTTGCCGAGGAATGGGGCTGACTCACTGTGACGGGAAGAAAGAAGGCAGCAAAATAGCCCGAGTGAAAACACTGTGGCCTTGAGACCCATTTCCAACAGAGGCTGCTAGCGTTCACACGGCGATATAGAAATGTCTGCCATAGGAGAGAGAAGCTAGAAGCTGGGTGTTCAGCCATGGCAAGAGAGCTCAATCTGGAATCCAGCTGCTGCCTCAACTTCCCAACTTTTCCGGGATAAATCACACAATTTGATGATGTTACCTTTCTGCTGTCTTTTTGGTTTGGTTTCGTTTGGTTTGGTTTTTGTGAGGTTTTTGTTTTTTTTTTTTTGTTTTGTTTTGTTTTTGCCTTACCCAAGGGACACCCTACTCTGCCAGGGACTTGCAACTTGGAACTGCAGCTGCCTCTTTCACCAGAGTTTCCTCACTTGATTTTTGCTGGATTTTTTTAAGTGCCCAACCTAAGGGGATGTTGGTGTCTATATGTACGTATGTATGTCTGTCTCTTGCTGTTCATTCTTTTGCTTTGCCTTGCTGTGTGTCTAATAAATCCATTTATTTAAAACCCAAAGGACGACTACCACTGATCATGCTCCGGATCTATGACTATCCGTTACAGAACCACGCTGTCGGTCTACACCTGTGGATTCCTCTGTGAGACAGAATCATGTCAGAACTCCATTTGTTATCAGTTTCCATGACCCAGTACAAACCTGGGGATCATGTTGATGTGCCAGGTGGACTGCTATTTGGGGGGGTCAACATAGAAAGTGTCTCCCAGCTCTGGCAAGGTCTATTGATCTATTTCTTTATTTCCAGTGCACTGACTGAAGTTCTGTTTGGAAGCACGTGTGGTCTCTATGTTTGTGATGATGCTGCAGAGTCACTTGTCCTCGTAAGCCTGTCAAGCAACTGGCTTTGTTCTGCAAACTTAACAGAGCGCCATCACCCCCATCTAGCAGCCGGCATCAGCCTCTGGACCACTGTCTATCCATTTCCTCATTTAAATTTTGGAGATTAGGCATGAAAATTACTTTTCATCTTGTCCTTAGCCATGTCATGGTTTGGACCATAGCTCTTTACCAGTCAGGGTAAGACGGCTACCCCAGTTGTATGTGTGTGTGTGGAACTTCGTAATCTAGGTTCTGAGGATCAAACCCAGGTCCTTGTGCTTAGAAGACGAGCACTTTACTGACTGAGCTATCTCTCTCCAGCCCCATCCCAGATTTACCAAGCATTAAGTTAATGTTCCTGCTCTACCCTGTCAGCGCAATGTCACCACCTGGCATTTACAGCTCTGAAATCCCTTTAACTTCACTGATACTCAGGAGTTCATTGGTGTGGCGGCATCACCTACTACCAACCTCTCAGCCGGTGAAGGCCAGGTACCATTAAATCCCACAAATAAAGCTGTGCTCCATTAACCCACACGTTGCTTATGCTTTTCTTATGCATGTATGTACATTCATGTGCACGTTCATGAGTGCACTTGTGTAGTTGCTATGCTGCTGTGTCAGCTCACCAAGGAAGACACAGAGGCACTTTCGTAGGTGAAACCCTGCCAGACCTCAGCAGGGGGAACCACTATCATGGCAAGTGCCACCCTGGACAGTGGAACCCTGAGCATACCAGCTCAGGTGTTTTTATTGATACACAATTCCTCAGGTGTTCTACTGATAACACATGCAGATCATGAGCAATCAAACATCCCCCCACATAAATCTAATACCTACAGACAATACAATTTGCCAAGGCCCAGGCAGCCCTTTTCCTAACAGTGCACAAAACAATTATTTTATACATAACTAAAAATAAACTTCCACAACACACTTGTGTATGCAAGTGTGCATACATGTGTGTGCATGCATGTGGAGGTAAAAGAGCAGCCTCGGAGGGGAGGGGTCATCTTCATAAACACTATTCCCTTCTTTTAAGACAGAGTCTGTCTAACTACCAATGAAGCCAGGTAGCTAACTGACTAGCTAGGCCCTGGAATCCACCTGTCTCTGCCTCCCCAGAGCTGGGATGGCAACCCACACCTGGCTTTTTATACTCTGGGCTCTAGTGATGAAACTTAGAACCTTGTGCTTGTGAGGCAAGCGCTTCCTGATGGAGACCATATTGTCTAGTCTTAGTGGAGGAAATGAGGTGGCAGAGCGTTTTATTAAGGGGCAGGATTTTTCTAGTTTCACATAATAAATCCTTCTCAAATCCCCAATCTCTAGTTTTTCTAATGACCAGCCCACTCCTCTTTCAAAGTGATGCTGACAGTTCCAGTTCATTTACTATGAGCCTTCACCAGATGCAAGCTTTTCGAAGGCCTCCTAGCAGTGACCTTGCCGGGTCATTAACTGTAAGTTGTGGGAGACTGTTCTCTGATAAATAAAGTCGCCCGTCTTCAGCTGTATATTCTGTAACACACACACACACACACACACACACACACACACATACACACACACACAACCATCACCACCATTACTATTGACCTAACACTACAAGCCTCTCTCTTCGGAATCCTTTTAATAAGTTTGGGCACCCTCATGTGTGAAGTGGGGGGGGGGAGGCGGGGGAAGAGCTGAGTGTGCCTGTGTTTGTGTGCAGGTGTGCATGCACATGTACCCACATGTGTGTGGAGGTCGGAAATCAACCTAAGGTGACTTTTTTTTCAGTCCCTCTCTATGTCTTTTAAAAGGTAGGATCTCCCTCCCTTTGCCAGGAGCTCCCCCACTTGGCTAAGCTGGCTGATTGGCCAGCAAGCCTCGGGGATAGGGATCCACCTGTTTCCACTTCTGTAGAATGGGGGATTGCGTGCATATGCTACCACGGCTGCTTTTATGTGGTTTCTTGGAAATGAACTCAGGTCCTCGTGCTCAAGAGATGCTGTAGTTCCGTTTCTGTTCCCGTGATTAAAAACACTCTGGTCACAAGCAACTTGGGGGAGAATTTCAGCTGTATAGGCAACAGTCCATCATTGGGGGAAGTCAAAACAAGAGCTCAAGACAGGAATTGGAAGACAGGCCTTACTTGGTGTTCCACACAGCATTACCTCTGACCAAAGAACTCATCCATAGCCAAAAAAGTACAGCAGGGCCATGGAAGATACTGCTTGCTAGCTAGCGGGCCATCTTACAGTCATCTAGCTCTTTCATATAGTCCAGGACCACATGCCCTGGGAACCGTGTAACTCCCAGTGGGCTGGGCCCTCCTACATCAATTAACAATCAAGACAACCTCTTCCCAGTCAAGCACACTGGCCAAACCGATCTAGGCAGTTCCTCTAGGATGTCTCTAGGCTAGGTCAAGTAAACAGGATGTGGACATAAACCTGTAAAAGGTAAACAGAGAGGAACAGGAAATAGAAAAGGCATGGCAAAAGGAACCATATAGAATAGTTTTCCAAGGAGCTGCTCCAGGGAGCCCCACAGAGATCTAGGGGACCAACAACAGGTACAGGGCCTCTGCAAGAACCATCCAAGATAGGTCAATGGTCAGAGACAGCACCAACCACTTTCTACATTGGTTTCTGTCTCTTCAAGAGCTATCGACTGTGGCCAATGAGAGTGGCTGATTCCAGTAATTTAGCATATATCTTCCAAATTTCTCTGGTAATTATCCACTCCGTTATTTCTTTTTCTCATTGCAGTGACTTGACTCCAGAGAAGAACGTAAGAGAGGAGGGATTCATTTTGGATCATGAGAGGGTTTCAGTCCATCGCGGCCGGGAAATAGTGGGGCACAGAGCAACCACGATCCATTACAAAGGGAAGATGACGTTTGAGGTTGCTTGCTCATATCTCGGCAGATCAGGAAGCAGAAACTTCAGATCAGAATCATCCAGGGTATAACCCATATGGCAGACCCCCTTGGTAACCCTTTCCTCCAACCAGATGCCACCTCTGGTTTCCAGACCCTCCCAAAACACCTCTACCTGCAGAGGACAAAACATTCAAGCACAAGTGCCTTTGAGAGATATTTTGCATTCAAATTATAATGCCCATATTAGTAAGATTCTAGCAAAATTTTCTTCCTACAGAAGTCACCCTAGCTGCATCCCTCTGAAACAGCTCAGCAGGTAAGAACTAGTACTGCTCTTGCAGAGGACCAGAGTTCCATTTCCAATAGCCACATTGGGCAGCTCCGAGCTGCCTATAACTTCAACTCTAGTCTATACAGGCACCTACACACACACACACACACACACACACACACATTTAAAAAAAAAAACTAAATATTTTTTTAAAGGAAGCACCCCTTTGATGTGCCAGGACTTAGTTATAAATACCCTCTTTATTCTTACAGTTATAGGGCTGCCAGTAATTTTGCAATTCTCTTTTCAGACCGCTCTTTCGAGCCTCTGTGTGGGGGAAGCAGCAGAATAAATGCCCTGATTTGCAGCGAAAAAGCAGGCACTCTGGCTGTACAAGACATTATCTTAAAGCCACCACAAAAGCCCACTTCCTCCTTTATTAAAAGTGGCAGGTGCTGCCAGAGCTTCGAAGCACAGGGGGCCAAGGAGATTGCAAGGGCAATCCACACACCACTCAGCACTAATAGGCGACAAGTTCTGATATTCTAAGAATTTCTAATTCGTGGCCACTTTCCCTGGGAGGCCGCGCAGATACCCGAATTGATTCCGCCTGCTTCAGAACCAATGTGTGAAAACACTGAGTGACAGGAACACCTAAGAGGGAGACATCTGCCAAACGATTGGTTAAACAGCTATTCATTTTGAAATATATCTCCAAGATGCAGAACAGAGGGCCACTGTAGTATGTGGTCCATTAATTATACGGTTGACAAGAAAATTACCCTTAAGATCAACATGAAGTGGAGATGGGGGATTGGGAGGGAGGGATGGGTCACGAACAACATTCAACAGGGTTATCTGCAGCCTGTGGTAAGTGAGGACCTCTCAGCTCAGGGAGGAGGCAGTTTGTATTCCCACAGCTGTCCATCCCTATCCAAGAGTTTTACACACGCCGATTCAACAAAGAGAGGATCAAAAGGTCCTTAGGATGCAGATGTTAGCATCTGTAATGAACATATGTCTTTTAAAAATATTTATTATCTCTTTATCTTTTTGTGTGGGGGTCTGTGCACATGTATGGAGGAGCCTACAGAGGCCAGAAGAGTGTGTTAGATTCCCTGGAGCTGGAGTTACAGGCAACTGTGAGTTGCAGAATGTGGGTGTCATTCATTTGGAAGAGCAACAAGCATACTTAACCACTAAGCAATCTCTTCAGACCTTATATACAGGCTACATTTTTTTGTCATTGATCTCTGAACATTATAGCATAACAAGTGTCTGCATTGCACTTATATTGTATAAAACTAGTGTCCTCAATAGCTTTAACTGTCAATTTAACATAACCTGAAGTCACCTGAGAAGGGCATTTCAATTGAAGAATTGTCCAGACCATTTTAGCCTATACACATGTCTTGGGGGGGGGTTGTCTTGATTGATAACTGATATTGGAGGGCCTAGTCCTTAAGCAGGTGGTCCTGGACTGTATAAGAAACGAAGCTGAGCCTGAGCCTACAAAGTGAGTCTATATTAGTGCACATACTGTGGTGACTCAGCAAGGAGCCAAGGAAGCATAATCATAGGTGCAAATGTTTCCAAACCTCAGCAGAGGAAACCACCATCATGGCAGAAGCCATACTTGACAGTGGAACCCCGACCATCTGAGCTCAGGTGTTTTTATTGATTCAGAACTCAAGTGTTCTACTGATAGCATGTACAGATCATGACAAATCAAACATCCCCGACATAAATCCAGCACCTGCAGACAATACAAAATGCCAAGACCTAGGCAGCCCTTTTTCCCAACAGTGCACAAAACAATTATTTTATACATAACTAAAAATAAAATTTCTACAACATGAATCTGTAAGCAGAGTTTCTTCTTGCTTTCTGCTTTAGGATCTTATTTGGATTCTTGCTCTAAACTTCCCTCAACGATGGACTTTGACCTGGAAATATAAGCCAAACAAACCCTCTTCTCCTCTAAGTTGCTTTTGATCAGAGTATTTTATCACGGTACCAGAAAGCAAAATACAAAAAGTAGCCATGCTAAGTGAGTTAGAGACAGTTGAAAACATGTGAGATGATGGTACATAGTTGTGTGGAGTTGCAACATTTTATATAATAAACTTGGTCATTCTTAGATTTTAGCAGTCCTAAGGCACTGGAACCTACTGCCCTGCAGATACCAATGGGTGGCTGTAAATCACATGCAAGGTGTCACTAGATTAACCGTAATCATTCTGGTAGGAATCCAAAGAGACACTTGTACCCCTTCCTTTGGCTATCAGACTAGTGAAACAGTGGGCCCCCTTCTCACATTGAAATTTTCCTATAGATATCATGTTGGAAGGAGAGAAAATTAGAAGCCCGATGCCTGCTGGAGAGGGAACTGGTCTCAGAGGAGGAGATCCCTCTGGAGATCCAGGAGATCCCACAGTTCTGATAACTTATCTGACCACCTTGCAGGACAGACTGGAGCAGTGACAGCGATGGTCATTGATAACCGTGGATTATGGACCATACCTGGACCAGAACTGATTAGCTATGCCTCCTCCTTGCTCTAACTAAACCAAACTCCCTGGATGATGGACTTGAGTATTACTGAACCTCTTTGTTTCTCTTCCCAGTGTGGCTGCATTGAGTAAGTCTCTTTTGCTTGTTTGTTATTTTCCTATCACCTCTTTGTTTAATTAGCCTATAGAAGGTGAACATCCAGCATGCCCCTGGATTCTGTTTCCAGCAATGGATAAGACTGGGCGTGACAGTGCACACTATAGTCTCAGCCCTCAGGAGGTAAAGACATGATGATCAGAAGTTCAAGGTTATCCTCAACTGCAATAGAAAGTTCAATGCCTGACTGAGCTACCTAAGACTTTCGGGTGGGAAATGGGCTTCCAGACCCCGTATATCATCAGTTTTAAATCTCTTTACTTCCCCAAATCAAGGATGGCCCATCAAATGTTTAGCTCCCCTCTCAATCCAGATCTGCCTCCTAGGTCTCATCTCAAATGCCCTCTGGAGATAGAATCTTACTGTTAAATTCAGTCCGTCCCATGGGAGCCTGAAATCTAGAAAGCATATCTGTTACTAGGGAATTGTTCTGTTCATGTCTTCTTGTAGGTAAGAGTGCAGTCAAGAGATGTGGGGGGTCCCTGCAAACACTGCAGTCAACAGAGAAACAGCGTGAGGCCAGAAGGAAGTTCAGTCCATCATGACTTAGTTAGCCTGTGTTGGTTCAAACTCCTGGAGTCTGACACCTGGCAGTTTATTTTAGACATATTTAAGTACAATACAATTTTGTAAAAAAGTTTTCTGATAACATTTATCTCAATCTCATGTGCACAACAAAGCTTAAGGCAGTCCTACATCAAAATTACCTTGTGAAGCACATGTGACCTCCCCCGAAAGGATGGGTTCTACGGACTGAGAAACAAAGATAACGATAGAGGTCTAGGGAGGGATGGTCTGGAATAAACAAAATACTCCAGGGTGTTGTGGAAGTTTATTTTCAGTTATTTATAAAATAATTGTTGTATGCACTGTCAGTTGAGGGGCTAGCCTAAGTCTCGGTGTTTTATATTGTCTGTAGGTGGGGGATGTTTGATTGCTTGTGATCTGCACCTGAGGAGTTCTGAATCAATAAAAACACCTGAGCCCAGATGCTCGTGGTTCCACTGTAGAAGATGGTGCATGCCATGACAGTGGTTCATTCTGTTGAAGTCTGGCAGGGTTTGAGTCTATGAAAATACCTCCCTGTCTTCCTTGTTGAGCCACCCGGCAGCAGCTAACTATTACACCGGGGGATTCAGGTGTGGCCTGCCCTTACAGACAGCACAGAGTAACAAGCTATTAAGTACATCCACTCCCAGCCTTCTGGGTGAAAAACAGGTACACAACCCTTCTGTTGAAGAGACAAGCCTGTGGGTTTAATATTCCTATTTCCCTAGTGAGCACCTGTGAGTACCTGTGAGCACAAGGACCTCTTGTCCTATACAAATGAAACATATACAGTTAAGCAGAAATTTATTTAGCAAAGACTCCAAAGAAAGACCAGACTGGGTTTTCCAAAGAAAAAGGGCAGACTAATGAGTTCTTAATTGTGTATTTAAGTTTTTTATGAATATATATGAGCTTGGTGGCATATTTACAGACTGACTTCCCCCAGATCATAGTGGACTGGCTCTCCTTTTCAGGTATTTCTTCCCATGATGCCCACAAAAGGGAAGTGTGGTCAAAATCACAATGCAGATGATGTTATAATGATGTCAGGTCTTTTGGAGATATAGACCTTTCATTCTCCAAGTGGAGTTTCAGTTTCTGATATAGCAGGTACTGCAGCTCCAAGGTTGTTTAACCACAGAGATCTTTTTTGGTCACTATTCCTTATCCAATGCAAAATCACATTTTTACGTTGTATTACAAGTCATCTAGAGATGATCTAACACCAATAGAAAGATGCCATCAAGTGATATGCAAATATTATATCATTTTATAGAAGAGATTTGGTCATGCACAGGTTTTAGTATCTTTAGAGGTCCTGTAGACAATGCAAAGGATGACTGTGCGGGATGCAGCAATTACAAAAGGCTGGGGAGCACCAAAGAATGATTATTGAGATGTGACGATTGCAAAAGATCTGGGGAGCACCAAAGAAGGACTGTGCCAGATGTGATGATTATAGAGGGTCCGAGGAGCACCAAAGAATGGCTATGTGGGATGAAATGATTACAGAGGGTCTGGGGAGCACCAAAGGATGACTGTGTGAGATGCAATGATTACAGTACTTCTGGGGAGCACCAAAGGATGACTGTGTGGGTTGTGGTGATTACAGAAGTTCTGGGGAGCACCAAAGGCAGCAAGACTGGCTTGATTCTTCTTTGTGCAACTGTGTGGCTGTCATATCATTTGTTAAATTCTATTCTGTGATGGATTGCTCAAGTTGGGGGAAGGAGATTATTGTAAAGACAACTATTTACATTTTTTTCCCTTGACAAATCCTCACCTTTATATATAACCTTCTGCATATATTCCACCAGTTTCAGTCTGAGAACCTGGCTGAAGGTCCATGTCCATATGTTAAAATGTGTTTTCTCTTAGTTGGATTAACACCGACAACATTTTTAAAAATTCAATTTTCACAAGAAGAGCATACAAAGCCAATTTGTAAAAGAAACTTGGAAAAGTTACTAGCTAGCTTGCTCACAGTTTGCTATGCCTAGAGTTCCTTGTTTTCTGTTCTTGGCACCTCCTTTAGTTATTTGTCTTGTTGCAACAACATCCCTAACGAGGTAACTTGAGGAAGGTTTTATTTTGGCTCACAGTTTGGAGGTGCGGTCCAGCAAGGTGGAGAAGGCACAGTGGAGCAGGAAGCAGCTGGTCACATTGTATTCACAGGAAGCAGAAAGTGAACAGGAAGTGGTGCTAAGCTATGAGACGTATCATCAATATGACCTGAGACCACCCTTGATCAATGCAAGATAAAGCTGATAGAATGATAAATACAATCCTCCTCCTCCCTCCTCTTCTTCCTCTTCCTCTCTCTTCATGATCTGCCTCCTCTTCCCCTCTGTCTTTTGTCCTCCACAACAACTCCATTAGCTATTCTTTAAAAATGGAACGCAGGTGATTTATAACAATAGTGAAGTCAATAACCCACTCTGTATCATTTTCCCCTCTATCCTTACTCTGATCTTTCCTTCCCTCATTCCTGTTCCCTAGAACATTCCAGAAGCCATTTAAGTGCATGCTCCTATTTCCTTCTCTTCTTGGGGTGGGGGGATGGGGTAAATTTAGACAACTCTGGAATATTTTACCAAGCCAAGTGAAAGACTGATGAAGACATTTTCAAATAGTCAATGCTAAAAGAGAGGAAGGGAAGGGAGGGAGGGAGGGAAAGAAGGAAGGAAGGAAGGAAGGAAGGAAGGAAGGAAGGAAGGAAGGAAGGAAGGAAGGAAGAAAGGAGAGGGAATAAAGAAAGAAAAGGGGATGGGGAAGGAAGGTAGGAACAGAAAAAGGAAGCATGAGAGAAGGATGAAATTGAGGATAAGTGAAACCAAATCCAAAATCAGGCCTTGACAAAGGGAAGCTCCAGGGTCACTGCTAGACAGCCAGTCTAAAGACCAAGCATATAGATTGAACTTTCAGGAGAGAGAACTCTTGGGGACCACAGGCTCAGTCCTTTAAAGATCTCACCTGTGAGAGTTTTATGGGAGAAAATTACCATCCATAGGAAACCAACAGGTCTCCTGGTAAAACTTAGATATGCATGTAACAAACAATGTAAGTGAAACATAAGCTAATTACTTCCCCTGCCAGATTTCCAAGAGAGGAAATATAAGTATAATAAAAGTGTGTCCCACTAGTGAGCCGTATTTAGACAGCCTCCATGGCATACATTTTCATGACTGATTTTTTTTTTTTTTTTACACATGGCTGTATTGGTAGAGTAGGGTAAGGAACATTTCTGTACAAGGATGAAGCCCAAAAATGAGCAAGTTTATCATTTAACACACACACACACACACACACACACACACACAAGTACACGCACACAAAGACAATGGAAGATATTTAAGATGGTAAATCAAAGGGCAAACTCCACAGAAAGTCAGCTTGGGTAGCAGGATGCTTCTGAGAATGTGTCAGCTCTCAGCCCAAGATTCAGGGTCTAAACATGACATCACTTCATTTTCTCCTTCTGCTATGATATATTGAATTCCATTTCCCTTCCTCGCTTAATGACCTCGCTGTCAGAACCCATGGCATTCTGGCTATTTTAAGAAAGGTTTGCTCTGACCAGCCCACCTTTCTTCATTTTAAAACTTCAATCTTGGATCTTACCGAATGCCCTTCTCCTTCCCCATCCCATTTCCAGCTGTGTTTCAGCCAAGGATCCCAGAGCAAGGATGAGACATCTTTTTTATTTCACCAGCCCCACTTTGTTCAGGAAGTGGGGTTCAGACCACGAGGGTAAATATCTTTACGATCTTGTGCTGCCCTAAATGTTAATCATATGGTTATACTCTCCCCCTTCTTCCTCCCTCTCCTCTTCTCTCCTTCCCCCCCCCACTCTCTCTCCCTTACTCCCTCCTTTCCTTCTTCCATTTGAAACAGAGTCTTACATAGCCCAGGCTAGCCTGAAACTCAGGATTCACCATTTAGCCTCCCAAGTGCCTGCATACAAATGTTCATCTTATCCTCATCTCTCTTGGTGCTCATGAGGCACTCACAAGAGTTCTTGCTTTTGCTTGTTTGCTTAAGACACGATCTCATGTTCACAATAAATACAATCCTCATGTAACCCAGGCTGGACTCAAACTTTATATGTAACTGAAAATGAGCTTGAACTCCTCCTGTTCTTGCCTCTACATCCTAAGTGCTAAAACTACAAACATACACCAACACACTGGGTTTCTGTGATTCCGGAGTTGGAACCCAGTACTTCCTGCATGCCAGGCAAGCACTCTACCAACCCAAGCCCCAGAGGTAAATGTCTTTATGCAGTCAGCTGGCCTTAAATGTTGGGCTGCATGACTCAGCATCTACCTCACTGGATCACTGCAATAGGTAAATGATAATAAACTCGTGACCTTTAGACGAGGACCTGTAACATAGTGGACATGGTGTAAGCACTATTTTATTCTTGTTATTTCTGCTGTATGTTTGTAAGGTCTTGGGAGATGAGTCTCATTATCTTGTCAATTCTCTTTGGGCTGTGGGAGTTCTTAGCACCTATTATTTCCAGCTTTGAGGCTATAGCAACAATTCAGAGACCAAAGTAAAAATCCATTTAATGTCTTATGACACATATTATTGAGAAATAGGGAGATAAACACTGGAAGAAATAGCTGAAATAGTAGATGGTAATTTCCTCTAGAGAGCTTGCTAGGGGGTGAAGTGTGCATCCCGGAGGCAGACTACAGCTCCTCGTTACAAATCCATTAATGCTGTTTGATTTTTAAAAACTAGACCCATGCATCACTTTGATAAAAGTTAATTCTTAATTTTTAAAAGAAGAAAACACTCTGAGAATATGAAACATAATTCTATATGTTAATTAGCATCTATTTTGTTGTAATCACATCTTAAGGACGGCACGACAACTCTGGAAAAATGATACATAACACCCAAGGATAACACAGAATTAAGACTGCAAAATTTACATGTAGGGGCCTGGAAGATTGCTCACTGGGGAAAGTGCTTGCCAAGCAAGCATGAGGACTTGGGTTTGGATCGCCAGCACCAATGTAAGATAAGCCAGACCAGTGAAGCACAACACTGTAATGCAGTGCTGGGGAGCCAAATATGGGAAGATACCCTAGAGTTTGCTGGCCAACCGGTGTAGCCAATCAGCGGACTACATATCTTTTAAATAATTTGTTTGTCTACATTTTATGTGCACTGCTGTTTTGTCTGATGTTTGAGGCTGTGGAATCCCCTGGAACTGGAGTTAGAGACAGTTGTGAGCTGCCATGTGGGTGCTGGGAATTGAACCCAGGTCCTCTGGAAGAGCAGCCAGTACTCTTAACTGCTTAACCATCTCTCCAGTCCCCCATGAGCTCCAGTTTTAATGAGAAACCCTGTTTTCAAAAAGCAAGTGCAGAGCAATTAAAGAAGACACCCAAGATTGGTCTCTGGCTTCCACATGCACATCCAAATGCAGATGCACGCCCCAAACACACATACACACACTCATGCACCCACACGACCATATACACACATATGCATGCATTTGCACCTGAACACACACACACACACACACACACACACACACACACACACACACACACACTGTAGACAGTGCAAAACTTTTAAGTAGTCCTTTTGTTCATCTATTCTCTTTCCTTCCTAAGCAAAAGAAAAATATGTCATTCTTTTAAAAAATCTCTCTAATATTAGTACTCAATAGATTGGTACCATGTTTCTTGGTTAGCTTTCAAATATAATCAGGTTTAGGACACATGTTCAGTAGCAATGTTTTGGCGGGCTGTTCACTGTTTCATAAGTCACCTGCCAACTTCACAATGGCAATTTTCCTGCATTAAGTTGTCTCTACATTCTGTACACTTGAGGTTCAGCTTTTGGGCGACTGGATGAGCAAATCTGTATTGGGACACCTCTGTACCTTTCAGAAAGGGATGAATGAATAACTGATATTAAGTGTACACGAGAAAATCAGTGAGTTATTAATGAGAACATAAGACAGAGTGTATGCAACTTTCATCCTCAACCTTTTTCTGGGCAGCTAAAGGAATGATCCAAGCCAGTGCAGACATCATCACTAGGACAGCTCCACCAGTATGGATTAAGAAGCAGCCCCCTTGTTCAAATATCACAGCACCTTCCCCTCTGAGCTAAGAGCTGATGGCTGAATCTCATTATTATTATCTTTTTAATGCATGCGAGTGTTTGTCTGCACATACATCTGTGTACCACCTGCATGCCTGGGGAAGCAAGAAAAGGGTGTCAGAATGTCTGAGACTGGAGTCTGGTCACAGATGGCTGTGACCCACCATGTAGGAGCATGAAATCGAACCTGGATCCTCTGGTCAAGCAGCCAGTGTTCTTAACCACTGAGCCATCTCTCCAGTCTCAAGTATCATAACTGAAACGGATTCGTGAATGTTCTTTATCTCCCTACTACTGGGATGAGAAGTATGAACCACCCATCACACCCAGTTTTCTCCAAGGATCATGGGATCAAACTCAAATCTTCATGGATTACAGGGCCAGGACTCTACCAACTGAGTTATCTCTCCGATCCTAGATCCCTCTTTTTAAAATCACTTCATATTCAAAACATAGGTGAAATGCCTCTTCTGAGTCTCAGAGCCTCTCTGCAAATTGTTTTCTAGTCTATTCCAACTTCCAGCTCTCTATTTCCCTGCTCTGTAGGTGTCAGAACCTCAGTAATGGCTTAGTTGTACCTTTTCCCCCAGGATAGTCCTGTTTTCTTGGTCAAATTCACAGCACAGTTGTCTTTTTCTCAACTTGCCAGATGTTTATATGAAGAAGGAGATGTCTGGACAAAGTGCCTATAATCTCAGCACTTGGTTTGTTATCCTTTGCTACCTAGGAAGCTGGGACCAACCTGGACAACATGAGACCGTCTCTCAAAATAAATGAATAAATAAACTGATGAACTAATTAAGACTGAAGTGATAGCTCAGAGTTAAGACCACATACTGATCTTAAAAAGGACTCAGGTTTTATTCCCAGGACTCATGTCTGGCAGCACACAACTGCCTATATCTCCAGCTCCAGGGACTCTGGTGACTTCTTCTGGCCTTCAACGTTGCTGCATTCATATGTTACACACACACACACACACACACACACACACACACACACACACACACACACACGTTGCTTGTTGCCCATCCACTGGCCTCTGGGGCAGAGCTGGTGCAGAACCAAGACATAGGCTCTGGGAATTAGGTAAGTGGCATCAAGCAGACTCACTGTATTACAGAGGGGCAAGCCTCTTATACCCTCCACCCAGCCCAGCATCCCATTGACTTCCAGACTGCAGCTGCTGCTCCCTGGACGTGTCTGGGTAGGTCTGTCTCTGGACATAACCGGGCAGGTCCATCTCTGGGTATGTCCACGCGGGTCTCGAGCCTTGTCCAGTTTTCTCCTACACACACACACACACACACACACACACACACACATAATTAAAAAGTAAATATTTTTAAATTCAATAAATAAAATAAGATAATGATAATAACAATAAAAAATAGAATGACCTACCCTATCTCCTCCCTCCTGGCCCATGGAAACTGAACCTCATGGGACAGGACATGAAATTCATACTATACAGGATCCAGACCTAAATAAAAGAGGTGATGGACATCCGGGCGGTGTGCTACATAATGTTCAATATTAATTTTGATTCAACACACCAATTTAGAGAATCTATTCCAGTCCCTTGCACAACTGACAAGCTCAATCATGTGTCTAAATTCGTTAACTATCTCTCTTCAAGAACATTGCATTTTACCAGCTCTGTTTTGTCTGCCCATTAGGTTCGTTTTACCTCTACAAATAACAGCTGATGGCTATATTAGCAATCCGTCATTATCACTTTCTCTGAAAAGCCAGAGAAGAACTGGCCACTTTGGAGAATAGTCAGAACACATAATTAGAGAGTTTAGGTAAGAGCTACACTGACTGTGTTGATATCACAAGCACCGGGGCTAAAGAGATACCTCAGTGGGTAAAGGGCTTGTTGTACAAGCATGAGGATCTGAATTTGGATCTGTAGAACCCATTTAAAATCTGAGTGTTGCGGCACCTGTGACCTCAGCCCTGGGAGGATGGAGACAGTCAGATGGCCAGGACTTTTTAGACAGCTAGTCTTGCTCAAACTATGAGTTCTGGGTCCAGTGAGAGACCCTGCATGCTGCAACACCAATCTTCCTGGCAAGTGTGCCCGCTAGCGCAATAGCGACATGACAGTTGTGGAGTGACCAACTTTCCGATTGGATATAAGGCCTGCTTCACAGGAGAGATACCATGACTGATAGCTTAAAAGTGGTCAAAATCCCATGACTAAGGTGATCATAGGCCCTAACTGGGGACCACCTGTTGTCATGCTAAAGGATAATGCTGTCCAGCAGCCTTCTAAATATTTACGTTTATACGCACAGATTTGTGTTGCTCTCATCTTTGGACAGTATGTAGCAGTTAATGCAGGGACTTCTGTCTGATCAAAGTGCTGAGTATAATTCATCATGAGCACTCAGCTATGGATGAATCATCTATATTAAATCTGTTCTCCCCCGAGGCTTAGGGAAAATACCAGAAAAAGAGGTAGAAAGAATCTAAGAGCTAGGAGATGGGGAGGAGTGTTAGAAATGCTGACTCCTAGACATCATTTGGCCTGAACTCACAGCACCTGTGGTTACCTAAACAAGACCTACAAAAGATCAAGCCAGTCAATCCCTCATGGATAAGGGAAGGGCCCCAGAGACTCCACCCTTAACGGAAGAACCGTTGGCAGTTGTTGGCTGCTGAGAGAGGGGAAGTCACTCTCCTTTGGGAATATGATAGCTGGTCGGTTGCCCTACCCCAGTGGATGGTTACACACACAGGAGCATGTGGGCAGCACTAATTGGATTCAAAGGGTTAGGAACAACAAAAAGAGCATAGAGAGGGAGACAGGGTAGAGGACACTGGGGTGAGTTAGAGGGAGGTAGTGGCATATGGATATGATTAAAATACGCTGTATAAAATGTATGAAATTTTCAAAACTAAATCATCATTTTAAAAATAAGGTGAAGAGTAATATAGAAAGATAATGGAAAGCCACCTCTCACCTCCGTTCACAAATGTACAGATACATGTACCCACATGCATACCTGAATATAACACATACATACACACACACACACACACACACACACACACATGCAGAGAGAGAGAGAGAGAGAGAAAGAGAGAGAGATTGCCTGCACAGATGAATCACACAGGTGAACTGACACCTTCAAAAGTTACACTTTAGTGTTAACTAGCCTGGGGCTGAGACAGACTTAGCAAACCTACTGGGAAAGGGACATATTTCTGGGAACACTCTCTGTGGTCCATCACTGACATTTGCTCTTCATCCGGTGGCAAAGTTAAAATATTTAGTGGCAGCAGAAGGGTGTTCAGGATGCATTAAATATTGAATATCTCTCAGGGAGGCTCCAGAGCATTGAACCTACCACACTCTCCCCAACGATTAGTTTTTAAATCATTCTGAGCACTTCCGTTCAGAAGGGCTTTCCGGAGCTTTTCTAAAGAGAATACTTATTGGGAAGCTAGTCCCTGCTTCCTGCTACCCATGATGGGATTATCAATAGTGTCTGGGTGAAGAAGACATCAATTGGGCCTTGCACAAGACATTGCCAAAGGAACTAGACAGAATACCAGGAATGGCAAAGAAGAGTGTTCGAATGGTCTCAGCCTTAGGAGTAAGAGAGAAATAAGTTAATACTAGCGGTGCAGGCCTGTGATTCCAGCTCTTTGGAGGCAGGACAAAGAAGATCACAGCTTCAAAAACATCCTGGGTTACAGAGTAGGTTTTGAGCCAGCCTGGGAAACTTAGTGAGACTCTATTTGAAAAGAAAAGAGGCCTGTGGATGGAGCCCAATAGTAGAGCTCTTCCTATAATCCCCTGCTATGGACCTAAGAACATGGATGAGTAATAGAGTACCCGCCTCAAACCGCTCAGTGAGGGTCTGGAGGTGTGACTCAGTGGTACAACACCTGCCTAGAATCTCCCAGTGAGGGGCTGGGGGTGTGGGTCAGTGGTAGAGCACCTGCCTAGAATCCCCCAGTGAGGGGCTGGGGCGTGGCTCAGTGGTAGAGCCCCTGCCTAGAATCCCCCAGTGAGGGGCTGGGGCGTGGCTCAGTGGTAGAACACCTGCCTAGAATCCCCCAGTGAGGGGCTGGGGCGTGGCTCAGTGGTAGAGCCCCTGCCTAGAATCCCCCAGTGAGGGGCTGGGGCGTGGCTCAGTGGTAGAGCCCCTGCCTAGAATCACCCAGGGAGGGGCTAGGTTGTGGTTCAAGGGTAGAGCACCTGCCCAGCATGTTATTCTTAAACTATTTTGATGCAGCATCTTATATAAATCACATTTTAAAACTAAAGCCAGGCCATAGCACCCTTGTTTAGAGATGAATAAATTAAAATTCAAAAGAATAATAAACACAATTGGTGGCATGCTCCTTGTCAGTCAGCTCATGACAAGCAGCTACACAGGCTTTAGTTTAACTCTTACAATGTCACCGGGAGGTGGACCCATTTCACAGATAAGGACGAAAGGAGAAAAATAAGCAAAAACCCAAAATAAATATCTTTTTTAAAAAAATAATGAAATGAATCTCTTTTCCCAAAGATTCTAAATTATTTCTCATTTAACCCAAATTTATGTAAAGAAGAGCACTGGCCCCTGAGACTGGGGGAGCTTTCAGGGCCTGTGAGATTCTCCTCCTGTGGGGAGGGGCATTGAGGTTTCATTTTATTTCACATGTGTCAAGTCTGGCTTCTTACAAAGCACAGTGATGCCTCTTTTCCAGGGGTTGTGTCCCAAGTCCTCTAGTGGACCCACAAAACCACAGAGAGTCTCAAACCCTGTAGAGACCACACCTTGTATTTGCTTCAGGGGTCCCAGCTCATATTCAGCTGGTTAGACTGTTTCAGGACTGAGGTAAAGCCGAGCATCAGAGCAGTAAGAGTGTGTACCAAAGAAGGATGCTCACCTCATGAAGACCAGGAAGCAGAGAGACATGGATGGACCAAGGCGAAGGTCAAACATCACCTTCATGAGCATGAGTGTGTTCTCATTGGCCAACATCTTCTGACTACATCCCATCTCCTAAAGTACATCCCACATAAGCTCCTTAATCTCTGAACTTATAGATTAATGAAACCATCCATGATGTCAAGACCCTCAGGATCAAAGCACTTCACAAAGACCCCACTTCTGAGCACTGAGCATTGAGGTCTAGGCCCTTCACATCTGAGCTTTAGGCTATATTTCAAGGAGAAATCATAACTTTAAGCAAATGAGTTTCTAGTATCTCTTCACCCTCTCCCTAGCCTCAGGGATTTCGTTGATCTTATCTGGTTCCTTTCCTCTAACCATGCAACCAACATGAGCTACAGATGGGATATAATATCCCCCGTAAAACTTCTCTCAGGCAGTAGTCCACGGTGGTGCATGGTGGAACACGAGACAGTCATATAGTGTACAGGGCCCCAGACCTTAGTAGGCCCAACCTCAGCAAAACTGACTCCATGATGGAAGTGCCATTCAGGCTGTAAGACTCAGCACGTAGATAAAACTGCCAAAACTAAAACAGAGACCTAATCCATCAAAGTCCATACAGTTCTGGGAAAGTCTCGAAATGTATTAATCTTGCTTTTTTTTTAGCTTCTGTAGTTCCACTTCTGGCTAACTGTTCTTGTTAACTGAAGTATGTCAACCCAGAATATGATTTTTGTGCCTAAAAGCTCATCCTGAGAAAAGCTCGGGGCTACAGTGGGATCCTGAACACAACGATAGTATATGACTAGGAGAGGTGCTGGTGGTCACCTAGGGCTCTAAAGAGTTCATTCCCTGCCACTAGCAAAAGGAAAGACAGAAGACAAAGCCCCGTAGAAAAAAGCAGAAATAATAGCTTTTACCTCTGGGCATAGGAATGGCCCTAAGGCTCAGAATGTGCTCTGATTGGGCATTTTTATAGGATCCCTGTGTCCTCCCCTTCCCCCTATTGGTCTTGTTTAGATACCCACCCTGTGCCTTCCTCCTTGCAATGTCTTTCCAGAACATGAAGCCACCATCTCAGGGAGCCTGCTTTTGCTTTTCCCTGTCTAGGACGGCACAGTGCGATTAAAAGCACCCCCTCCCCATAAGGACTAAATAAGCAACGGCTCTTGGACTATTGACAGCATAGAAAGTCCCATAGGGCTTCTCTGTCTCTTTGCTCTCTTGCCTTCTAATGGCTTTCGTCTGCCTTTCGTGGGTATCAGAAACCCCGAGCACAAGTGTGTGTCTATTTTCCCGTGTTCTTGAGATCAGTCCTCCATCCACTTCTTGTGGCTTTACTGGGTCACTCAGACTTCCTTCTCCATGAAAGCCTCATTCCCAGGAATTTCTTGATAAAGCACTTGTGGTCTCCCTCCTGGCATTCAAATAAAAGCCCTATGATGGCTCCCACCTGGTCAAAATGCCCATCATAGCCCCTCAAGCCCACGATGCTTGTATCTGCTCTAATTCTTGTTCTTCGGTGGTTCTGTGAGTGAAAATCAGTGCCTAGCATATGCAAAGCAAGGGCTCTACCACTGAGCCATGGGAGCTACACATCCCCAGTCCCTCACTGGGGGCTTCTAGGCAAGTTTTCTACTACTGAGCCACACCCCCTAGCCCTTCACTGAAAGTATAATAAATGTCAAGCTATGTTGAGATATCCAGTCCTCAATTTACCCATTTGTCATAAAAGGTAAATTTCACTCATTGTACATATTTCACGATCACTCCAAATATAAAAGACAACACAGAAATGAGGGGGAGATTCCTATTAATTCATTTAGCCTCAGATTAACTGTCTGACAGAGGTTCATTCTGGGGTGAAGCCCCCCAGGGAGGATGTTTTCTAAGTTCTCCTTGCCTGTGCTAACCTCATCCAAACAATTTTTCTTGCTTATGTGAGAGAAAACCCAATGTTTCATTTAGCAAATTAACCTCAGACAATTGAAATGATTTCTTCCTAGCCACAGGGAAGCTGTCTGGGTTATGCCAAAGTACTGTTCGGCAGGGGAGGCCAAAAGTCAATCTGCCTGAGAAGCAATCTGGATTTATCTAAAAAGGAGATTTATCCCTTAGAAAGCAGGAGGCAGTGTAAGGAATCAGCGAGAGTCCGCAGATCAATCCTCTTTTAGCCTTTGAACCCCCCAGCCTGTGCTCCATCGCTCGGAGTTCAACAGGGCCAACGCCTATTCTAAGCAAAACAATAATCATCTCACGCCCAGTAAAACAGATGAAGTGGAAGGAATGCATTAACCAGCTCTGTAATGGGCAATTGCCTGTGTTCACAAGACGTCCAGGCCCTTGTCTCCACACTGTTCTGAATATGCTACATTAACTTCAGCCTCCGAGTAAGCTTGCTACTCAGACGTGAAGTGATTGTTCTTTTAACAACATGTGACAACAGGGAAATGCTCGGTATTAATACTGACACATTCAAATCCATCCTAATGTGTATTACAAGTGATTTCCCCAAGCAGTGTAGCAAGTCTTGAAGGTGAGATAGTCTCCCCCACACACACACAACCCCAGTCTGAAGCCAAATTTAATCGATGTTACAAATTAACACTCCGATGCTGGAAGAATAATCGATGCTTTCCTGCACGGAGGGGCTCGTACACTTCCAGTTATATTTATTGCGCTGACTCAATGAAAGGAGTTCGTGCTTAGAAGGAGCACTTGGGAGAGGAAGGGGGACTATTCTGGTTTCTCCAACTGCTCTTTGTAGCTTGGTCCTACAGCCTCACCATCTGACCAGAGAGGAAAGCATCTCACATTCTGTTTTCAGAAAGAGGGCCGCCAGATGCAGGATTCTGGAGATACCATTTATAGCCTCATCCAGATTAAGGGACATGATTCATACAAGTCCAGGAGGCGTAAACTCATCTCCTAGTGCGTATAGTTTTAAGACGGCTTACCGAAAATGAGATGTGGTGGTGCGTGCCTGGGATTCCAGCATTTGGGCGCTGAGGCAGGAGGGTGGTGAATTTGAAGTCATGCTGTGTACATAATGAGTTTGACAAGGCCAGCTGGTGCTACATCACCAGAGCTTGTCACACACGCGCACACACATACACACAAGAATAGGAAAAAGGAGAGAAGGCGGAAAGGGATGAAGTGTGAGAAATGAGAAGAAAGAAGAAGCAGCTAGGAGGAGGAAGGAGACAGAGGAGGAAAAGCAGGAAGGAGGCACGGACAGGGGGACAGAGCTGCGAGGCCCCTCCCATACCATCCTTGATTGAAGCATCTAGAGTCCTTTGAGACCAGGCTCCTCAAACCCAAAGCAGGCATCGGAATCTCTGCAGAGCTGGTTTCTGCAGCTTGAGTCCTGCCCTCAAATGTCCTTATTCCGTGGGGCAAGTCTGGAAGCTTTCCTTTGCCTTGAGTTCTTCGGTGGCATTACAGTCAAGGGACCACGCCGTAAACACTTGTCACCTGTCACCTCCATTTGACACCGGAGAGACAACGGCACAAAAACAGTAGGAGATTCTTCCAGGACCACAGACTACGAGGGCCTGGCCCTGTGCATCTGAGCTTGATCAACCCCCTCAGCCTCTGAACCACACCTCTGCTATGTCACTGTCCTGCTCATGGAACCCTTCTTTCCTCTTGCTAGAGAGCTTTAAGTTATCTAACAATTCCATGCCTTTAATCCCAGAATTCAGGAATCTGAGGAGAGTCATGGGTTCAAAGCCAGTCTGGACTACCTAGCAAGATACGTTTTCAAAAAAGTAAGGGCTGTGGATATTGCTCAGTGGTGGACACTTGCCTACAATCCCCCAGTGAAGGGCAGACAGTGCAGCTCAGCAAACACTGGAGATCTGTTCATGGGAAGAATCATCAATATCAAAGCCCAACCCCAGTCCCACTGGGGGGCCGGGAGAAATCCATGCTCAATTGTGACACATTTTAATAAAGCTTGCTAAATTATATGCTGGTGGCATTAATAGCAATCAGGCTGGTAGAACATGGAATCTAATGGCTCATAAATGAGATGCGGGTTCATTTCTGCAAGCCGTCTATAATAAACTCATTATTTTGCAGCTCTCAGTCATACATTTCTCAAAAGGCTGAATTGTGTTAAAAATCATGCTGTGGCTTATAGATCTTGTCTTTGGGGCAAGAGGGACATACATCTGTTTCACGAGTAGCCGGAAAGAAAGAGCGAGGACGGGAGACACAGAGACGGAGTCACTGGCAATAAGAACTAAGCCAGCTGCCAAAGGACGTGTGGAGTTGAGGAAGACAAAGAGCTGTCAGTTTCACCATCAATTACAGCTGATCTCTAACCCAGGAGAGACAGGATTGTCGCAGCCATCAGAGACGACTGTTAGAATTATGGAGTTGGGGATCTCTCCTGATTTATTCAATGCCTGGAGGACCGTAAGGTGTCTGTTGTTTGGGAAGTACATCCTCTCTGCTCTAAGCCATCCAAAGTTCAGGAATAATCCATTGCTGTCAGAAACACTCGGGCTGTGCAGCCTTAGGTAGGAGTTGACTTCTGACAGGGCTGTCAAACAAGCCAGAGACTGCTGACAGGCCCACTGGAGGCCCAGGGTGATGCTGCAGGGAGGGCGGGGGAGGGGCTTATCTGCCACAATACCTAGCCCTTAATTAAATGCAGGGACTAGTCATGACTTAGACGTTTGCCCCCACTCTCACCCCTACCCCTGTTGTTTGTGTATCCAGATATGTCCGAATCCAGGCTCTGGGTGTCACTTCCCATGGGACAGTCTCATGTTTTGTTTAACTTTGAAGGAGATCTGTTTACCTCAAATAGAAAAATCAACAACAGATCAAAGTAAGAATACCACCTAAGTCCAACATGGCGAAACAATGAGTTTATTTAAGTTTACTTATAGGAGGAGGAATGACTCAAGTGGATGCATGACCAAAAGCCCTCCCAAACATGAGAGTCAATTCACAAAAGCTAGAACCCTAGATCTCATTGCAGGACTTCCAGGCAGCTCCACAGTTCAGAGAGTGCTTCCTTGAGGCATCTCAGCTAGTTTTCAGCATCTGCTCAAGGCAGTTCAGCTGATCTCTATCTCCTTAGGAGTCCTTATTCCTCATATAACCTTGTAGGGACAGGCCTTGTACATCTGGTCAGTTTCAGGGACTTCCTGAGACTCCTGAGTTGTTTATTTCAAGAGACTTAGAAGCTTCTCTTTAGAATTTCCTGTCTTAACAAGCTTACTTTAGACCTTGTTGGGTTTTAAGGAGCTGCATAGGAAATCACTACACAGCAATGTAGAGTGCCACTGTTGAAGTTTTACTCCTTTCTCCTCTCCAGTCTTGGGGAAAAAATGAATAGAAGAGTTTTACAAACATACAATGCAAAAGTTTGGTCTCTTCTTTTCTTTTCTTTCTTTTGTATGTGTGGAGTGTGTGTGTGTGTGTGTGTGTGTGTGTGTGTGTGTGTGTTTGTGTGTGTGTGTGTTGTGTTTGGAAGATGTGTGTGTGTGGTATATTTGTGTTTATGCGTGTGCTTGTGTGGTGTATATGTGTGGTGTGTGTGTGTAGAGTGTGTGTGTGAGTATATGTGTGCATATGGTGTGCATGTGAGATTTGTGTGTAGTATATTGTTTGTGAGTATGTGTGTGGTGTGTATGTGAGGGATGTGTGGTATAGCTGTATATCTATGTCTGTGGTATATTTGCATAAAGCCTGCCATAGATCCCACACGCCATTACTCTGAAAGATGCCCCTGCCTATAGGTACTGAGAGAAGAGATGGCCAAAGAGAACCATAACCAACATCTATCTTTGATCCCTAAGGACTCAGCTCCAGTGGATTGAGAGCTTTGGGTTTTACCACATAAGCCATCAAAGAGATTGATTAGACACTCTTTCCCCTATGTTCCCTCCCAAGTCCACAGGATAAAGCTACTTGAGGGAGCCAACGGGATCTCACTGAAGGAGAATGCTAAGTAACCACATCCTTAGTGGCCACATACGGTACAGCCAGTTGGCTGACAGCTCACATACCAATTTCATCTATGTTTTCAGAGTGCACCCACCCTGTTATTTTTCTACACCTAAATAAATTGTACTTATCTTTTAAGATACTTAAAAATTAATTATATGTATACGTGTGAGGTACGTGCATGTGAGTGAAGTACACCCAGAGGCCAGAAGAGGCCATGAGATCCCCTAGAGATGAACGTACAGGCACCTTCCTCTACAGGAGCAACTTAACCGCTGAGTCATCTCCCCAGCCCTGGCTTACTGTTAAACACTGAGATCTTTCAATTGTAATTAAATATCCTCACAAGGTAGGTTATCGTGAGGATTGATCAAAGAGAATGAATGAGCTATTCAGCAGGTGTTTTAACTTAATTACTGATTTTTCTTCTGTTGGACCTTCAGACTTCTTTTAGGAGACTATATTCTCAATGACATGTGTGTGTGCGTGTATGTGTGTGTGTGTACATGTGTGCACATGTGTGTGTGCATGGGGGGGTATTTTTAGTGCTAGCAAGTACTCAGCACGAAACTACATCTCAGGCCCTTGCCTTTCATTTTAATACTTTATTTTCAGTGCTGGTGATGGCCCAGGGCTTACTGTTAATCTATATCCAGTCTTCAATATTCTTATGGAAACTATCAGCTGCATCTTTGGTTTTTCTTTCCTTTATACGAGTTCCTGGGATTCTCAAATTATATAGTCATTTTAAAGAGCCTCAGTAAATATTGCCAAAATGCTGTCCAAAGACCTTTTATTTATTTATAAGAACATAGCACTACTTATTTCTCTACAACTGTGCTAGCTTTGGGTATTATTGTTTAAAAAAAAAATAATACACTGGCAAACTGCTTCGCCGACCCAGACCTGGGATCCCAGCTACTCAGGAGGCTGAGGTAGGAGGATTTCGAGTTCAAGGTCAGCCTGGATGACTTAGCAAGGCTCTGTCTGGAAATGAGTAGTAACGATAGTAACGACAGTAATCACAGAGGCTGGACATAGAGCTCAGGGGTAGAGGGCTTGTCGCTCAAACACAGCTCTTACCTCAAAGGAAATAAAAGTTAGCTTCTTCTGGGGCCAACTGTAAGTGACCATGGTAACAGCTTCAGGTTATCCCAAATACCATGTTCCCATGTGGCATCAGTTTTAGGAAGTTTTCATAGTGAGAGAACAAAGTGACAAATCAAGGCATCTTTCAAATGCATTGGTGGAAGCATCAGGTAGGCAGATCAGAGCAAAGCAGGGGCTTCTCTGTTGTAGGCATCAGATGCTATCCGATGACGTGCTTAGTGTTTGGGTTGTTGGAAGCCAAGGATGAGTTTATGCCTTCCGAAAGGATTTACCTGATAGTCCCAAGAATGGTAGGTCAGACACAGAAAGTGATTACTTTGGGGCTAAGATAGGCCAATATAATTTGGCTGTAGTTCTGCAACATTCTGACGCTCCTCAATCACAGATGCTTAAACTAAGCAATCAGCCATTTAATACAGATGTAATTTTTTTGTTTTTTGTTTTATTTTGGTTTTAGTTCTTCTGGAAACTTCAGTTCATACTACCATGTGCAATGCTCTGTGTTCCATCTCCATAACCAAAGAAGAGAAAGAATACTTTGCTGATAATAGCATGAAGCTACCTTAATTCAGAAGCTAGGAAGATTGTTCAGCAGAGGACACAGGTTCAGTTCCTGATACCCACATCAGTTCACAAATATACACGCACACTCAAAAATAATAATAATAAACCCACCACTATTAATAAACTTCAATAGTTACTTCAATCATAACCACCAAGACAGAGGGTTATTAAACACTATCTCTTCACAGACTAGGTTTTCTCTTTTGTAAATTACCAACTCATGTACTTTGCTCACTTATCCATGATGCCTTCTATTTTTTTAAAAAAGAAGATGTTTATTATTTATTATATGTACATGTAGGAGACAGGTGTGTACGTGTGAATGCAGTGTCTGTGGAGTCCAGAAGAGAGTGCTGGATCCCGCTGAAGCCGGGAGCTGACACTGAGAGCTGGGAGCCGGTCCTCTGCAAGGGCAGCCAGTGCTCTCCTTACCCGCTGGGGTCATGGCCCCAGGCCCACCTACTGCTTTTCTTACTCAAATCCAGAAGAAATAAAGATGATGAATTCTATCTCCTGGCCTTTTCTTTAAATCTTGATCTTATTTCAGGACCCTGAAGATGGACAGGGTGAGGTCATTGCTTCTCTTTGTCTCTCTTCCCAATGCAGCCATATTGAATAAATCTCCCCCATTGTTCTTTTCTTTTCTTATTTTATTTTATTGTTTGCTATTAATATGACTATTTTATGCACATCTAAGTAGTCCTGGTCAAGATGTGGCTCTGCCCACCATTGGCCAATCCATGCCTGGGTTTCAGGCTCACCCTGTAAGATGGTCTGACAAGTTCTAACCCTCTTTCCAGAAGACAACTTCCCACTCTACAGGACCTTCTCATTCTCCCAACATGAGATTCCTAGGAACATTTCCATTTCTTGAGATCCATTATTTCAATAGTCAAGTAGACAAGGAACACAAATGTCTTTTTAGAATACCTTCCTTCAATTCTGCCAAGATAGTGACACTCAGCCTCCCAAGTGTTACACAAACAAGGGTTGTGCATACAAGGGTTACACCTACAAGGGTTACACATACAAGGGTTATACATATAAAGGTTACACCTACAAGGGTTACACATACAAGGATTACACCTACAAGGGTTACACCTACAAGGGTTACACATACAAGGGTTACACATACAAGGGTTACACGTACAAGGGTTACACGTACAAGGGTTACACGTACAAGGGTTACACGTACAAGGGTTATACATATAAAGGTTACACATCTTCCCCACCAGGCTCATCAAATCTGTCTTCAATTCCTTCTGCCACTGCTTGTGCTTCACCACTAAAATTTATTTTTCATGGCTTTTGTATTGTCATTGCTTGTTGTGTTGTTGAGACAGGATCGTGTGTAGTCCAGGCTGGTCTTGATCCTCCTGACAATCAGTGCAAAATGTTGGAATTACAGACTTGCACCACCATGCACAGCTTCTTTTTCATTTTCTCCCCAGACTCTTGCCGTGTGTGTGTGTGTGTGTGTGTGTGTGTGTGTGTGTGTGTGTGTGTGTATTGGTGGTGCTTGTAAGTAAGCTCAGGCAAGTAGAGGCCAAAGATCAACCACACGTGTCATTCCTCAGATTCTGTCCTTGTTTTCAGACACAGGGTCTCTCATTGGCTTCAGACTCACCCATTGGTCTAGACTGTCTGGCCAGCAAATCCTGCAGATTCCCTTCTCCACACCCACAGCTTTGAGATTATGAGCCCGTGCCATCACGCCTGGCTTCTTGACACGGGTTCTGGAGATCAAACTCAGCTCCCCATGCTCGCACAGCAAGCACTTGACAGCCTGAGCTATCTCTCCAGCCAATTCTTCTTGTCCTTAATGGAAATTGAGCGGCTGGAGGGACCTCAGAGGTCTCTTTGGAACCAAGTGCTCAGGTAAAGTCCCTTTCACCGAAGAGGGCACCTGGGGAAGCAGCTTGGGGCATCACGTGCTTTGCTCCATGCTTTGCCAGCTGGCTTTCTAGACAGTGTAATTTTTAACAGCAGGCTGAGCTGCCTCTGCCAGGAGGGTGGTTATAAATGTCCTCTCCTCTCTCAGTGAGGGGCTCACCACTAAACCGGTTCATCTTCCTCTCCCTTCTGAGAGGCAGGCTAAGCAGGGTCTTTGTTTACAAAGGTTAAACATTCCTTTAATTGGATTGCTGGCATTTCAGCCCCAGCCCTCCTCTTCCCTTTCACTCTGTCCCTCCGGTGCATACCTGGAGATGAGCCTGAGAGAAATGCCAAGGGGAGATTTCGTTTTAATAAAGCCGAGATGAGGCCCGGTTCCCTTAGAGACTTATGTTACAGCTTTGAGGCACCACAAACTAATGAATCACATCACAAAAGGTCCCCAGCTGCTGGCTTGTTGAGCAGAGCAAAGGGAAGAACTCTCTAGGTTGGGATGGGTTGGGGAGGGGGTGGAGCAGGATTCAGACTGTACTGGGCCCTATCTACACAAAGCCCTGTTTCCTGTACTGAGGACAGTGGCACCATCACCCTGGGATGCTCGGTCATCATCCTTGCCTCTTAAGGAGTCTCGAGGTCATGTACAGAGAACAGGAGAGAGGCAGGACCAAACTGTCTTCTCACCTTGTCTCCACATCCCCAGGGTCACACATCCCCTCTTAGGAGATGACTGTGTCATCTCAGAAGGTCCAAAGCCTAGACACCAGTCAGCTGTGGTGTGTACACCACAGCCCCAGCACTCAGGAGGCTAAACCAGAAGGATCTAATGTTTGAAGCAAGTGTAGACTACATAGTGAGTTCCAGACCAGCCTAGGTCCTAAGCATCCTAGCAAAATGAAATTAGTCTAAATTTCTAATTGTATGATTATTGTTGTATGTGTGCATGTGTATGTGAATGTGTATGTGTATGATGTATGTGTGCGGGTGCGTGTATGCGAGGATGCATGCAGGTGCATGCATGCCACTGTGCTCAAGTAAGGTCAGAGGACGGCTTACAGGAGTTGGTTCTAGCCTCCTGCCACAGGTTCTGGGAAGCTAACAAGGTGACAGGGTTGTTCGGCAAGCTCTTTTAGCCCAAGCCACCTCCCCATCCTTGAAGCTATTCTAAAGAGATCAATTTGTGCTTTCTTTGGCTTTCAGACTATTGCAACCATGCACCCCAAGTGACTGGAATTTCCTCAGATGGATGAGACTACTGGTGTCTATTAACTTCTGAGCCATCTCTCTAGCTCCTAATTTTAAAATGTGTGTGCGTGTGTATGTGTATGTTATCAAGCACACACATGTGATACACACACGCACACACACACACACACACGCATGCGCTCATGATGATGGGATTGGAGGGAGTGGCTCAGGTATAGGTCAGAGGGAAACTTTCTGGCACTGTTTCTCTCTTCCCATCCTTAATGGGTTCCAGGGACCGAAGTTAGGTTGTCAAGCTGGCACAACGAGTGCTTTTACCAGCTGAGCTGTCTCGCTGCCCATTGTACACTTTCCATACATACCCACAGTACTGTCTGCATTGTACACATATAAATTATCTATTGTTTTTCCTTTGTTCCTGTCTCATCACCTAATCCAAGGTCATGATTTCATCTAAGACCTTGATATTTTAAAAGCTCTTATATTTGAGCTAGGTGGTGGTGGTGGTGGTGGTGGCGGCGGCGGCGGCGGTACACACCTTTAATCCCAGCACTGGAGAGGCAGAGGCAGACAGATCTCTGTGAGTTTGAGGCCAGGCTGGTCTACAGAGTGAGTTCCAGGACAGCCAGAGTTAAAACAGAGAAGCTCTGTCTCGAAAAACCAAAAACAAACCCAAAAAAAATCTTATATTTAATAGCTCTGATCTATTTTGATTTATGTTTTGTAGAAGGTATTAAGTATAGGTCCGAGTTGTTTTGTGTTGTGTTGCATTGATTTGAAACAGGATTTCACATCCTAGAACTAGCTATTGTGGCTGGTAAGATATTACACTCCTGATATTCCTGCCTCTGCCTCCTTAGTGCTGGGAGGAGAGGTATACACTAACACATCTGATTCACATGGTGCTGGAGCCGGATCCAGGGCTTCCCATATGCCAAGCAAGCACTCCATAAGCTGAGCCACATTTTCAGAATTTCCCCCAGCCCTATTTTGAGACAGAGTCCTGCTATGTTTGAAGCCAGCCCAGGATAGCTCATAATCCTCCCACCTCAACCTCCTGAATGCTGGGATTACAGGCCCTTGTCACTACTGATCAACTAAAGAATTGGGTAATGATAACTCTGCTGTCTTATTTACTTATTTATTTATCTATTTATTTATATGGTTCTGGGTAAAGAGCCCAGGGCTTTGTGCATAAGTTATAAAAAAGTATTACTTTTAAGAAAATACAGTCCTAAGACACATGGCTTTAGCTATGAGTGGGCAGTGCCTTTGTGTAAATTAGCCAAAATAATATTTTTCTGCAGTTGATGGTTGAGCATAGCTGGGATGTTAGCTCCCCTTACCCTCTGCAAGTTTCCCTTACATAATGTGTTCCCATATGTGTTGTCATGTGACACTATTCCCAACGAGACATAAACAAACATCTACTCACCACAGATAACAGAGATCAAAATGAGGATGCCACCAAAGTCCAACTTGGTGAAGCAGCAAGTTTATTGAGGTTACTTACAGGATCAAGAATGACTTGAAGTCAGGTGTATCACCCAAGTCCATCCCAGGATGGTGTTGACTCACAAAAGCCAGAAGCATGGACCTCTATGAACAAGTTGCAGGCAACTTGACAGGTCTGAGAGTTATCTATTCTCAGCAGTCCCTACTTTGAAAAATATTCTAGTTTGCTCCTCAAAGCAACTTAGGGAAGAAAAGGTTTTCTCGTCTTACAGGTTGTGTAGCCGACCATTGAGAGAAGCCAAAGCAGAAGCTTAAAGGAAAAACCATGGATGAATGTTGTTTACTGACTTGTTCCCAGGTTACTTTTCTTAGATAGTGCAGTCCTACTGGCCTAGAGAGCTGAGCTGCCCATGGTGAGCTGAGCCAGAGCCTCCTACATCAGTTATCAATCAAAAAATGCCCCACAGTCATCCCCACAACCCAATCCAGTGGAGGAAAGTCCTTAGTTGAGCGTCTCTCTCCCCAGGAGTTAGTTAACACTAACTGGCAAGGAGGGAATGGTCTTGTACCTCTACTAAGTTTCAGGGATTTCCTGACACTCGTGAGCTGTTTATTTCCTACATCTTATTGAGTGTCCCTCTAGGATGGAATGCTTCAATTCAGAGGAAATTACGATACTTCAAAGATACAGCCTATACACCTGTGTATCACAACTGGATAATATACATATGGATAAGAGTGTTATAATATATTCCATTTCTGAACCATATTTTCTGCCACAATGGCATCAACAGCAAGGCATAGACCATTTTGCAAACTCACACTGGGTATCTGGCTGTGTTAGTATTGGCTTGGTTATAGATTATGGACAGCATGTCTACAATCCTCTCTAAAAGATAAACCAGGTGTGCTGGACCACTCAGGTCATGGATTATCCCCATCCTCGTGTGTTAGAAATAAAAGTAGTTCATGGGCAATATTTCTATATTGCATAGTGCCACAACTTACAGAAAATAGACAGAATGAAAATCCCTTTCATTGGTTTCTGTTTCTCATTGTACTAGAATTTATCATTTCAGGATTTTTTTAAGGCTTTTTAAATTTCTTTAATTATGTAATGAATGTGTGTCTGTGTGTGGGTGTATGTATATGAATGCAGGTATATGTGGACATCAGAAGAGGGCTTCAGATCCCTTGGAGCTGGAGTTACAGGTGGACGTGAGCCGCAGGACACCGGTGCTAAGAGTCAAACTTGGGTCCTCCGGAAGAGTAATGTTCTCTTAACCATTGAGTCATCTCTCCAGCCCCTCAAGTTTTGTGAAGAGTTTTATCCCACGTCTAACTAAAGAAGGAGAATCGGGTCACCATTTGGCAGATACTAATGTCCCTAACACATGCTTCAACCTACCAAAGATATTATTCGTCTTACCTCAAGTGGCAAAGAATCACTTTTTGCTCATTTACTTGTTTTATTTTATTTATTTACTTGTGTGTGTGTGCCTGCATGATGTATGTATCTATGACTGTGTGCCTGTGTATACATGTGCATTGTGCGTGTTTCTGTGTATGAGTACGGGCAGGCAGGTGCCATGGTATGCTTGGCATATACCAGAATATATAGCCTGAGCCCTCTAGGGGATTCTCCTGTCTCCTCCTCCTGTCTCATCATAGGAGCGCTGGGATTATAAATGTATAAATGCCATGTCCAGACTCACATGAGTTCTGCGGCTCTGAACCCAGGTCCTCATGCTTGCACAGAAAACACTTTAGACACTGAGCTGTCACCCAAGCTTTCGTTCACAAAATCAAACCTACTTGTCTTTCAGGTCACAGCCAAGCTTGTGAGGTTCTACCTCTAGGTATGGAAGAGGTGGGGAGTGGGCGTTTTTAATAAGCAGCTGAAAGACCAGCACATAATTCAAAGTTCCTTCTGTATTTGATTATAGTGATCTAAACAGAAGATTATATTTGGGAAGTTATAATCAGCCAATCATTTGCAGAAGATAAAGTGGCCAGCTGGAAGTGCAGCAAGCACCTATATATTATGCAGTTGATCTAATTGCACAGCAAGCAACCCAGAGATTTATGAAATTACTCTATCATTTGTCTCTTCCATGGTGTGGAACTTTCTCTCCTAGGAGGAGATGAAATGGCTGAGTTAATAATTCACTCATGGGAAGGGGGTCACTCATGGTAGAGCACTTGTCCAGTGTGTATAAGGCTTGGGTTCTATCCCTGCTATGGTAAAGAAAGAAAAAGAGGGAGAAAGTAATAGAAAAGAAGAAGAGAGAAAAGAAAAAAAGAAAAGAGGGCAAAAGGAAGAAAAATATGATAAATGAAAAAAAAACATTTATTATGGCCATATTTGTATAGAACCGTCTATTGCCTAGACGTTGAAATTCATTTGAATTATTTCCCAGTTGGTGGTGGCCTTATTATTCTCGTGGTAATTAAGTGTGTTTTTTTTAGGTGACAATTTATTTTTTTATTTTTTGTTACATTGATTAATTCCAACTTCTATTTTTTATTCTTTGAGAATTTCATACAATGAAACATGATCATATCCATCCACCATTTTCTTCTCCGGTCTCTAGCTATCCCACCAAACGTGTTCACTTCCAACATCATGTCTTGGAGGGTGTGTGTGTGTGTGTGTGTGTGTGTGTGTGTGTGTGTGTGTACACTCGCGTGCGCATGAACTAACAATTTAGCAGATTAGCTCACAGGATGAGACTAAAGCCCAGACAATGATGGGTCAATGATGAGGAGACCACACCTTGACGGAGACCATTTATATATGCATTTCTTTGCCCTCTATTGAAACTTTACTCTTACTCCAGGACTCCAAAGCTGAACTTAATGTGGTCACATTATTTTTTTATGCCTCTTCCCAATGTGGCCCTATTGGATAATTTTCCTTTTTCTACTTTTTTTAAACTATTAACTTGGCTATTTAGATTGGTCTCTGAAGGACAGGTAGCCAAAATTACTTGTTGGGATACAGACTGTGAGCCCCAAGTTCAGTGACAGTAACACTTTCTCAGACACACCCAGAAGTATGCTTTACAAATCTCCTAGGAATCTCTTAGTCCAACCAAATTGACCTTTGAGATGAGCCATCATAGGATATTCACATGAATATTTTTTAAAAATCTGTAGAAGAAAAAAGCATATAACACCACTCAAGTTTCCCATTCCTTTGATTACAAAGTAAACTCGATCATTTATCACTTGTGTTTATTTTAGAGCTGTGTTTATGGAAGGAAATCTCATCGCATTTACTCTCTATTTTGTATTCTTTTTAATCAATGGATCTATTCCCCCAGCAGCTATAAAAACACCTTCCCTCTCTTTTTATTTCATTATTAGAAACATTAGGCTTTCACACCCTTAATTAAGGCAGAGAGCTCAGATGCAAAATATCAATCAGTTCCGACCTCAAAACCAAAATAACTAAACTCAGGGTGTCTCTTTCAGCTCGATGAGAGTGACTGTGGTGGCTTAAGGGAGGAGGGCTGGCCCTAAGGAGCATTGTCAGACAACCCCAGCTTTTGCACATTCCCTCAGAATGAATAGTTCTGCTATGAGACCCCAGTGAGCTCATTAAATTCCTACTCTTCCATTTTATCATCCTTTATGCCACCACAGAAATTTCTCACTGTTGTTCCTCTTCTAATTGATCAGCCAGAATCAGTTGTTGGTGGTTCATTGTTGTTTCTGTTTTTCTATTGCTTCAATTACTCCTCTCAGCCTGCTCCCTCAGAGCCACTGCTGGCCATTTTACAAACGATGACTAATCTTCATCGGCACTTTCAGCGGATTTGGAACCACCTGGGAGACACACCTCCAGGTGTGTTCATAAAAATGTTTACAGAGAAACTGAGCTTAAGAGGAAAACCCCTTCCTTAATGAGGGTGCCACCACTCCATGGCCTGAGATATCAGAATGAATCAAAGGGATGAAAGAAGAAAGCAAATTGGGCTCCAGTGTTCACCTCTCGGTGCCCTGACTAAGATACAATGTGACCAACTGCCCCAGTCTCCTGCTGCCATGCCTTCCACACAAGGTTGGACTATAACATCAAACTGTGACCCAGTATAAACCCTTCCTTCCTTAATTGACACAGCAATGAGTAAAGTAACTAAAACACTACAGCTCTGTCCAGTTAGATCAACATCTTTGTTGGTTTCCTAGAGATGTAACAGAATACAACCAACCAGGAAACTTTATAGCAACAGAAATATGTTGTCTCACAGTCATAAAAGCCAGAAGTCCAAGATCAAGGCCTTGGGAGGGCAACATACCCTCTGATGACCCTAGAGGAAAATATCTCATTAACTTTTTAAAATTTCAGTGCTGGGCAGTAATAATGAACCTCCCTTGGCTCAGAGCCTGGTGTCTCCTCTTTCTGCCTCTTCAGCATCTTCCCTTCTCCATGGGGACAAAAGTTATAATGGAAGAAAGCAAAAGTCTCACTTCCACAAAGCTCTCAGATTAATAGCAATTAACCCAAGTGTTTTTCAAGGTCACATCATTTAGATAATAAGACTAGTTTATTTTGTTGGTTTAATCAAACAGCTCTGTCTTCAGAGTTGTCATGTATATCGGATTGGCAGCAAATGGAACAAGCTTCCTGAAAAGACTTTGCAACAAGAAGTAAGTTTGAAGGGCTGGGAAGATGACTCCGGGATTAAGAGCCCTCGCTTCTCTTCCAGAGGACTCAAGTTAGGATCAACTCCCATATCAGGTGACTCATAACTACGTAGACGTTTAGCTCCAGGGGATCCGGTGCCCTCTTCAGGCCTCCATGTGTGCCCACACACATGCGGCATGTGCACACACATGTGTAGAGTGGTAAACGGAGGAAGGGGAGCAGAAAGAGACAGAGCAAAGAATGTTTTATTATATCTTCTTAAAAGCAGTTCTCATCATCTTTATGGAAACCTTACAAGTTTGGTGAACATAGGAAGCTGTGAAAGGTCGCCAAAAATTCCCATCACCTGGCCTTCTCACAGTCCTTCACCATCTGAAAAATCCTTGTAGAGAGCTATAGCTGTTAGTCAGTGTGTGAGCTCACCAAGGAAGAGACAGAGCCATATTCATAGGTACAAATCCTGTCAGACCTTAGCAAAGGGAACCACCACCCTGGCCAGCGACATACTCAACAGTGGAATCCCAAGCGTCTGAGCTCAGGTGTTACATTGATTTAGAACTCCTCAGGTGTTCTACTGGTAGCACATGCAGATCATCAGCAATCAAACATCCCCCACATTAATCCAACACCTGCAGACAATAAAAAATACCAAGTCTTAGGCAGCTTCTCACCTAACAGTGCACAAAATAATCATTTTATACATAACTAAAAATAAACTTCCACATTTCCCCCTTTCTGTATAAGAAAAAAATTACTTTATCTCTACAACACAATTTAACATACACCAGCAACACTATATGCAAGAGGAACAATTAGGAGGCTTACTAGTGCACAGGACCCAACGAAACTAAACATCCATCAAGCTTTTCACAATACCTTTGGACAGCAGAAAACCATTATCAATGTCCAATTATCTGGAATTCACTCACCATCTTCTGGGCTCCTCCAAAAATCTTGGATCACTTCTCTGGCTCTGCCCTCTGTAACACACACAGCTTGTCCTCCAGGATCCATCTGGCTCCACTCCACTGCTGCTGATGTTCTTGGTGGTCATCCCATGGTATTGACATCTCCAAAATTCTGGGGTCTCTTGCTACAACTGGGCTGCACTTTCACCAATAGCCTCTCCTGGGGTCTCTCCATGGTGTCAAGCCTCAACTTCTCTGTTTGACCCTTTCAATCTGGGCCTTCAACTGCTAACTGAGGCTGGACCTTCACCAATGGCCTCTCCTGGCCTTTCATAGTGTCAAGCCTCAGCTGATCTCCAAAGACCCCTTCATGCCTTCAAAACCAGCACTACCTGGATGACTCTTACAGTACCAAATTCCACAACCGAGAGCTTTTATTTAATTTTCCTTTTAAAATGAGTATAAAAACAATGGGCTTCCTTATGACGACTTCATGCATATGTCTCATGTTCTTGGCTTGTTTTCACCCCCACTATCATCTCTTGCTCATCATCCCTTCCTTCCCCTTCTTTCCTCACCCCGAATAATCTTTTCTTGTTTGCATGTCATCTATGTGTGTATAGTGGTGTATATTTAAATATAGAACAACACACATGGAACATGTGTCTGACTCACTAGTTCACTTGCCAAAATGATTTCCAGTTCCATTGATTTTCTTAAAAATGACATCATTTCATTTCACTGTGTGTGTCTGTGTGTGCGAGTAGCCCAGGTTAGCCTCCAACTCACTATCCTCCTGTTTCACTTTCTCAAGTGCTATATTTTACATGTATGCAGATATGTATGATATAAAAGTACATACATGCTGGCCCCAGACTCATGGAACTCCTCCTGCTTCAACCTCCCAAATATTAGGGTTGTAAGTGTAAGCCACCGTGCACACCTCTTATATGTGCATGTGGGTGTATATGTATGTATTTAAAAGAGAATTGTTTAACTCATGCAGTCAAAGCTAGTGAAGATTAGATGGATTGATTTTTAATTTATTTTCAATGACTTTAGTATCAATACTGATACCATACAAAACTCCAGATTTGGATTTTTCTCTTTGTTAAAATGACAAAGTTCCTTTGCAGTATTGATTTCCTCGTCATAACAGGCTGTCAGAGTTCTCCTTAACCTTTTGATGGATCTGCCTAAAAGACAAAGCTGCTGTGACTTCTTTGATGATTTTACCATGCTTTATGTTGAGCTTAGCATATCCTTGACTGAGAGAAGTGAGCCTTCTGAAAGAACGAGAGAGTTCTAGGCACTGGAAAAAAAAAATAGCTCGATGGTTAAGACCACTTGCTGTTTTTGCAGAGGACCCAGATTCAGTTCCCACCATCAATATGTTGGATCACAACCATCTGTAACACCAGCGCTGAGGTGTCTGATGACCTCTCCTGGCCCCCATGAACACCAGACATGCACAAGGTGCACAGACATGTATGCAGCCAAACACATGGATAAAATAACAATGAATATTTTTAAAATATTGAACATGGAGAGTAGAGTTTTAACAATCAGGTTACTTGCTATAGTTACTTTTGAAATCTTTCATTGCAACTCTGGTTAAACAAATATCTAAGTATTATTTCACAGGGACTTATGATCCTATTTAGTCATATTTAGTCATGAATTCAAACTTTTAAACTTTTATTTTCAATTCCAGCATCCCAAAATAAAATTCTAAAATTTCTCTTCCTCTCTCTCTCTCTCTCTGCCTCTCTCTCTCCCCCTCTCTCTTGCTCTCTATCTCTCTCTTTTCTCTCTCTGCCTCTCTCACTCTCTCTCTCTTTCTCTATATGTGTATGTGTACATGAAAGAGACAGAGAGAAAGAAAAAAGTGTGTGTGCATGCTTCACACATATAAATACAAACCTTCATGCATGTGTAGCAAAGACTTCAACAACTGAGCCACAGTACAATCCCCCCAGCATTTTGTTATAGCAACAGAAACGGATTGTCATAACCTAGAAACTAGAATACTGACTGTAGTCACAATGTGGAAAGCTGATCACATTGTGACCACAGTCAGCCTTCTAGTTTCATTCTGTTGGTGTGACAAATACCATGTCCAAAAGCAACTTGGAGAAGAAAAGATTTATTTCAGCTTATAGGGTATAATCCATCATTGAGAGAAGTCAGGAAAGGAAATCAAATAGGAACTACGAGGCTGAATAACTGCATACCACTCCACACATTATTTCCAACTGAAGAACTTACTTCACAGCCAAGTAGTACATCAGAAGCCATGGAGGATGCTTCTTACTGGCTCACTCATGGGCTCCTACTAGTTAACTTTATTATACAGCCCAGGGAATGGTGCTGCCCACAGTGGGCTGGGCCCTCCTGCATCAAAGAACAATCAAGACAATTTCCAGCAGATGTGACCACAGGCAAGTCTGATCTGGGAAATCTCTCAACTGAGACTTCCTTCCCATGTTGTGTCAAACTGACATTCAAAGCTAAGACAAACAGGAGGCCGAGAACAGACAAGAAGAGAGTTTGAGCTATAAACTAAGACTCTCAGTGACCAACTTCCTCTAGTAAGGGTATGCAACCTTCCCAGAGTCACCAGCAGAGGAACAAGTATTCAAATACATTAGCCTGTGGGAGACACTTCACATTCAAAGCACAACACAGCCCAATGGAGGAGGAGCGGCCAGGCTATAAAAGCTGATAAACCAACATTTCTGTAATTGCATGATCCACTTTTCCTCTCCTGTGAATCAGTTATGATGGCTTTGGCAACACGAACATAATAAATAGACCTGATTTAAACTGCTTTAATAAATAAGGAAATTTATCATCACACTCAAAAATAAATCTAGAAATATGACCAGTGGCTTAATCATGAAATGAAGGACCTGAGTTCCTCCATCCCTTCTCCCTGATAGTGTCCATGCTCACATCTTCCCAAGGCCAGCAGGACCTAATGGGAGGGGTGGTGCATTTAATCAGGGTTCTCTGGAGGAACAACAGTACAGATAGAATGAAGATAAATATTATTACTAAGGGGTTGTATTAGATTGACTTACATGATTCAGGCTGGGTAGTCCAACGGTGGCTGTTTCACAATGGAGAAGCTGAGAATCTGGCAGCTGCTTGGTCCATGAGGCTGGATGACTCAGCTGTCCCAGCGTGATGCTGAAGACCTGGAGGATTTCTGAAGATCCCCTGGTCTTCAGTCCATGTAGCAAAGCCTAAGAAGCGGCATTCTGATGGCAGGGAAGGATGAGGCCAATCACAACAGTGAGATTGTTACTTAGAGGCCACGGAGGCAAAGGTGTTTGAGTCTGAAATGTGAGGCATTGACCCTGCTTCCAAAGCTGGCTTCTCGATGACCTCAAGCATCTCATGACAGTTTACAAAATGTACATTATACCATGTCACATTCTCTCTCTTTTTGTTTTGTGTGTGTATGTGTGTGTGTGTGTGTGTGTGTGTGTGTATGTGTGTGTGTGTTGATGTAGATGTGAATGTATATGTAGATTCACCAGATGTTGAGGCTGAGTCACAGCAGTTTATTCTTTTGTCTAATTAAATCACTGGTTCCAAGCCTGAAGCCCTGAAGCTTTAGATAGTTTTGTCCTCTTTACAACCTAGTCTTAATCCTTGAACTGGAAAGCTTCAGCCTTTGTACACTCTAGAACATTTAAAGTGCTAGCCTGGACCTGGAAGGCTTCAACCTTAACCTTCTGAGATCTGTTGTTGACTGAGCCACTCTGATTAGCTTCTTCTGAACTCTGACTCATCTAGTTCAACCCACCCTGGGATTCTGGGATTCTTCTGATGAGCACTGCTGTGTCTCTTTGTCTCTCATTGAGCTCTCACTGCTCCATCCTGCCTCTGTAACTGACTGCTGCAACTAACTGCTCTGTGACTCACTCCAGCCTGGGCTTCTGTAACTCCTCTGTAACTGACTCTGTTCTGACTCTGTGACTTACTCTGTAACTGCTCCTCAACTCACTCTTCAACATGTTTCTCAACTGACTTTTCTTACTGACTCCTCTGTCTGCTTCTGTGTCTCCGACTGACTGTAACTCCTATGTAACTCTCTTTTACTGGGCTGAGAGCCCACCTTTTCTTGTGAGAGTTGGACAGGTCCTTACTCTGCTAACTCTTCTTCTGATTAGTCACTTTGTCTGCCATTCACTCTAAATCATCTCAGATGTCACTTCCTGTGTGACATTGACTTCTTCTGAGTTCTGCTTCCTGTGTCTGCTTCAACTGTTTTTTTCTAGGGATTAAAGGTGTGGACCACTGTTGCCTTCTGAATACTGGGATGGAATGTGTTTACTACCCCACTGCTTTCTGAACCATCCAGACCACAGAGGCCTCTGAATGTAGCCCCTGGAATGTAGACCCTAGCTTCACACAGGGCTATTCCTGTGTGTGTGTGTGTGTGTGTGTGTGTGTGTGTGTGTGTGTGTTCATATGTGGGTTCACACATGAGTTCAGGTGTAAAGGCCAGAGGTCAAGGTCCAGTGTCTTCCGCAATTGTTCTCCACCTTACATTTTGAGACAGGGTCTCTCACTGAACCTGAAGCTCACTGACTGGGCTGGACTGGCTAGCAGATCTGGTCTTCACCTCTCTAATGCTGTATTCACAGATACATGCTGCCACACTCAGGTTTTTGTTATGTGTGCTCTCAGACATTCTTCTCCTCAGGTTCTTATGTTTACATGGCAAGTGCTTCACTTGACCAAACCCTCTCACCAGCCCCCTCCTCCTCTCTCCTTGGTTTACTCGGCCCCTAAATTCTGCATTTCTGTCCTCTCTAGGTGTACACTGGCCTTGAGACATGATGAAAGCGTGACAGCTTTTTTACCACTTCAACACACAGGAAGGGAGACAGAACCAATGTATTCTGTTGCTTGTGATGTGCCGAGTCGTGCTTTTGAGACAGGATCTCACTGCGTAGCCAAGAATAGTCTCTAATACATGGTTCTCTTGATTATTTTTTTTCTGATTGTGACTTCTCTTCATTTTAAAAGATTTCACATTTTTACATATGTGTGTGTGTGTGTGTGATCGTAGTTGTGCAGAGCAGAGCTGCGTATGAGAGAGCCTTCAGAGACACTGAGGGTACCCGTGTCTCTGTCTCACAGAGACAGAAGAGGGTATTGAATTTCCTGTAATTCGGCATTACGGGCAGCTGTGAGCCACTTGTTGTGAATGCCTAGAAGCAAACTCTGATCCTCTGCAAGAGCAGAAAGTATTCTTAACCACAAAGCCATCTCTCCATCCTCATGACTTCTCTTCTTTACTAAAAATAATTAAAAATTGCTAAGATCGTCTAGTTTGGACACAGACATAGATCTGTGAGAACACGCCATCTCAGAGGTGACATTTAGCAAAGGTGCTGCAAGTGTCTGACTCACTGGGGGTGTCGTGCAGAATCATTCAGATGACACACACTCTTTGGTGACTGTTCTGGTCCCTTCTGAAAATAGATATCGGCTTTGGAAAGGCCCCAAAGTCCTTCCTCTTGGCTATACTTTATCTCCTAGAGTTCTCACCTCCCCTCTTTTTTTATTATTTTAATGTTACATGTACATGTGAGTTTCTGCACCTGTGTATGCACACCATGTGTGTGTGCGTGTGTTGCCCACAGAGGCCAAAAGAAAGTGTCAGATCCCCTGGAACTTGAGTTACAGGTGGCTGTGAGCTGCCATACAGGTGCTTGGAATCCAACTGCGATCCTCTGCAAGAACAGTAAGTATTCTTAACTAGTGATCCATCTCTCCAGCTCATCCCATTGCTCTTCTTAAGCAGTTCTCTTAGCCCCAGACATAAACACAGATTATAATGACAAATTCTTTGGTTGGTAAACTTAATCTTTTAGGAATACGTTTTATAAAAATTTTGTTGTCGCTGTTGTTGTTAATAGTGGGGCTTGAACCCAGTATTGTGTAAGGGGAGTCACTCTACCACTAGCTGCATCCACAGCCTCTTTACATCTGGAGACAAGGTCTCAATGAATTCCCCAGGTTAGTCTTGAACTTGCTCTGTAAGTTCATACTGGCCTCGTACTGGCCTTGAACTCATGAGTGGCCAGACTCACAAAGATAAATATCATATATCTATCTCATACGCACAATCTAAACTTTAAGAAAAAAAGACTTGAACACAGAGGTGGTAGTCTATTCGGGAAGAGAATAGGAACCAAAAAGTAGGAGATGATGGTGGAGGTGTATGAGATCAAGATGGGTGACACACAGACATGAGGAAGTCAGACTAAAAGCCGTAATTCTCAACAATGAATGTGGGCTAATGGGGATAGGGGGGCCTTAGGAATCAAAAGATTCCCTCTCTGTCCCTCAGCAGAGCATAAGGTTTGGGACTCACCAATGGATCCCAATCTATCAGTCAGTAGTGATGAGAAAGGCATCAATTGCATGCCTGAGGTCCTGGGTGAGGGCCCAGTCATGGAAATCTTTCACTGTTAAAAATACTCTGGCACTTGTTAAAATGGTAAGGAAGATTACTCATGATGCCATGTGGCTATTTTCTCTGAACTGAAATATTCCTTGCTAGAGAGGGAGAGGCTCCTAAGACTTGCTCGGGAGGTTCATGAAGCTTTAGAAGGCTCAGAAAGCTCGGAAATGAGAAGATGCACAAGGCCCCTCCTCCAGGTTACATAAGCAGCAAATAGTTTGTGGGGAGCTCCAGGGACGCAGTTTTCATGGGTTGCTGTTGATGTTGAGAAGGGTGCTCGGTGAGGCAGCTGCCTTTGAGTCTCCTGTGTGCCTCTGCAAGTAACTCTCCACCCTACTCCTATAAACAACCCCGATGAACTCATTAGCTCGGAGAACTAGACTTGGATGGAATAATTTCTTTAGTTTGACTAGACTTAAGTGGAATCATCTGGAGTGAATAGATTTTTGTTGGTATTGTTCATGTATCACCAGGAGACATTATACAACACAGAACTATTGTATTGGGGTATCAAAATAGGATGCAGGGGAGCACTCAAATATAAATGGGACCTCTATGTCACACTTCTACTGCAAGGCTTAGAGAAGATCATGGAAGAGGGGGCAGAATGGTTATAAGAACCAAAGATTAGGTAGGACTGATGTGAAAGTATCTTCTAGACGTGACTAGGCCACTGTAATCATTCACTCTCAGCACCTGCGGATTACTGCGCAATGCCTGTCAATGATGTCAAGCCAGTCATCATTCCAGAATGGGTGAGAAGGGCCTGCAAGGCTCCAGGCCTACTTAAGGAACTATTGGCAGTTGGTATCTGCTAGGGGAGAGAGAATCAGTTTTCGACAGGAGTATGGTCCGTGGTAGGTTGGGCATGGTCCAGTGGATGGTCCCACATCTGTGTATGTATGAGCAGCACTAATTGGATTCAGTGTGTTATAACAAAAAACAAAAAAAAAAAGGTAGGGAATGTGGGCAGATCCAGAAGGAATCAGAGTAGGCAAATACACTCATACTTCACGGTATACATGTATGACATTCCCAAAGAATAAATTAGAATAGTATATTATTTAAAAGAAGATAAACTAGGCTCAACTCTAGATATAAGAACCAGTTGGGATTAATAGCCAAAGAGCAAATGATGTAGCCAATGAGGGAACAGTTACTAAAAGGTGGTATCAAGGATGTGAGATTTTCATCCAGCTTTAAGACACTGCTTAAAGTCAAGCCAAACACTGTACATCCAAGTTAGGGAACAGAGAACTTGGCCACAAATCGAGGGTGATCAGACACTAAGTATTGATAGAGCAGATTGTTTCTAAAGTGAAGATTCTTGTGATGCCCTCCATTATGTTAGGATGCTCCTAAAAATCCCTCATCAGACACTAGCTTCATGTTCCTGTACCTCTTTGCCTCCAGAACTATGAGCCAAACAAACTTCAATTGTTTATAAATTATTTGGTCCTGGATATTTATAGGTATAGAAAAATTCTGGGCAACAAGGGCCCAGCAGAGAGAGGATGGTCATGAAAAGCCAAGGAAATCAAATCACATGATCATGGGTAAATTATTCCTTTCATAATTGAGGGGCAGGAAGTGTCATGAGAGCAGATGATCACTGAAGCTATAGGTTATATCATAGGCATGAAGGTTAGTGTTGTGGTTTTAAAGTGACCTGTTGAAAACTTAACGGTCAGACTCATATGTCTTTGGGAGGAAATGAGCACTTGGGTGGAGCACCCATGATGGTTATCATGGCTTTCTAAGAAGAGGAAGAGAGAACCAAACCAGTACACGTGCCCTGTCTCTTCACGTGACACTATACAAGAAGACCCCCTCCCCCCTCCCAGATACCAACATCATGCTCTTGGGCTTCTCAGCCTCCAGAAAAGTGAACCAAAGCAACATTTCTACATTTATAAATTGCCTAGTCACAGAAATTTTGTTACAGTTACAGAAAGTAGACTGAGACGCCTTCATTGGCTATTTCCTCCAAGCAGGTTGCTAAAATAACCCTAACGTCATATGACCAGGTGAAATCAGTACAAGATTTTGTCTCGAGGACAACGTTAAGAATTTTGATTTTATGAAAGCCCATGGAGCCTCCCCACTATTTCTCTCCAATCTAAAGGAGGCTGGAAAAGGTACAGACTGTATTGTCAATGTGTTGCTTTGGGAGCTGACTGAGAAGGCATGGGGGGCTCCATTTCATTGCAGAAGATGTGCTTGTATCTGTTTTAACTCTGGTTCAACGCCTCGGAAGTTTGTCTCTCCTGTTCTTATTGCCGTTTTTATAATGTCTCAGATTACACTGTACTGGATTCAGTCAATGGCTTACTAAGATTCCCTTAAAAGTATATAACATTGTTAAAGCCATTGTTTTTAAAAAGCCCCTTTAAACCACGACATTTATTAGCCATTATATTAAGATAAACTACAAAGTTATCCCCAATATAGACGTTACCCTTTGATTTAAATTCCAACTTGAGTAAACCAGGCGAGGCGCATTAAAAGCAGAACTGGTTTTAGGACCCACTGGGCAGCGATAGAATTTGTGGTGTGCTAAACACCAGTGCAGCGGATGTGAGTGAGTCTTGGTTAATCACATCTGGGACCCAATTAAACTGTCCTGACTCCCTCCCACCTCTCCTTGGGCTCCAGCAAAGGGAGTGCAGCCGGTGATGTTGCCACGGGCAGAAGGAGACTGAGAGGTGAGGACACGTAGGCTGCTCTTTAAGTGAGCTCTTTCCAGATCCTGAAAGACAGACGTGTTCGCTGCTTTTGCGTAGCTGTGACAAAGTACTTGAGGGAAACAAGGAAAGGGAGACACGTTTTGCTTTCTGGTCTCAGAGAATTCATTCCGTGGTCACTTGGCCTCATGGATTTGGACAGAACATCATAGTGACAGGAACCTGTGGCAAAGGAGGTAGATAGTAAGGAGAGGGAGAAAGAAAGAAGAGAGAGAAAAGACAGGGAGGAAGAGTGAAGGCAATACCCCATGGATATGCCTCCATATGACCTATGTTCTCCAACTGGGCCATACTCCCAACCTTCTGCCATCTCCCAATAATGCCAGCAAGGGATTGATCCATCGATTATGCCAGAGTCCACGAAATCTAATTATGTTTGGACATGCTGTGATAGACACCCCCCCCCAATGTGCTTTATTGATTTCCTAGTTGTATCTCAATCTCTTCAAGTTAACAGTCAGGAAGAACTCCTAGCTGGGATATAGTGGTGCACACCTTTAATCCCAGCACTCAGGAGGCAGAGGCAGGTGGATCTCTGTGAGTTTGAGGCCAGCCTGATCTACAGAGTGAGTTCCAGGACAGAGTTACAAGAGAGAGAAAAAGAAGAAGAAAAGGAAGAAGGAGGAGGAGGAGGAGGAGAACAAGAAGCAGAAGAATCCCCACAACAAATAAATATAAAGCCAAGAAAAGGCAATAACTCTGTATTAGTTAGTGTTCTCTATAGCTATAGAGTAACAGAACTTATAGCATGAATGTGTGTGTGTGTGTGTGTGTGTTTGTGTGTATGTGAGTGTGTGTGTGTCTGTGTGTCTGTGTGTCTGTGTGATTTATTAGAATGACTTTCAGGTTATGGTCCAGCTAATCCAACAATAGCTGCCTATGAACAGAAGGTTCAAGAACCCGGTAGTTGTTCAGTCCACGAGGCTGGGTGTCTCTGCTGATCTTCAGTATATGCCAGAATCCCAAAGAAGTAGGCTGTAATGCCAGTGAAGGAATGGACCTGCCAGTGAGCAAGAGCGAGCAGGCAGAGAGCAAAGCTTTCTTCTTCCTTATCCTTATATAGGCTGTTCGGCAGAAGGTGTGGCCCAGATTAGAGGTTGGTCTTGCACTTCAAAGGATCTGGATTTAAGGTGTGTCTTCTCACCTCAAAAATTCAGATAAGAAGTGATCCTTCCACTTCAAATTAGCAAAAAGCCCTTACAAGTGTGCTCCTCCATTTTGGGGCTTTAGTTCATCCCAGATGTAGTCAAGTTGACCAAGAATTGTCATCACAGACTCAGTCTGCTCCTAGCTCTAACTTCCTATGAACCAGAACTTTACCTCGCAAGTACCTATAAATGGATGCTAACCCATTGTATCCTGGTGAGCTATAATTGTCAACTTGACACAGCCTAGAATCATCTGAGAGGAAAAGTCTCACGAGAACTGTCTAGATCAGGTTGTTCTATGAACATGTCTGAAAGAGATTATCTTGGTTAGTAATAGATGTTGGAGGGCCCAGCACACTGTGGGCAGCACCATTCCCGATGCAGGCTGAAGCTAGCTAAACACGAACCTGAGAACAAGCCAGTAAGTACAACTTCTCTGTGGTTTCCACTTCAGTTCCCATACTTCTTCTCTTGGGATAGCTCTTTGGCTAATTCAAAACATCCTTTTAAAAAATTCAGTACTGAGGTTTGAACCTAGGGTTTCACATATACTAGGCAAATGGCTCTGCTTAGCCACACTTTCAAACCCTTATAGGGAATGCTAGGCAATCACTCTACTTCTGAGTCGCACCCCTCCCCTTCATGGGGGATTCCAGGATGCTGAGTTCATCCTCGGCCTTCATTCTACTTTTTACTTTGGGGTAGTCTCACTAATTTCTTCATGCTGGCCTTGAACTTGTGATCCTACTGCCTCAGTCTCCTGAGAAGCTGTGATAATGAACTTTTGCCATCAGGCTGGATTTAAAAATTAAAAATTAGAGGACTCAGATCAGTTCTTATTTGCATGCATTATAGCTTTGCACTACATTGTAGATGAATAGGTACTTAGATATTTTAAAGATATCTAGTTCCACGAATGGCAGCACACACCTTTAATCTCAGAACTCTGGAAGTGCAGGCAAATGAATCCCTGTGATTTCCAGGCCAGCCTGGTCTACATAGCAAGTTACAGGTTACCCGGGACTAAATGGTGGAACCCTGTCTCAAAACCTGGAAAATATGTCTATTTTCTTAGCTCAATTACAATTCAATCTCAATGTTCCCATCACACAAAGAGATAAATGCTATAGTTTCCAAACAAAAGCTTAGTGAGAAGCCCAGGACTGTTCTTTTTGTAATCTCTTGTGTTTGGGTTTGTGGAAGACACCTGCATCCCTATCTCTGACACTTCATTAAATCTTACGCAAAGTGCTATTTGGTTAAATTCTATATAGAATGCTCAGCTCCACACAGAAACACAGATGGGAAAGTAAGTATCTTGCAGATCACTCCGATGGTCACTTTTTAATGGCTATGACCAAATACCAGACAGAAGTGTGTTAGGGGAGGAGAGGTTTATGCTGATTCATAGTTTAGTCCAGTCCAATATGATGGAGAAGCATGGTGGATTCATGGCAGTAAAGGCATGTTCCTGGGGCTCCTCACATCTCAGTGGACTAGGAATCAGGGAAGACACTGCACACAGGGATGGCTTTAACCCCCAGAGCCCACTCCTAGTGGTCTACAAACAGTGGGTGATCCTATTTCCCAATGATTCCAAAACCTCCCTAATCAGCTCCACCGACTGGGGACGAAATGCTTAAACATACAGTTTCTGTGGAGGACATGTCACATTCAAACTATCATAGCCACTAAGTGGATTCTGGAAACTCACTGGTGTCTTGGATTTATCTTGAGCACCAGTGCTCCCACCAATATAGGCTTGTCACACATCTCCTCTTAAGTCGCTAATTTTCCTCTTTCTAAATGAGCTCCCATTGTTCTCTCTTAGGTAATTCATGCTCACCTTCATCAACCTTCACAATCCTGACCCAACCCTTGGCTAAATTGCTTTGCAAAAGATTGAAGAAATGTAATGACCCTGCATAGTTTTGTGGTGTTAATATTGGGCACCTGAAATGATGCCTTCCAGGGTTATGGGGTTGGCTTTCTTTGGTGCACGAGACTCTTCCATTCGTATACTTTCCAGGAGTTCCCCTATGTGACTTCTATACAGAAAATAATCTTTCATAAAAGATAAGTAACAAGGTGGCTGGAGAGACAGCTCAATGGTTAAGAGCACTGGCTGCTCTTCCAGAGGACCTGGGTTCAATTCCCAGCATCCATGTGGCAGCTCAGAATCATCTATAGCTCCAGCCCTGGGGGGATCTGACACCCTCGCACCAATGTACATAAATAAAATTAAATTAATTATCTTTAAAAAGATGAGTAACAATAATAATAATAATGATGTAGTTTACACAGACACATTACTATGTAAGACACATTACACATTACATATCACATTACTAAGCCTCAAAAGTTACTGACACAAATGTCTAGACATTAAACTAACAGAACATTTAGAAATAAGAATATTTTATAATTGACATTACTTAGAATCCTTGGTGAGAGCTGACACTGGAAAGAGCCTATTGTATTGTTGCTTGTGAATTCTTTACAGACAATGAATTCCCATATGGCTGTCTTCTAAAGTGTGTCCTCCACCACACTATTCTTGAGACGTCACGGACAGTCTGTTGTACAGCTATTTCCTCTACACTCAAGGTAGAAGGAGGTTTCTCAAGACTCTGGAAGCAAACAAAATTTACAACACTCAGGAAGAAAACAATTAGCAAGTCTCAGGAAGTTCCTGAAACAAGAGCGGCAAGGCCCCTCTCCAGAGTTATTCAAGCAGTAACAACTACTGGGGGAAAGAGATTCTCTAATCGGCTAAGCTGACTAGAAGTTTTTTGTAAACTCCAGAGATGCAAGTTTTCCTGAGTCGCGCTAAAGTAGACTGTCTTGTAATTCAGCTGCCTTTGAGTCATCTCTCCTCCTGTAGCCAATCTGTCATCCACAGTCTATACGTACACCCCTTCAACTCACTGGTTCACCAAGTTGGAATTCAATGAACTCACTGTTTAGTCTACTTCAGTCTGTCATTGGCAACCTATCTGGGGAGAGCAGACATTTTTTCACATCTCCTGAGGAACTGTCTCATAACACTGTCTTCCTAACCATGTGCAAACCTCCATGAGCACACTTAGTCATCCCAAGGCTAGATCGGCATGTGTCCAAAGTGCAACGACAGACGGTTGTTTCTTGATGCTAGTAATGTGAGGGACTGTGTCTCTTTATGTGGCTTGCCCCATGCAGAAGGCTTAATGGTGGGTACCGGAAACAATATGTTAGGACAGACGGGGAGGGCATGCACTCTGTATCATCTGTCTTTCTGTTCAGACCCATGAATGGATGCCTGTGCCCCACGGAAGCAGAAGGGAGCTGACAGCCAAAGCCTGGGAGGTTATCTCAAGACTGACTCAGCAAAACAACGCTGTTCAATTCTGCCGCTGATGAAGTCTCAGAACACAAAGTGAGACACAGTGATGCGGAATATTGCTACTGTGGCAGTTCACGGAAGCCTTGGCAGAGCCCCAAACAGTATCCTTGGCACAGAAATGAGTCGTCTTCTGGGGAATGCCAGCCTCCGTAGAAACACGACGCCTTCTGAGGATGTGGTGGTTGGAGGAAGCTCTTGGAAATGCTTTCTAGACTCCAGGCAGCCACTTTTGCTTAGAAATATGGAAAGACTTGCATACTATTGACTTAAGAGTTGGGTTGGACCCATTTCAGAACCAAGTATACGTCTGCGCTTCCCTCAGAGTCAGCTGTGAAGGCTTCCTTCAACCGTGGATGCTCAGTGTGGGCTGCAAGGAAGGAGTGTGCCTTAGCTGTGGGCTAAACGCCGCAGCCTTGCTGCAGATACCCACATCCCAGAAGTGGCCCAGATCATCCTCATCCAGTCCTGTATCCTCCCAGGTGTCTCTTCCCCGATAGAAGAGCACAGTCTTTCATATTCATTCCTGCTCAAAAGCCTCAGTCTTGCTGAAGGACTCTATCAGGCATGAGTGTGGCAGACACGGCATCCACCCCTGGGAACAAAAGACCCAGAGGGATCCAAACAGGGTGCAGACAGGTCCAGCCCTTCCCCTTCTCACTCCCTTGTTAAACCCTTAGATTGCACTCCTGAAGCTAGCCACCAAGGTCAATTCCCTTATTCGACCGTTGACTCAGTCCTGAGACTGATCACCGTGGCCCCTTCCTCAGCACACCAAAGTCCAACACTCGAAAATGCCCATTTGGATACCCTAAATTAACATGTGCAATTGTAACATACAAACTCACCCTAGCTTATCCTAACATGCGCCTTGTGGTACATCACTGCTGTGTGGCTCACCATAAAGATAAAGGAGGATATTCATAGACGCAACCCCTACCAGACCTCAGCAGAGGGGACCGCCATCACAGCAAGCACCATGCTGGACACTGGAACCCTCAGTGTCTCATTTAAGGGGTTTTTATTGATACTTAAACTCTTAAGGTTTTCTATTAATACCACTTGCAGATCATAAGCAATCAAATATCTTTTACATAAAGCCAGCACCTGCAGACAATACAAAACACCAAGGTCTAGGCAGCCCTTCACCCAACAATGCACAAAACAGCCATTTTAAACATAACTAAAAATAAACTTCTGCAGCAAGACCTCCCCTTTTTCTCCTGTTAAAATTGCCTTGCAAAGTTATTCCCTGCTGTTCTGTCTGACTCAGAAGCGGCCACCTTTGCTTCCTCCTGCCTAGTAAGGTCTGTTTGTGCGGTCTGTGCCTAATCCTGGGTCTGGGATGGAGCAACTTGCTGTGTGTGTATGTGGGGGAGGAGGGGGTCCCTTCACTAGTCAGTTTCAATGGCCATGCTGCCTAGCTTAGTTATAGTTCCAATACTAAACTCATTCTCAGATCAATTTCACCCAACCTTGGTTCAGTACTTCCTGGTACTTAATGTTGTCATGTACCCACTAGCAAGCTGCCAGCATTCACTCCTCTCTCTCTCTCTCTCTCTTTCCCTCTCTCTCTCTCTCTCTCTCTCTCTCTCTTTCTCTCTCTCTTTCTCTCTGTGTGTGTGTGTGTTTCCTTTGGTATCATTCATAAGGATGTCATCCATCTTGTTTTTTGAGACCCAGTCTCTCACTGGCCTGGAATTCATTATTTTGCTAAGCATCAGCAAGCTCCAGGAGTCCCTATCTCTGCCTTTCCAATGCTGGTTTTACGGGCACACACTGTCATGTATGGCTCTTTTACCTGGGTTATAGAGACTGAATTCAGACCCTCCTACTCATGCAGCAAGTACTTCACTGACTAAGTCCCATCTCCAGCTACGAGCATCCTCTCTAATCCTAACTCCAACCTAGGCCTTCAGACTACAAAAATGTGAGTCTGTTTATCCCCGTATATGTTGGGGATGCATGAATCCAAGAAGAATTCCCCATCAGTTATGAACTACAGATGAAGGCTTCATGGACGGTTGAGCCAAGCTCTAACTTGCTCTAAAACAAATACATCTAGGTTTCCTAGTCTTGGCAAAACACTGTCTTTACCTTGCTTTTATACAGTAGTGGTAAGAACACAACCTTGTCCGGCTTCTATGGAAGTCAATATGCAGATGTCTCAAAAAGCAAGAGATATTCCATGTGACCCACCTATTCTTGGGCCTTTACCCAAGAACCTCCAGGATAACATATCACAGAGCTTGCTACTTGTACGTTCATATTTCCTACAGCACTGTTCATAATATTCAAGTTGTGGGACCAACCTATTTGTCTAGCAAGAGAGAAAAGGATAAGGAAAACGGGTTACATATACACAGTGGAATTTCTTCTACCATAAAGAAAAACAAAGTTGGAGCTGGAGAGATGGCACATGAGTTCAGAACACTTCCTGCTTTTGCAGAGGACCTGAGGTCTGTTCTCAGCACTGAGTCAGAAGGTACACAACTAACTGTAACTCTGGCTCCAGGGGATCTGATGCCCTCTTCTGGCCTCCATGGGCACTGCACTCACATGGGCATCCACAGACCTTACACAGACACGTTAATAAAAATAAATCTTAAGAAATAAGGACAAAGTTGTGTTGCTTGCAGGAAAATGAGTACAATCAGAGATAAGCATACTAAATGAATTGAGCCAATCACAGAAAGATAAATGTTATATGTTTTTCTTGATGGTTGTTATTTCTTTATTTTATGTAGATGTATTTTTTTTTTTTTAGTTAAGATTTATATTGCTGTGATAAAACATCACATATGGAAGCAGCTCTGAGAGGAAAGGGTTTATTTCCGCTTACAACTCTCAAGTCACATTCTATCACTGAGAGAAGTCAGGGCAGGAACTCAAGGCAGGGACCTGGAGGTAGAAACAGAAGCGGAGGCCATAGAGGATCACTGCTTATTGACCGCTCTCCATTGCTTGCTCAGCCTGTTCCCTTATGTGATCCAGGACCAATGGCCTCACGGGGGTACTACACAAGTGGGCTGGTCCCTCTTATGTCAATCATTAATAAAGAAAATACATACTTGTCTAAGGGCCAATCTAATGTAGGCATTTTCCTCAGTTGAGTTCCCTCTTCCCAGATAATTCACACTTCTGCCAAGTTTACAAAAATTAGGCAGAACGATATATAAAGTCGTGTGTGTGTGTGTGTGTGTGTGTGTGTGTGTGTGTAAATCCATGGTTGGGAGAGAGAGAAAGAGGGGGTAGGGAAAGGGAGATGAGGGAGACAGAAAGAGTACGACTGTACAGAGAGGCAAAGAAGATAAATAGGAGAGAGCTAAGAAAAGGAAATAAAGTCAGGAGATAACAAGGAGAATATATGCATACAATAACACATATAACATGCAATCTACACATGTACAGGATCTTGATGCATACAATAACACATATAACATGCAATCTACACATGTACAGGATCTTGAAAAGTACAAAACACAAATTAAAAATACTTAACAGAAAGAACAGTTTCCCCTGCAGTAAAACAAGACACATAAGCGTACCTAGAAAGCCATGTTTCTACTTCGGGGCCTCCCACCCTGATCCACACCCTCCGGGCCCTCATAGGAGAGGATGCTCTCAGAGCCTCTGCCTCCCCAGAGAAGGCATTCCCCACATGCTTCTCTCTGCTGCATCTCAGAGCTGTACACTCAGAACAGATTGCTCTGTTTGAAGGCAATGGACTCAGTCTAAGGATCTCCATTACATTAGCTCCTGAAACATTCCACTGTGGCTGAGTAAGAGTGGGGAGGAGGTTAAAGGAATAAAATCACCTCTAATAGGTGATTACAGATTCCCGGGGCTTCTTAACTGCAGCTTTAACACGCCAAGAAGCATAAAGGGAAGACTCAGTGCCTCTGAGGGTCTCAAATATCCATATCCCTGCTGAGCATGGGAAGCAAAGGGACACTTGGTGTTCTAAAACAACCTAGCCCTTTGAACGAGAACCGGCGCCAACATGCGAGGATCCCCATAAAAGAGACAGAGGAGTCCAGAATTGCACAGAGTACAATTGATGAGATCTCACAGGTGGAAACATGGTCCTGGGTGACTGAGAAACCAGCTGGACCCCTGGGATTCGAGATGCAAACAATAGAGGCATAGAATCATAGATGGATACAGACAGAAATAAATGACTCCTTTGATGTAAATAAGGCAGCTGATATTAATATGTAAATGGATACAGATGACACAAATATAGATGATGTAAAGATATAAGTAAATGACACAGGTATAAATGATACACATGCACATTGAATACATGATATAGTAAGTATAGAGGATAGCAGTGATATAGATATCAATGCAGATTAAACAGATTATACGAACGTGTGCTATACATGTATAAATGATAGAATATAGATGCTCCTAATTATAGATACAGATTATGTAAATATGTAGATGGTATGGAAATATAGACACAGATACAGCTATAAATGATATAGGTAGATATAGATTATACAGATATAAGTCATATTCGTGCGTACAGATAGATGTAGATTGCATAAACATGGAGATATGGATGCACATAGATGACACAGGCAATTCAGGAACTGGTTATGTAAATATGGACTTTCTTTCTGGCAGGACTGGACCCAGTTCGCCTTAAGTTTGTATCAAAGAATCAGGTACATCCCTGAAGCCAGTGGTCCGGCTGTAAAGTTCCACACATGCTGTTCTCTCCAAATTGAATCATTTCCTCCTGGAGGGAGGTTCATTAAGACTCCCAAAGCTAACAAAACTTACAAGTCTCAGGAGGTAAGCTCATGAAACTTACAGTATTTACAGGGCCCCATCCCCAAGGTTCTATAAGCATTAATTGTGCAGGGCAGGGATGGGGAGCAGATGAGGCTTTCTTCAGTGGGACTGACTGCAAGTTGCACAGGGAGTTCCAGGTTGCAGACTCTGTAAGTCTTCTCCGAGGTCGTGGAGCATCTGCCTTTGAATCACCCATGTTCCTGTAAGCACCCCCCTAAAAAACTCACTGGTCCACCCTGCTACTCTTAGGTAGAATGGTTTCTTTGGTCTGTCATCCAAAAAACTCTATGTGGGGTAAATAGACATTTACTCCTGTCTCCCTGGGAGAAGTTACACAACACACCATTCTATCCCTGTTGTTTGCTGGGGGAATATGCAGGAAAAACAGCTTGGCCTATTCTAGACCGAACACCTGTAATGGTTGGTTCTAATGTCAACTTGCCACTAATGAAAATCACCTGAGTAGAGAGTTTCAGGTAAGCAGTTGTCATGATTACCCTAATGAGTGTGGTAAGACCAACCCCAAATGTGGGCAGTACCTTCTGGTAGCAGCCCAGATTTTAAAAGGGCATAGCAGAGGGAGGAGTATTTATTTGCTCCCCCTAAATCTTCTAGGTTTGGATGCCAGATTGGGACTGCTGAGGGACCAAGCATTGTGGACTGAGCAATTAACGGGTTCTTGCCTTCCCAGTGTGAGATATAACCACCGTGGGACTTATTCCTACTGCAGCAGCACCTAGCCTCAAGGACAGAGCAATTTCCAGGTTCTCAGTCTCCCAGATGTGCATTGCTTTTTTTAACATGACTTCATAAATTATATATATTTGTGTGTGTGTGTGTGTGTGTGTTCTAGTCCTGTAGAAAACCCCAACTAATATACTACTCAAGATGGCTGCAGCCATGCCAAGCTGAAATCCACTTGATCAGAAGTAAGCTGTAATAAGGATGGGGATGGAATACTTGATGATCACCTTCTGTATTGCAGGCTAGCAAAATGCAGCATCTTCGATCAAATCCACTAAAAAGCATCTCTAAAACGTGAAGTTCGTATCAAGACTGTTTCCAAAATCCCTTATTCTTTACCTTGATGTCCATAGCTCAGAAGGAGGAAGGAGACTCTTGTCATGAGCTGAGACCCGAGTCCATTGACAACTTTAGGATATCACTCCAAACTCCATCTTATCTACAGTCAACCCTTTGCCTCACTATGCAAGGCCATCTATCTAACACAGTGGTTCTCCACCTTCCTAACGCTGCGACCCTTTAATGCAGTTCCTCGTGCTGTGGTGATCTCCAACTGTAAAATTATTTTTGTTGCTACTTCTAACTGCAATTTTGCTACTGTCGTGAATCATAATGTAGATATCATAATGCATGACGATCTTAGGCGACCCCCAAAGGGGTCATGACCCACAGGATGAGAACCTCTGATCTAACACATCAGACCTGGGATTCTTACATCCAAGCAGTTCCACTTAAAAGAGAAGGCATCCCCTCTGCTCATCAGAGAGCCCAACTCTCCCCTGATAGATTTAAAGTCACTACTTTAGTGTGTCTTAAGGTATTCAAATATGTTTATTAATTAGTCCTCATTATTGACTTGACATCTTACTGTCATTTAAATAAACTTGGTGAGATTAATGAGGCCTTTAATAATATGCATGCTCCTTGTGCTAATTATTTTTTGGTGAACAAATTCATTGTTAATATGAATAGCAATATAAATCATGCCAAGAATCAATACTTGTGTGGGAGATGAACTCAAAAGACAAGAGAAAGGACACACTAACATTGATGGAAGTCAGAAGTTCTGAGCCCGAGTTAAGGAGAAAGTGGGTTCTCCGAAGGAAAGAGTTTAATATGAGTTTTATTGATAATGAAGACAGGAAGAGGAGGGTTCTCAAATGCAAACAGAGGGTGTGTGAAAGAACTTGATGTTGTAGTCATTATGTCAACTGGATCGCCCTACTCGGCAACCACTGATGTAAGCTGAGAGACACTGAAGATTATGCTCTTGTCATCACACCTGCACACACACACACACACACACACACACACACACACACACACACCACTGATCTCCAGGTTTTATTGATCCAACATCAGTCAATATATTTCCTCAATGCTTTTTCCTCTGATCTAATAGAGGCTTATACTTTAGCCATTATCACTAAACTGTCTTATCTACATCAAGATATACTCCCCGTATATAGTTTGGATATACTTTATGCCCCCCACACACAAACACACAAGTTCACCTGCTGGCAGTTTACCTCTCAGCGTAGGGGTGTGAGGTAACGTTAAGAGTTGAGGTCTAATGGTGAATGAGGTGGACGGTTCATGGAAACTCCACCCTCATGAATGCTCTAATTCATGAACAGAGTTGAATTTCTTGGGAATTGATTAAGTTCCCGCAAGAGTAAGTTATTATAATTTAAAAAAGATCGGAACAACCTCCCATGCTCTCTTGCTCTCCATCTTGTCTGCCATGCGATCCCCTTCTGTATGTGGCCAGTTTCTTTCCAGTTCTTCACCACATGGTGACTTAGCCGGAGGTACTCAGTAGAACCCTGGCCCCACGGTCTTTGTATTTCCCAGCCGTGAGAAAAATAAGTACTTTCCTTACGAAGTACTCAGCTTTGGGTATTTTTGTAACATATAGCAACATACACAAACCAAGACACCTGTAAATCAGGTCCACAGACAATTATCAGGGACCAAAGAAGAAATATTTTCTTGGCTAAGGAGTTTCCTAGAGGCTTCTGCTGGCTAGAATCCTTTTCAACGGTGCAAGGTCTTTTCATAAAATCCCAGTCCTCCAAATGCGAACTTTCCTTACCTCTCCTCTTACATCTCATCTAAATGAACCCCTTAAGGAAGTTGTTCCCCACCCCACCATTTCAGCTAGTTAACCTTATGCATTTCTATCCTTAAGATTACACTCCCACCAGGAGATGGTGGTACACACCTTTAATCCCAGTACTCGGGAGGCAGAGGCAGGCAGATCTCTGTGAATTGGAGGCCAGTCTGGTCTACAGAGCAGGAGTCACAACAAGAAACCCTGTCTTGGGAAAAAAAAAAAAATCACTCTCTCAAGTCCCAGTGTTTCTTCAGCACTCAGAATTTCTAAGCTCCCTGTTTTTATAGCACCTATCACATGGATTAGAATTTTCAGTGTATGCATCTTTTCTTATTTCCTTTACTCCGAACCTCTCAGGGAGATGACAGCCATCTAATTCATCTCAGACTCCACAAAATTCAGTGGTTCATAAATGTATGATGATTAAATCAGTGAATAGAGCCTTATAATAGAAAAGGGTTTCTGGGAAAGATTGAGAATTCAGCAGACAGAGGCTGGGAATCGAGTAAGGGGTTCATGGAGACCTAAGTTAGTGGGAACACTGGAGTTCCCTTCAGGAGGTTTGAAATGCCTGATATTTTCCTATATGTGGATTTGGTACAGACTAAGAATGTTTATAAGAAACTGGCAGAGAGAAATAATCAAGAGTGCAGACTCCTGAACCGATGCCAACAGAGCTCATGGCTTGAGAGAATATAGAACTGGTACCAACCACATCTGCCTTAACGCTTGCATAGAGGCTGAGAACTGAAATGGGTGAACCATCCCCAGGTGATCCCAATGGGCAAGGAACAGCTTACTGGTGACGGACTGAGAGCCAAGTTCCTTCTACCCCATACGGGTACTTTTTGAAAGGGCACTACCTCCTGCACTGAGAAATCCCGGGTATCTTGCTGAGTTAGGGATTGCATTTTCTTGCTGAGCAAACCACATGTAGGTGAGTAAGAAAGCTGTTGAGGCAAGCGAGCACAGGAACATCTTAACGATTGAGGGCTCTTTTTTACTTGATCTGTACGCACCGCTTTTCCAACAAAGCACCTAGCAACCTGGGACTCCATACAGACACTCACCTTCATTGAGCTGTATGCACAACCCTCTCCAAACAGAGCAACAGGCCATTCTCTGACCTATATCTCACTAGGAACCATTAGTGGCTCCCCTTTTATGGTCAGTCGTATCCTAAAATGCATCCTCAACCGAGAAGCAATGGGCTGAGCCAGCCTCTACTGGTTTGGGATGCCTGTACGGCTAGACATACTTTGTCTTCTGAATGAAATTTTGAGGAAAATCCATATTAGCCCTCTTATAGCTGTGCATGATTGAGGTGTGTCTGTGATTAAAGTCCAATGCATCATGGGAAAAGACATGCATAGTAAACAAAGACTACTTAACCAAAGCTTATCAATCAAAACAGAAAACCATCCTCACTCCACCACCTCCCTCCACCTCCTCTTCCTCTTTCCAAACCCATAAAGGGGAGCCCTGTGACGTAACCAGGCATTCTCAGTCAGCATGCTTGCTCAGGGCAACTTCGTAGTACAACTATTCTGTACCCTAGCTTTACTTCTGAATAAGATATTTTGCTACTCTGTTTTAGGTATGAGGTTCATCGGTCCTTTAAACCAAACACCGAGAACCTAGAAACACTGTCCAGTCAGAGACCATCATACTGTGTAATAATTCACTCTTAACTGGAACTTCCCTTCAGGAAGGAGGGAGAGGTTTATGAGACTCGGGAAGAAAACAAGCTTCACATTCCTGAGAAAGCTGAAACTGAGATTCATGAGGGACCCCTCCCCAAGGTTGTAGAAGCAGCAAGTAACTGCTCGGGGGAGGAGACTCTTACTAGCCAAGCTGTCAAAGAGGAGATCTTAAGACCTACTAAGCTGCCCAAAAGCTGTGCAAAGAGCCCCAGGGTTGCAGCGTTCATGAGCTGAGGTAGGCTTTTTGATGATGCAGCTGCACTGGAGTAAGTAACCCCTCTCTCATACTCCTGCTAGTAACACTAATAAAAACTCATCAGTACACCAAGTTGGACTTTGGTATAGTTGTTACTTTGATGTTTCTTTGATCTGTAATGGATTTTCTACCTGAGGTGAGTAGGTCTCTGTGTGTGTGTGTGTGTATGTGTGTGTGTGTAAAAGAGAGGGGGAGATCACCCCAGAAAAGTCTCACATCTTTCGCAAACTTTTGCTCATATCCCAGATATATTCAGAGCATCTAAACTCTGCCAACGGCAAAACACAAAAAGACTGCAAAGAACCAGAGGATTCCATCAGGTAGCTCTGAGGAAACTCTCAAGTCACAGAGGTATCCCAGCAAGGTGCCAGGTCTGATGGCTGTGGATATAATTCCCTCAAGACCCAAGAAGAGACTTATTGAAACCCTGACACGTAGCAGATACTGTGCTAAGGGCTTAATCTCAAAAGGCCTTTCCTACCCTGATGAGTTTCTAAAATGTATTAGTTCACCTTAGATGAAATCTCACAAAGCATGATCTAGGGGAAAAGAAACCCAAGGGCCGTTGTGCTGGCCTGGAATTTTTATCACAAGATTGCTTGCCAGTTGCTCTTCTCCTTGAGAAGAAGTGCACCGTGTTAAGAACAAGAATTCTCTGTCACCATGCAAAGAGAAGGTTCTCCATGGGAGCTAAGCTTTATTGGAATTGAAAAATCCAAAAATCTCTGCATACCAGCTAGAAAGTCCAGTATGTCAGAAGGCTTAATTCCCCTGGGGAAACAAGCCACATTAATATTCAAAGATGCTACCATCTTTCTTCAAGTTTCACAACTGATACTAAATTAAGCCATAAAGTGCAACCACACTAATTGGCAAAAGACACATGACAGACAATGATGGGGTAAAAGTTCACTTCTTACTCCAATTAATTACAAGAAAGGAAATTTTTTTCCTAATGAAGGCATGAGCTCCCACGCACACCATATGGATCCGGAGCACCTAGATTGATGGGCACAGCTCCTTTGCAGTATGCCGCTGGAATCCCATCCTCCAAAGACCTAGTGGGAGGTGAAATGTCTTTGTCTATTTGTATATTGAGTCATGGATTTTGAGCCCAGTGTGGTGTACCAGTGGTACATAATAAAGTCTCTAAATAAGAACATGAAGACCTACCTTGCATACAATAGGGTACCCTTGTCTCCTCAGTGAAGTCCTACTTGAGTCAGGAAAGCAAATGTTTGTCTCTCTTCAAGAGTTAACCACTGAGATCATATGTAACACATACAGGCCCTGTGCTCAAAGGTCCCTTTTTCATAAAGTCACCAGTGATGTCGAATCATGCCCTAACCTAACGACATTCTTTTAAGTTAATTCTATGAAGACTCTATCTCAAAATTAAATCACAATCACCAGCCCTGGGAGTTAAGAATCCGATACATCTGTGGTGGTTTGAATAAGATAGGCTCTCATAGGCTCATATATTTGAATGCTTAGTCACTAGAGAGGAGAACTCTTTGATAGGATTATAGGAGGTGTGGTCTTTCTGGAGTGGGTGTGGCCTTGTTGCAGAAGTGTCACTGAGAGTGAGCTTTGAGGTTTCAAAAGCCCATGACAGACACTCCTTCTCCCAGCTCCCCAACACCCTCCCACCCCCACCTCCACACCCCAATCCCGCTGCTGCCTCTCTCTGCCTGGGGATCAGGATTCAGCTCCCAACTACTTTTCCAGCACTGCTCCTGTATGCCACCGTGATGATAACAGACTAAACCTCTGAAACTATAAACCGTCTCCTACTTAAATGCTTTCTTTCAAAAGAGTTGTCTTGGTCATGGTGTCTCTTCCCACCAATAGAACACTGGCTTGAGAATATCTTAGGAGAAGGCGTGACACAATTCATCACGTAACACAACACGTTCTATACTGTTCTATACTGTTGTGTTCTATAGTAACCACCATTTACATCGTAAGTCAGTTCTGTAAGGAAAAATAAAAGTCTTGATTATGGGCCTCACAGTCCCCAAGATTCAGGATTCCAAATAACTAGCAAGAGTGACTCAAGGTGATCCTTGACTTCTGGGAATTGGGGGGCAGCTTCCTGTATGCCTGGTTCAGAGCCGTCTCCATGGCAGGTTCTTCTTGGGTTTCCAGTAAAGCAGAGAGTGGTGATTTATTGATCCCCAATTCTAGATCCACAGTGAAAGTCCCCCAGGTGAGAAAATTCTCATCATTTCTGAAATCAAAAATAAAGATCAAGCCCTACTTCCAAAGAAAATATTATATCCCACCCACCCCTTTTTAACCTCCCCTCCCCCCATTTATTTTGGACAGGGTCACTACCCCAGATTTGCCTCACTCTCCCCGTTTATGTGATGCTGGGGATGAAACCCAAGGCCTCACGCAAGCTCTCTACCAGCTGAACCCTATCCCAAGCCCACATTTTCTTCTGGGCTGTGTTTCGACAGAGTTTGCTGCAATTAGATAGCTGTGGCTGTGTTTTATTTCCTTTCCCATTCATCTTTTATACGCTGTAAAATTAACAAGGCTCCCCGTGACCCACCTGTGAAATCTGCCATCTCTCATGGCTGCTCACTGGTCTTTGCTGGGAGATGCTCTAGCGATAGCACTCAAGCAATTTGATGAATGTTTCTCTCCTTCTCATTACAAGAATGCTAATCTCCCGACATCTCTCCCCCTATGTACATTCATTAAAGGACTCCGGGCTCTCCACACTGTGCTGCAGATAATATTCAGCACTGTATTTGCTGACACTACAGTGGTCGGCTCACACAGAATTATCTGATGATGTGGTATTAAAGAATTAGGTCAAATAATCTGGATAAACCTTTCGGATTAAAGGATCTGTGCTTGTCTCGCTGACCAATATTTTGACAATCTAGTTGGGCTTCAAGCACGCACAGTGTTCTCGTTGTTCATTCCTTCCACAGACTGTGACGTGTGCTGTGTGTAAAGAACCCTTCTAGGCACTGAAGAATGAGGGTTCTGCTTCCCAGAAACTTGCAATACAGGAAGGAAACATGGGAACAGATCCATTCACTCTATTCACTCATCCAGACAGGGGCTTGGGAGACAGCTTAGCTGGTAAAGCACAGCAGGCAGACCTGAGTTTAGTCCCCAGAACCCACCTTAAATGACTCACAGGCAAGCTATTCTATCACACTAGTTGCTAGGCAAGTTGCAGGCCAGAGAGACATCCTATCTCCCAAAGATGTACAGTATCTGAGGAACGACACTTGTGAATGTTCTCTGGTGTCCACCCATGCACAAGCACACGCATCAGCGAACATGAACAAGAAAATACATAAAAATATAATGGTAACAATATGCTGCTATGCATAATTCGGGGATGATAGGAGGTATATGGCATATATATACATACACACATATATGTATATATCCACCTGAACGAATGGGTAGCGATTCACTGAGCGTAGCATGATATGTATATGAGAGGGCTTCCAAATAGGATAAAGAGCAGGTGCAACAGGGAAGGGCACGATGTGTGCAGAAGGGAATATTTGTGTGTCACCCCTTCCCCCAGAGAATTCACAGAAGATGAATGTGCAGGAGAGACTAGAAGGAGTATTCTAGTCTCCTTTATGTTGCTGTGATAACACTTTGGCCATCAACAATCTGGGGGTGAAAGGGTTTATTTCGTCTCACACTTCCAGGTTATAGTCCAACATGAGCAAGAACTCAAGGCAGGAACCTGAAACAGAAACCATGGAGGAACACTATGTTCTGGCTTGCTCTCTGGCTTAATAGCAGGTTCGTGCTTACCTAGCTTTCTTATACAGCTCAGGACCACCTGCATAGGGATAGTGCTGCCCACAGTGGGCTATGTCCTCCTACATCAATTAATAATCAAGACACTCCCCCACAGTCAATCTGCTTTAGTCAATTCCTCAGATGAGGCTCTCTTTCCAGATGACTGTAGGCTGTGTTAAATTAATAGTTAGAGCTAACTAGAATAGGGAGTAAATCCATTTCAACTTGAATGCTAGGCCACAGAATTCAACTTGACCTACCAGAAAAGTAGCTCCAGACTGTGTCTCATGAAGATAATACATTCTCAACAGATTTAGAAAGCAAGGGGTGGTAGGGGTGACAGTGGGTGACAGAAAACTGAGTTCTTCACCCAACTGCAGTCAAACAACTTGGCTCATAGGTGATGGTTATGGAGAAAGAAGGCACAGATTCAAGAATCATTGAAAATCAACTTATGGTGGCACACGTCCTTAATCCCAGGGCTCAGGAGGTCGAGATGGGAAGAGCACACATTCAAGGTGAGCCTGAACTACAAAGGGAAATCTCGTGTCCAGAAAAAAGACAATCAACAACAGAATCATCTGAAAGGTGAACTTATTGATTAATTCTCAACAAAACCCACTGCTGATGAAAGACATACGTACAGGGTTGTTTTCATTTCTTTTCTGCGGCTGTGATAAAATGTCCGGACAAAAACAACTTAAGGGAGAAAGGACTTAGTTTGGCTCACCATTCCTGAAAGATAGAGCCCATCAAGGCAGTGAAAACAGAGCAACAAGATCCAGAGGCTGGCTGGGCATCTTGCATCCACACCTAGAAAGCAAAGGGAGAACAGGAAGGGAGAACAGGCCTCAAAGCACACTCCATGGTGTACCAGTTTCCTGAAAGATTAAAACCTTCCATCCTGTAAAGAAACTCTCTAAGACATAGGAAGCGAAAAGGGAGATGAAACTACAGGATATTTTAGGACAAGATTGTAAGAGAACACTGCTGAGGTGGCTCAGCAAGGATGACATGGAGGCATACTCGTACTCGCAAACCTTGCCAGCCCTCAGCAGAGGGAACCACTGTCATGGTCAGTGCCATACTAGTCAGTGGAACCCCGAGTGTCTGAGCTCAAGTATTTTTATTCATACAGAACTCCTCAGGTGTTGTTCTGATCACACATGCAGATCATCAGCAATCAGACATCCCCCACATAAACCCAATACCTGCAGGTAATGCAAAATGCCAAGACCTAGGCAGCCTCTCATCCAACAGTGCACAAAACAATTATTTTATACATAACTAAAAATAAACTTCTATAACACAAGATGTTAACAGGGAGGTGAAACAACAGCATATCCTAAGTAGAGGCAAAACCCATTCTGCAGGAAAGCTTGTTAAGATAGTAAAACACTCAAACAACTTTAGGAAGTCCCTGAAATTGATCAGATTCACTAGGCTCCCCCTCCCCAAGGATATATAAAAGTAAAGACTTCTGAGAGCCACTCTCAGATCACCCAGGCTACAAAGAAGACTCTCAGCCAAACCCAACAGCCTGGAGGTGGCAGAAACTAGCTGAGCTACCCTAGAAGACTCTCAGCAGAGGCTCATGAAATGGCTCAGACAGACTGAGACACCAGGAAAGGATGCTCTGCAACCTGTTGAGCTTCCTGAAAGTCCTTCAGTGTGCTTCAAGTTTCCAGCATTTGTAGACTGTCACTTATTCTTGGCACAGGCTTTGGTGATGCCACTGTATTTGAGTCATACCTGCTCCTGTAAGTAACCTCTGGCTCATACCCCTGCCCAACATCACCAAAGAGTCACCATCCACTGGCAACTGCTTACTGCTTATATAAAGAAGGAGCATCGTGAGTCTTACACATGGTCAATATTGACTATCCACTTGACAGAATCTAGACTCACTGAAGAGTCAAACCTCTGGGCACATCTGTAGGGAAATTTCGTGATTGAATTAAATGAAATGAGAAGACCCACCCAAACTCTAAGTAGCACCATTCCATGGAATAAGGTCATAGACTATGTAAGACAGAGGGTGGGGGGAGCTGAACACACAGACATGCGATTCCCTCTGCTTCCTGACTATGAACACAATATGATCCGCTGCCTAGCTATCTCCATGCCTTCCACCTTCCCATCCATAATGGGCCATATCCTCTCAACTGTGAGCCAAAATGAACCCTCCCTCCATTAAATCCATTAAATCCATTAAATTGCTTTTTTCAGACATTTGGTCACATTGAGAACATTGAGTAACTCAGTAGCAGTCCCCATTCTTCCTAGCAGGCTTATAGGGTGGAGCATTCTGCCCAGCTCCCCCAATACAAGTACCATTAGGACGTCTCCCACAAAACCCCAACATGGCAATGGGCCACAAGAAGTCCCAGCTTCACACACACACAGGCCCATCCCTCAGAAACCCCTCCACAGCACCCTACCTCTCTCCAAAAAAATTCAAGCTTCTTCTTTGTTCTCCTCCCAGCCAATCAGAATCAGCCACCCCAACTATTCTCCTTCCCCACCTAGGACCTCATATAAGCCCACCATCTTACCTAAGGACCTCTGTCTGCCTGTACCCTATCCAAAGGTAGTTCTTCTGTCCCTATGGGGACAAAATATCCCTCTCCCCTGTTCCCTTCCCACTGTCCCCTGCCTTCTGTCCTTCTGGGGCATCTACATCTCCTTGGTGCTAAGAATCTGTTGTTTGGGTGGTTCTGTGTCAACCCTGAGACCCTTCAAGTACGATGATCTGTCTCCTACTAAGGAATTCTTTTTTTTTTCCTACATGACAACTCTATACACATGTTAAATTTGCAAACTTTTTGAGTGCAAAAAGTCTTCCAGTCTAGGACCCTAATTCAAAGTCTTTCCTTTTTATATCATCCCCAAAATCTCAGGAGTTCCAAAAGAAAGCTACCCCAGCGCTCTGAGCCCTGCCACCTTCAAAGTCACCCAACAATTCCATCCTCCTTCACCAAGGCCTCTCAGTCACGTACAGGGCAAAATTATAGGCAAGATGGAACTCGGTATGTAAGCCAAGGTTATTGGGGAGTTCTTCACTTTCAAATTGCTCACTTGCTATTCAGTGGCTCTCAAGGTTATGTCTTCTTCATGTAACGGCCTGGCCTATCTCTGTGGTTTAAATCAGTGGAACAAAAACACTACACAATCCCCCTAGGTAGCTAATAGCTCCATATCTTGCAGTTCTGCACATAATTTACTTAGGATGATATCTGATGCTCATAAATCCATACTGTGTCATTTTCTTTCTCTCTCCTCACAGTGAATTTGCTCAGCAAGCAGTCACCCTTTAAGATGTGCTGATAACCTTCCCTTGCCTTCTGATGCTTTTTTTAAAAAAATATATTAATTTTATTTTATGTGCATTGGTGTCAGATCCCCTCAAACTGGAGTTACAGACAGTTGTGAGCTGTCATGTGGATGCTAGGAATCAGACCCGGGACCTTTGGAAGAGCAGCCAATGCTCTTAACCCCTGAGCCATCTCTCCAGCCCCATCTCCTTGTTCTTGAGTGTGGGTCTGAAGACTTCCTGGATGGCCTCTTTCTTCTGGAACCTAGAAGTGGCTGCAGCAATAGGGAAACTGCTAGGGCCACTTGAAGGATTGCCATTCCTCTTTCCAACACACAGCACTGGACTGGGAAGGTCGCTTGGGGGGGGGGGGTGAAATACTTGGCTACAGAAGCATAAGAACCTGTTAGATCCCCAGAGCCCACATAAAAAGCTGAAAGTGGTGAGACTCACTTGCTATCCCAGTGCTGGAGGGGAGGAGATGGTCGTTCTAGTCTATTGAGTGAGTCCCAAACCTCACTGGGAGCCCCAAATCTCAAAAAGCGAGGTTGGGCATATCACAATATTGTTGTCTGATCTCCAAATATACCCCCCATAAACATTCTTTGTCTCACACACACTCACACCTGCACACACATGCAGAGAGAAAGAGAGAGAGAGAGAGAGAGAGAGAGAACAGTATGAAGAATATACTTGGAACAGCTAACACTTGGCTATCCACCCACTAAGCACGTATTTATGTATTTATTGTCAATCATGTATCTTAGTCTTATTTCTGTCTGAAAAGAATCATGTTAAAGGAAAGTAGTGCTCTTTCTAAATGTTGTGTCCTTGAGTTGCTCCGTCTTGGGCAAGTTGCTAAATCCCTCTTAGCCTGATTTCTGTTCTGGTACATATGTGGTTAATGCTATGAATTATGGAACTTAAATTATGGTATTTAATAGACTAGGAAAATACTCTACCACTGAAGCAACGTCCTCAACTAACTTTACAATTTTTTAAAATTTTGGGATAATATCTCACTAAGGTGCCCAGGCTGGCCTTGAACTCATTCTGTAGCCTAGGTCAGCTTTGAACTCGTGGTTCTCCTGCTTCAGTCTCTCTAGTATCTAGACTGACAGGTCTGCAATACCATGACTGATTACAATCTTAAACTGAATAATAGATATGGCCAGCCATGCTAAAGTGACTCATAACGTTCCAGGCACTCAAAACCATTAGCTGACACATGTAGAGACTTTCTATCTTGACCCAGAATTCCCAGGAACACCCTCAAGTTTATGGTAACCACCTGATGGCACCATCAAATTTAAATTGGGGGTTTGTGAGCCAGTCGGAAATAGTCAAGGTATAAAAATTCACAGACTATGGCAGAAAAGCAAATATAAACCTCTTTATGTGGTTCCCTGCCTAATTTATTCCCAACTTTGTCTTAAGTGATACTTCTCACCGACATATACGAGATGAGGGGAAAAAAAAAAAATCTATCTGGAGTTAAAAATCCCCGCAAATGCTTCCCATCAGGTCTGTGGTGCACTACTGCCCCCGTGTGTACCAAGCTTGGCTAGCAAGGATCTGGGACCCACACTGACATTAGAATATTTGGTTTTATTTTATTTTTATTTCACTTTTTATGAACAAGAACACTTAAGAAGAAGAAAATAGACTCTCAAAATCCTGTTTATCCAAAATCAAATAGAATAAAGCCCAATTAAATCAGAGCAGCTGTTGGTGTTCAACCAAACTCAAGCTGCTCATCCATTCCTTCCCTCCGTGATGTGCATTGGACATTCAGCTCCATTTACAGGAAATGGATGCATTAACCCCAGAGATAAGAAGAAATCCCTTAATAGGGTAGAGGGCTCACTATGCTCCCAACAGGCATTCTCTGGTTTCTGGTGTGGGCACATGTCTCTGCTCAAATGATTTCTAGCACCTTTGGTCAGTCAGCCTGAGCTTTGTTCTCTGCTCACAAGGAACTTCTAGACTCTCTGCTTCAGACTAACAAAATGATTCTTTACGTTGTTTGAGTCAAGATTGAGAAACACTTATCAAACTAGATCTTTTGGCCTGTTAGGATTCTTGGGTTTAGGTATTGTGTAATTAAGAGGGTGCAGCTCACTGATGGCTAAACTGACTATAGTAGCTAATATTTGTTGTAAATTTGACAGGATCTAAAATCATGCAGGAGATAAATATCTGGGCATGTCTGTGACGATTATCTAGATTAGGTTATTTGAGGTGGGAAGACCCACCAGGAATGTGGTATTAAGAAAGAGAAAAGCCAGGTAGTGGTGGCACATGCCTTTAATCCCAGCACTTGGGAGACAGAAGCAGGAGGATCTCTGTGGTCAGCCTGATCTACAGAGTGAGTTTCAGGATAAACAGAGTTACAACAGAGAAACCCTACCTTGAAAAAAGAAAGAAAGAAAGAAAGAAAGAAAGAAAGAAAGAAAGAAAGAAAGAAAGAAAGAAAGAAAGAAAGAAAGAAAGAAAGAGAAAGAAAGAAGGAAAGGAAGGAAGGAAGGAAGGAAGGAAGGAAGGAAGGAAGGAAGGAAGGAAGGAAGGAAGGAAAAGACATCCTGAAGAATATTACTGAACTAGAGAGCTATAACGTATCTGAGGCCTGTACTAGGAGCCTATTGTGTAACACTTTTCCTGGAGAAACATAGACAAACATCTTCGTCCAATTAAGGGATCAATGACACACCAAAGAAGGATAGTACCAAAATCTAACTTGGTGAAACAATTAGTTTATTGGAACTACTTACAGAAGTATGGGTGAAGGGTAACTTATGGAAGCAAGAAGGATCCAAAGATGGGTGCATCACTGAAAGCCTACCCTCAGCATGAGTGACAACTCATGAAAGCTGAAACCCTGGAGCTCACTGCATGACAGATAGGCAGCTCCACTTGCTGGAGAGTATCTTCCAGACATCTCAGCTTGTCTGAGCCTCCTCTGCAGCCTTTATTGCATATGAATGAGGGAGTTGATGCTTCTGGTCAGTTTTAGGGACTTCCTGGAACTTCTGAGTTGTTTATTTCCTGAGTCTTAATAAGCTCCCTCCATGGTGGAATTTAGCAGCTCTGAGAAAATAGCTACACATGAGAGACACAGGAATGTTAGGAGGATTAAAAGTAAAAGTTTTAAAGAGACCAAATATAGTACAGTGTGGGCAGAACACAGGGCATGAGAAGGGTGCTATTAAACAGGGATGACCCAGAGGTGATCTAGGAGGGATTAGGTTGTGGACTAAAGATGTGAACTGAAAGGCTGGACCACAGAATGTAACAGAGGAGAACAGGAAGGTCTGATATCATTGTGGGAAAGATCTAAAACAGAAAGCCCAGAAGGCAGTTATAACAGTCTAAGTAAAAGAAGACAACAAGTATGAATTAAATATTATAAGAAACAACTAGATGATTATTACAACAACTATTAGACTTTAGAATGGTATAGCTCACTCCGAACTCTTCCCTAGTTGCTCCTGACTGATGATATAAGAATTAACAAGTTTGGGGGCTTGAGAGATATTTCAGCCAATAAAGTGCTTACCTGAGTTCAAGCCCCAGAACATACATTAAAAAAAAAAATGCAAGTGTTGAGGTGTTGTGACACACATTTATAATTTCAATGTTGGGGAGGTACAGAAGACAAGAAAGTCCTTGGAGCTCATTAGCCAGCCAGCTTATCCCACTTAGTGAGTTCTAGGCCAGTGAAAGATCCTGTCACAAAAGTAAACATGATGGCTGGTCCTTCTACTGTTTTGTTCTGTCCATACCACTAAGGACAGTTCCTCAATCCTTCTGTCTTTTATCTGCCCATCTTTACGCGTCCCTAGCTTCCGCACATGCCAGAGGTTTCAGGCTTGTAAGCCATATGGTGTGCTGATTTTACAACTCAAGATCAGCTGAAAAGGTGAGGAATCCTGAGACTTTTTTTTCTGGCATAAGCTAGCTTACCCTGGCTTTGGTCCCAGATGCCTACCTATGTCTTGAATGTTATCTGCCGACTGCTCTATGGGGGTACCCAGTCTTCCTACTCAGAGTTCAGTGGGGGGTTGCTTAGAGGTAACATCTCATGGGAGACAATCTGAGAAAGAGCCAACAGCCAATGCTAACTGTACAATGTGATACACCACTTGTTGTGAGGCTTTTCCTAGTGAGATATGAACAGACAAGGCATTGACAACAGGTTAAAGAAACAATCCCACTCAAATCTAGATTCAAAAACCATTGAGTTTATTGGGACTACTTGCAGGAGTATAGGTGATGGGCTACTGACAGGAACATGGATGCCACAAAGCTAGCAGCATCACCCAAAATCCCACATGGACATGAAATGACAACTCACAAAAACTACCTTCCTTGTACTTTCTTTAGAACTTGCAGGCTGCATAGCAGGTTGGAGAGTCTCCTGTACACTGCAGTTGTTACTGTTTAGATAACCATAGAGAAGGGTCATGTGACTATTTTAAGTTTCAGGAACTTCCTGAGACTTGTGAGTTTTGCTAACATCTGGAGTAAGTACCCTTTTCTTCCTAAGTCTTAGTGAGTCTCCTTCTCAGAGGAAATGTCTCAATCCTTAGAAAATAGTTATGCAATGCCACTTTGGTCCTTCCATCTATCTTCAGAGATAATCACTGGCTTCCCCCTGGGGTAGCTGTGAGGAAGCGCCAAGGTCATATTAGCAAAAGTTATTCCTAAGCACAAACCATTAAACAAGTAATTGTGATTGTGGACCCTTATGGGGACCAAGACTGAGAAGCCCTAATTTTTTACTGTATTGTATGGGACTACATGCAAAAGGCATGTACACATGGTACACTTGAACCAATAAGCAACAACTGGAAAGACTCAAGTGTGTTCCTTAACAACAGATTTCTTGCAACCAAGAAAATGATAGCTCTCAGATATTCAAGTGCATCTGTGCATGAAGAATATTATCCACTAAGTGTCCATGAAAAATAGAAGGACTGTACTTAAATGATTTTTTTAAAATAGGTTATTTGCAATTATTCTAAACACCATGGATGGATCTCCCAGATCTAATGTTGAACTAAAGAAGATAAAGACAGAGTGTATGCTGTACAGTTTTGTTTACGTGAAGTAATCAATCCGGGCAAAAGGGAAATCAATGCTGATAGAAATTAGGATAGTACTTATCCTGTTAATAGGGTAATGACCAGACTATAGGGAAAAAGTGGTTCTCTGAAGAGCCATGCATACTGTTGTTTTTCCTGACATTTTTTTTTTAATTAAGAAGCACATCTTTGGAAAAATGCGTGTAGCCATAAAATTATAGTTTGTGTATATTTCCATAAGGAGAGGGTTGTGTAAAATGTTTTAAGCTCATCCATACCTACTATAAGAAAAAAGTCTAGAGCCAAAGAGATAGCTCTGTGGGTATAGCACTTATGACACAAGTATGAGGACCTGAGTTCAAATCCCCAGAACCCACATAAGTCAGGTGTGATAGAATACATTTTTATTCCAGGATTCTTATGGTAAGATGGGAGACAGAAGCAGGAGAATCTCTGGAAGCTCATGGGCCAGCTAGCCTGATGCAGCAGAAAGCAACAAGAGACACTGTTTGAAACAATATGGAAGGTAAGGACTAAAACCTGAAATGGCCCTCTGACTTTCACATGTGTGCTGTGGCATATACGCACCTGCATTCATGTTCACAGAGAGAGACTTTTTAAAGAAAACAAATCTTTACCTATAATCATCATCCTAGTAAGTTCATGCTAAAGCTCTACAGCTGATGGTGATGACACTTTTATCTATCACTCTGTTTTTATTGATACCCTTTGTCTCACCACCAATAGAGCACAACCCTTAGATTGCAAACTGGGTCAAAGATAGAATAAAAAGTCAATGTAAACATCAAATTATTTAGCAGGAAATTACCACTGTGGTTGAGGTTATGGCCAACAGTGAAAACAACCTTGAAATAGGTATTTGAATCATAGGTTTTAATGGATATTTCTTGGGAATCTGTCCAGTGTTGAATCTGCTTTGACAGATACTTAAAATCAGATAGTCTCTGGTTCAGTTAAAGTAGGATGACATGGTGGAAAGCAATAGAGGAAGAAACCTGAATGCCCTCCTCTGGACTCCACATGCATGTGCACACATGCATGTACACCCACACACTCATGTGCATGCACCACATACAAACACAGTTAATTACCACACACATACATAACAATTAATTGAAGCTTTAATCCTAAAAAAGGAAAAAGCAGTTGTTCATAATATTATCCATCAGATAAGAATAAACACTGATGCCTTCAGAACACATGTCATATAAGAGCACTAGAGCCTTATATGGGACATCTAGAGCCCCCACCCCAAGACTCAAAGAACATCACAGGAGACAGGGCAGAAAGAATGGAAGAGCCTTCTGGATATGACATGGCCATTGAACTCATAAACTTACTGTAGCTTTGGCTACCTGTCCAAGACCAAGCCAGCAAGGCAGCCAATACTCATCAGGTGGCTGTAATTGGACTCAGTGGGTTACAGAAACAACAATGACAGCAGCAACAAAAAGAGAGAACATAAAAGTGGGAGTAATACACACACACACACACACACACACACACACACACATACATGGAATGATAGCCTTCTAGAATGTTAGAACATAAAAGTGGTGTGTGTGTGTGTGTGTGTGTGTGTGTGTGTGTGTACTATTTTTTCCTCTCCCAAATCCTTAGAAGGTTCTTATTTTTCTTAGATTTATCTATTTCACACATTATTCTTGCACAGAGATTTGGCTTACAATGTTTCCTTGGTACAATGGGGAAAGAGAGAGAGAAATAGAGAGTTGCCCATGGGTAGTGACTGAATTCTATTAGCAATCATAATTGTGAAGCATTATGGTCTAAAATCTATTTATTGAAAACAAGTTAATCTGAATTTCTTTCTCAGGACAGAATATGATGCCAGATACCAGCATTCAAGATGTCACTGCTGGAGGGGAATGCTAGCTCAGACATCTGCACTTGGAATCTACAGGTAAGTTCAGAACAATCTCTAATTCAAGTCTATGGCTCCTCTGATGAACCTGGAGTTAAGATTCTGCAGTCCCATGACTTCCTATACTATGAACATCTAATATCAATTAACCTGGCTGGAAAAAAAATTATAACCTAATAAATAAAGTACAGGGCAAGACAAGGAGTGAATTTCAGACTTGCAGAGATATCCCATTAGTTGTCTTTCTCATTTCTGCAACAAAACATCTGACAAAAGCAACTGAAACAGGGAAGGGCTTGTGTTGGCTCACAGCTCCAGGTTACAGTAGGTCATGGTGGGAAGGCATGGCGGCAGGAGCCATGAGGCGCTGCTCATGTGACATCCACAGTCAGGAAGCAGAGAGATGAATGCTGGTGCCCAGCTCACTTTCTCGTTTTTATTCCATTTAGGAGTTAAGATGGGGATCCCCGCTTCAACTAACCTAATCTCTAAAATCTATCCCAGATAGATCCAGAGATTTGTCTCCAAGGTGATTCTATATTGTCAACAATTGGCAATCAATGTAAACTATAATAAGAAGCCAACCCCTTGTCAATTTCCCACTCAAACATAACACTCCCAAGGTATCACCGCCTACCCTTTGTCCCTATAGGCTCATGGAAGCAAAACACATTCAGTCCAACTTCAATTAAGCAACACAGCCATCCCAGTTATCCCAGGAGACTAGTACAAACTGAAATACAGGAGAGAAACAGCAACTAAAAACACATCCCAAGTCCTCATCACAGACCACTGTGAATGTAGCTGTTGTTTCAAGCATTCCAATCTAAATGACTTGCTATGGTAGGTCAAGACTGTCTTCTGCCACCCTTGTTTTATTCATCCGGTAGTGGCCAAGTCTCCTGATTGATCTGGCAGCGCCCAAGAAGAAGATGTTGGTACAAAGCCCCCTTCCGAAACTGCAGATGTACCCCTTAACTGTGAGTGCTAAAGACAGATAGCCAGTCCCCCACTCCCAAGAAGTGTGGTCAGAGAAAGGAAGAGCTGGCCACAGAGCCCAGGTCACAGCGTCAGGCTGTGAACGTGTAAACAAACAGTGGGTGGCCTTCTGAAATTTTATTTTTGCATTAAAAAAATTAATTCTACAGTTCTTAAGCATGAACTTTGTAGATGACAATATTCTGTCCCAATGTGAAAAGTTTGGACATGCCTGACAGATACATGAAATCTGGCTACAGGGGTCTGCTATATACATGCAAAAAAATGTTGCTGCTTTGAATTCAGAGGTAAGATTATATGAACACAGACTGACAAGATGCCTGGAAAGGGAACTCTGTGGACAACTCGTTTGAAGTCTAGCTACAAAAGGGCACTCTGAGAACTGGGGTGATGGCTCAGTCTACAGAGTGCTCATCTCAATGCATGAAGAGCTTGCTTATGAGACCCACATAAAACATCCAGGCGTGATGGAACGTATTTGTAATCCGGCAGTAGGGATGAGGATTACTGAGACTCGCTCACCAACTGGCTCACCTAACTGGTGAGTTTCGGAACCAATCAAAGACACGGTCACAAAAAAGAGAAAACAGGACCAACAGTGTCTGAGAAATGACATCTGAATTTGAACATTGGCCTCGACATGCATATACATTGTATACACACGCACACACACACACACACACACACACACACACACACACGCATGCTTGAGGGCATGCATGCATGAGTACACTTACATATACATTAACATACACATAAGTAAATGTAACTAGATAAAAAGGAAAGAAATATCGAGGAGAAGAAAGGAGCAAAAAGAGAGGAAGGGAGGCAGGAAAGGAGGGAGGGAGGGTGTACCTGCATGAAGGTAAGGTGACTCCAGAAACAATACCTATTTGGGAAACAACACCAATACAGATGATGGGCGAAAGCTGGGAGAAAGTCAGGAGGGACAAAGGTGAGGTGTGGAAGGTGTGTGGGATGCCACTCATCCCTTGCAGGACACAGAGACCGGTGTGGGAGTGGTAGGAGAGAGCCCCTGAGCTATTCTGATATTAGCCTGGACCTCACAGTGACCACTTTGCTAGGGAGAGGCAGGCCTTGTCCACAGCCCTCAGCCTTCCACCGGTATAAGTCAGAAAGCTACCCCCTGGGGATGTAGCTCAGTTGGCTGAGCTCTTACCGAGCATGCACGAAGCCCTGAGTTCCACCCCCAAAACTGCATGAATCCAGCCTGGCAGTGCATGCTTATAATCCTAGAAAGGTTATCCTCGGCTAATAGTGAGTCCCAGAGTAGCCTGGACTACATGAGACTCCCCCCCCCCATCTCAAAAACAAAAGAAGAGCTACCCCACTCTGAAATACAATACCACATTTGAATGAAAATATACAGGAACAGTCCACCTCTCCCAACAAGCTGTCCATCACATCTGGCTGCGAGCCTGTTTACATCACGATATAAACGTATGTTCAATTACCCACGGAACTTTATCATTAAAACAGAACTTTAAAATATGCATGTCGAATCTTTAAAAAAAAAAAAAAAGCTCACACTCATGAAACCAATTTTTAAAAGTCTGCAACGGGGCTGTGCCAGGTTTGAAAGCCATCTGTTTTCAAAGCCTACCTTCCTCCTTGTTTACTGCAGACTGTCTGCTGTTTTAACAACCTCCAGTGGGATTTCACACGCCTCATTATGCAAAATCACTGCTTATACATTCGCTCTGCCACTTGCCTAACTAATCTCAACTCAGTAACACCTTCCGGAGGCAGCTCCCTGGTCTGGAATTCTCCTACAGGGCTGTAGATCAAGAGCCGGAGAGCGTGTAGGAGCAAGGCGAAAGACTCCCTCCAGTGTGTTCGCCTTATCGGGTGAGCTAGATCTGAGATGCTACTTAAGGTGAGAAGCCAAAAATATTTTTAAAAATTTTAAAAGAAAGAAAGAAAAAGCAGCAGGATTAAAATGTACATTCAAACTAGAAAAGGACACCCTTGCGTTGGATATAAGTTCAAAAGGCAAGCTCAATCCCCTTATTCACCGTTTCTTCCTGTAAATTATCTGTTTGGGATGCTGTATGTGGAAGCTCACACGTGTGCTCATGCACGCATGTACAGCACCCATGAGGACGTCCAAAGAAACTTAGGTATCTGTCCTCAGGTACCATTCACCATTTTTTGGTTGGAGGCAGGGTCCTTCATTGGCCTGGAACTTTCTACCATGTAGGCCAGGTTAGTTAGCCAGGCATTGTCCAGCCTCCACTTCCCCCAACCCCATGTCACAGTGCTGGGATTACAGATGTATGCCACCACATCCAGCTTTTGACATTGGTTCTGGGGATCTGAATTCATGTCCTCGTGTTTGTAAGGTAAGTACTTTACCAGCTGCCCTGTCTCTTCACCTCCATTCAAATATTTTTGAGTTCTGCTTCTGCATAAAGCTTTGAATGATGGGACTTCAGGAGATGGTTCAGTGGGTAAAAGTGCCTACTGTACAGCATGATATCCTGAGTTCAAATCCCCAGAGCACACATAAAAGCTAGACACTGTGGCACATACCTTTAACCCCAGCGCTGGGCGGGAGGAGACAGCAGATCCCAGGGACTCACTGGCCAGCTAATCTGGTTGAATTTATACTTCTATTCTTCAGGGGAAATCGTTTTAATCTCACTTGATTTTTCCTTCCTGAAATCATAAAGCTGTTCTACAACAATTCCCAGAAGGTGTATGCTTCTATTTTCTGATTTGAGTATATGTATTAGTCTGGGCTCTCTAGAGGAACAGAACTAATAGAATGAACGTGTGCTAAAAGTGGATTTCTTAGGCCTGCTCTCTCCACAGCACAGAGCCTGAGACCCCAGTAGCTGCTCAGCCCACGGTGCTTAATGTCTTAGAAGTCCCAACCTGGCACTGAAGGATCAGAAGATTCTTTGATAGGTGCTAGTGTTCAGTCGGAAGCCCAACGGAAGCTGGTTCTAATATCAACAGCGGAACCAGCAGCAGCTGCAACGTGGTAGATTAACTCATCGGCGAGAGTTGATGCAGCAGGCAGGCAAAAAGCAAAACACTTACTTTTCCTATCTCATTTACTAAGACTGTCACCAGAAGATGTTCCCCACCTTTAGGATGGGCCTTCCCGCTCCAAATAACCTGATCAGGAAAATCCCTCACAGGAGTGCCCAAGGACTACAACTAACCTTTTAGATGATTCCAGATCCAGTCATGTAGACAACCATGATTAACCACCACCGCAGCCTATAATCCAGTTGGAACTGATTTGAGAATCTTCTATAAGGCATGAATCAAGATTTATTTTCAGAGGAATATTTGGAAGACCAATGTCAGAAACATCGGGTTCACCCCACCACCTTATGGCAACAAGTAGAATAAATCTTATGAATATTCATGACCTGCTTTTAATATTTTTCCAGAGTTTCATGGCATGATCTTGGTGAATGAAATACAGTGAATCTATGGATGTGAAGCCAAACCACAATGGGACATGGCCTTCTGAACTGGGAGAAGTGGGATCTCTGAGGACACATTTGGAGTGAACTGCTATGTTACGGCCAGCTCTTCGGTTCCTATAAGATAAACGGAAACATGCTCTTCATTCCAAGGAGAGAAAGATGAGAATTGGGAAAATGACAGGTCTGCTCTCAAATCACTACCAACCTTGTATGAGAGCAGAACCGTCATGAGTCACAGGGCAAATAAGTTCCCAAAGGCCGCCATGTTTCTTGCAAAAAGAAAGAAAGAAAAAAGGGCCCCCATTCTCTTCCCTTTCCCAGGCTTACTTGGGAAGACTTTACTAATTAATTACTAGTTGCATACTAGTAAATTAGAGTTAATTATCTGGACAGATCTAGTTGCACTTACAACATGGTTGAAATGAAATAAAGCCCCCACTTTAAAGTTCACAGAGCCTTTTAAGATGTTACTTAGAGGTATCTAGACATGACCCGCACAGACAATGCGATTTGGAGGGAGGGGATGTTCTATAACATCCCAGTTCCACCAGTAGCAACCACCTTCCACCTCACTTGCCTCCCAGCAACCATAAGGTCCCAGGCAGAATGTCTCTGACCCGTGCTCCCTGCCTTCTGAGCCATGTCTGTCTACTTGAAGCCAGAAGAACCGGTGTATACTGGTGGGCTCTGGCTCACTTGCTTCTCCTTAAGAAGAAGTTCCCGGGCTGGAGAGATAGCTTGGTTAGTAAAGCACCCGCCACATAAGCATGGAGACCTAAGCTCAATGGCTAGAACCCACATAAAAACGCTGGGTTTGTGGCAGACATTTTAATCCCAACACTGAAGAGCCAGTGGCTGGGCTCACTGGCCAGACTGCATAGCCAAACTGAGAATTTCCAGGCCAATGAGAGAACTTTATCTGGTGGGGCGGGGGGAGGGGGGAGATAGTGACTAAGAACAGCACCCAAAATCACCTTCCGGTGTCCACATTCTTGTATAGCAATTTCCTTACAATCGAAACATTCTGTCCAGGAATGGAGTCCCGGCAAGGGCATGGGTTCATGAGACTCGGGAAACAAACTTCAGGGGTCTGAGAAGGCTGAAATTTACAAGATTCTTGAGGATCCCTTCCCAAGGTTGTGGAAGCAGTAAACAACTGCTGAGAGGGTCCCGTCTGATCAAGAAGAGGTTCTCTTGCCGGCAGAGCTGCCTGCGATGGTGTGCAGAGAGCTCCAGGGGTCACAGTTTTCCTAAGTCACCACCCATGTTGCGGTATGTGGGTTTTTCAGTGATGCAACAGCTCTTGAATCATCCCTGCTCTTGTAAGTAACTCATACACACACTCTTGTTATTAACCCCCACTGAACTCATCGGTTCACCAAGCTAGACTTTGGTAGAATCATTACTTTAGACTCTTGTGGGTTCCCTATTGGAAGAGAGTAGCTCTGTGTGCGTGTGTGTGCATGTGTGCATATGTGTGTGTGTGTATGTGTGTGAGAGAGAGAGAATAGCTGCCTGCCTATATGTGTGCTGTGTCTTCCCAGGAAAAGTCTCTCACACCATGTATATGTGCGCACACACATATAATGTACATATGAACACAAACAGGCACCAAAAATTTTATTAAAGAAGGAGAACACCAGCTGGAATTAAAACGTGATCACGAAATTCAGTAAGCATCAGAGAAAAACTCAAGAAGAGGAAGAGGAACTCCCCCAACTCTCCCTCCCCCATCCTCACCCCTCCATCCCTACGCCACCCCAAAGAAACTGCTTGTGGTTCCATAGACATCAGAACCTGGATTTACAAGTCCCCTTGGGGCTGTGAAGATCATTGGAGTGAGCCAGATCCCGTATCAGGGTATGAGTAAGACTGACAAGCAGAAGCTTGGCTGAGAGCAAGAGCTGCTCCTGGGTGTTCTTCAGTCCCTGGGTGGTGTGTGTGTGTGTGTGTGTGTGTGTGTCCATAGATGAGAAGAGGACATCAGATCTCTTCGATCTGGAGTCACAGGTGGTTGTACGAGAGAGTGCTGGGGTCTGAGCTGTGGCCCTCTGGTTCTCTGGTAAAACAGTAATCACTTAAGCACTGAGCGCTCCTTCTCTCTCTCTCTCAAGGTCCAAGCATCTCTTTAGAACATATTGGTGCCAGGCTGGTTATAAGGAGGCAGACTTAGCACATGCAGAAGAACAGACACTGATGACTAAGCAGCGAGCTGGGGATTCTCTAAGAAATGGCCTGCCACGGTTGGAAAAGCTGCAGAGAGGAAGGACCCTGGGAGCCAATAATGGGATTCTACAAGGAGATAAGGAGCACTGCAAGTGAAAAGGGAAGAAAAAGTTTTGAGAAGATGCAGGCACAGCATTCCAGGGAGGAATGCAGGGAACAGACAGCTGAGTGGGACTGAGACGTGTGAGGTGGCTTGGACTGGAAGTCGCAGGTGGCCAGAGAACTAGCTAATGCACATCTAAGCAGTCTTGGTCCAGGTGGGTCCTGTGCACCATTAACCCGTCATGGTCTAGAGTCCAGTCTCTATAGCAAGATGTTACGACAACTGTAGGAACTGTAGGAACTCTTCTGGAAGACAAGTTCACCTCTAACTGATTCAGGCTTCAGTCTTTTCCTTCTTCCAGTATGAGATATCTGGGAGGAAATTCTATTGCTTTGGGTCTACTGTTTCTGTAGTCTGATATTCAGATTAAGGGACCCATCTGTCATATTCAAATGGGTGGGCTCTCCTCCAGTCTCTCAAGGTCCTAAGCCGGACAGTCAGAGTGACAGGAGCTGATCAGCTGTGGATGGAGTGGAGGGTGGAAAAGGGCAGGGAGAGCCTGAGACAGAACAGGGCAGAGAACGGGCCCCACATCCAAGATACAACTCACAGGTTACCAGGTGGCCTCGTTGGCACAATGGTGTCAGGTAAAGACAGACTCACTGGCTGCACCCCCAGGCCTGCCCTGCTACCACTGCAGTCTGGTGCTGCTGCGGCAGGCATGTTGTGATCTCTGCATCCCACCGGCAGCCTGGAGCTGAAATGCAGAGGGAGGCAGCTGTTCACTTAGCTTCTCCCTCAGCTTGCTGCTGCCACTCAAGGCAGCTCCAACTGGCTCTCAAAGATCTGGCAGTTGGCTGCCTAGCAACATAGCTTCTCATTATGCACCTTCCACATTCACACACAGACACACATGCACACACATATGCATGCATGTGTACATACACCTACATACACGCACATTCATCAATACATATATGTACATGTATGCATGCTCACCCATGAGCACATCCATTCATGCATATGGACAGATAATACGCATGCATACACACACATACACATGTGAACATATGAACATTCTTCCATGGAGAAGCATGTCACCATTCCTGAGAAAATGTAAACCAATGTCTGTTTACCTCAGATAGGGAATTGCTGATAGATCAAAGGACACCACAAAAGTCCAGCTTGGTAAAGCAATGAGTTTTTATGGGGATTACCTACAGGTGTACAGATTTGGAGTTATTAACAGGAGCAGGAACCACTCAAAGGCAGGTGTATCACTGAACGCCCACCCCAGCATAGGTGACGACCTATAAAAGTTAGAAGCCTCTGTGTGACTTTCAGGCAGCTCAGCAGGTCAGAGTGTCTTCTAGGCAGCTCAGCTGGTTTCTCTGTCTCCTCAGCAGTCCTAGTTGTTTGTATAACCTTGAAGGGAGAGAGGCCTTGTGTGTCTGGCCAGTTTCAGGGACTTCCTGAGACTTTTGAATTTGTTCACTTCTTGAGTCTTAACAAGCCTCCTTTAGAACTTCCCAGGTCTTAACTAGCAACAGAGAAACTGCGACATAACATGTATATATGCAATGTACACATGCATACACATAAACACTCACCCATGAGTACATACACATGCACATACTTGCATGGGTACTCACCCATGAATACATGTGTGTTCACCCATGTGCGACATGCACACATCCATGTGGACTCTCACACATACACGTACACACATACACACTAACCCATGAACACTCACTGCACATATTTGTAAGCACACACCCACATGTACTCTCTCTATGCACACATACACGCGTATAGTCATGCATGCACACACACATATACATACACACTTGCTCGTACACACTCATTGCACATATTTGCATACACAGACATACATGTGTAGGCAACCCCACACATACAGCGTTCTGAGAGGCAGTGCTGAGTGGAAAACTGGCTGATGTAGAGGGGGAAAGCAACATCTGGAAGGAGCCAGGTGGGGAAGGCAGCTGGGAGCACTGCAGGAGTCCAGAGTGCTCATGGGGCGGAGCCCTGAGTCCGTGATTAAGCTAGGAGGACTTGCCAAAGGCAGGCTCCCTTTGTTGCTGTCACCTATCGTGAGCCCCCTGGCACAGGACTGAATCCCCAGAATTAATCCATTCTTGTTCTGACAGCCGCCCACGTGCCTGCCACCCCACCAGCCTCTGCCTCCCAGAACTGACAAGTTCCATAATGCTGGAGTATCAAGAGCCCGCTGCAAAGCCAAGAGTAATTTCGCAGCCTGGCTCCGTGGGTCCTTGATGCTTCCATTCGGAATCCTCCTAAATTAAAAACACGGCGTCACTCAATTTGTGCAGCCTGCCTCATCCTGCTTCTGACAACTGCAATCAGCCTGAGTGACCCAGCAGCCCCCGTGGACAGTAGCTATCTGTCTACCAGCCAATTTCAATGCCCGGAAGTACCTTCCTTCTTCTGGGGATTGTTACACTGTTACAGCCACTCTGTTCCAAGAGGGGAAAATGGGTCATAGTCTGCTGGGCATGGGGCTAGCTCTGTGCCTCCTCTTTTTCTTGCTGCTATAAAAAAAAAGCAAAGTAATTGGTATGGTTTCAATGCATCTTTTACAGTTTGAATCAGACAGTCCCTCATAGGCTCATGCTTTAGGTGTTTGTTCCAATCAGTGATGCTGTCTGAGGGGGCTGCACAGCCTTTGGGAGGTGGGGCTGAGAAGGGGGGAAGAGACCACAAAGGAGGCACTTTGGAAGGTTAGAACCCAGCCACTGTTTCCTGCCTTGCTCTCTCTGTATACTGGTCCGCTATGATGTGAACAGCCCCTGCCACACAGTCCTGCCACCATGAGCCGCCCTGCTGTACCTTCCCTGCTACAATGGAGCAAAATCCCTTGAAACAGTGAATCCCAATTAGCCTTTCCTCCCTTATGTTGTCTCTGTCAGGCATGTTTTCACAGCAAGTGACTCTTAGCCTTCCTACCCTGAAGTTCATACGTTAAGAACTTCACCCCCAAGTTATCTGTTGTGGGAATTTGGATGTAGGATATTTAGAAGGACCTGAGGTTTAAGTGTGAAACCTCGCCTAGAGGCTCCGGTGTCTGAACACTTGGTCCCCAGATGGCGGTGCTATTTGTGGAAGTTGTGGAACCTCTAAGAGGTAGAGTCTTGCTGGAGGAAGTATGTCACTGGGGGGTGGGCTTTGAAACTCTATACCCTGGCCCCATTCCCTGTTTATCCTCTGCTTCCTGACTACAGATGTTATGTGCATGGCCAGGCTCCTGCTCTTGATTGCCATGCCTTCCCCCGAGGTAGTGGACTCTACCCCTTCGAAGCCATAAGCCAAAGTAAACCCTTCCTCCCTTCAGATGTTTTTGTCAGGATTTTCATTACAGTGACAGGAAAGAAACTAATCCAAGAGGAGATTCGACTTAATGAAGGCTTAAGGTCAAATCTTCATGATGGTGCTAATGGATCTTTAAGGAAACCAGAGCAGGCTCATCTGCTCTGTCAGCACATGACATACCCCAGCCGGTTTTCAAGTGACAAGATCATCTGCACAAGCTGCTCACATCCTGATCTTGAACTTCTACGAGCATCTGTGATCTGTAAATTAACCTGTCTGTGGTTCCCTACTGTGGCAACAGGACGTGGAAATCATCTGGGAAAGAGTCAGAGAGACGCCTACTCTCACACGTGCCATTGCCTGCTTGAGTGTTCTTTGGACCGCATAACTCCTATAAACCACTGTCTTCTTGCCTGTCATATGCGGATGGAAGGATGATTCGATAATAATGGGAAGTGCTTACAGGAGCAGGCTTCTCTGAGATGGAAAAATAATTCTGTTGGTAAGGAGTCTGTCGCACAAGCATGAGAATCTGAGAAGGATCCCCAGAAACCACACATTTGAGTGTGGTTGTATGTGCTTGTAATCCCAGTGCTGGGGAGATGGAGATCCCCAGAAGTTGCCAAACATTCAGACTAGATGAATTAGAGAGATACGGGTCAATGAGAGACCTTGTTCCAAAAAATAAAGGGGACAGTGTTCTGAGGAACATCCACTGAGGTCAATCTCTGGCCTACACACACACACACACACACACACATAACAGACACACGTCCACATACACCTGCACGTACACATGCATCCACACACATGCACAAAGAAGACTTCCCACCTTCCTTTACCACATCCTTGCCATTGCTAAATTCATTTCCCTGGCTTCAACTATACTCTGCCACTTGTAAGTCACGGTCCTTTCTAAAGCCTCAGCTTCAGCCCTGGTAAAACAGATGATACAGGAGAGATCACATAGTAAAGGTCAGGAATACACGCGAGGAGCCTTACACGAGAAAAAGGAACATGAGATGCTCAGCCATGTATACCCCTGCTGCTAGGGTGACAAGATAGTGGCCATCAAGCTGGTCCTTCTGGGTCAAGGGCACCAGTATTGTTGAGCACCAAGCTCCCTGGCACTTGCATCTCTTGAAAGGGGTAAAGCAGAGCCAACCAGGCCCTCCTCTCTGTGCTGTGCTCACAATGACCTAAAAACAGGTGCAGCTTCTGCTCTGGACAACATGATCCAGAACTCTCCCTATATCAATGGTTCTCAACCTTCTGAATATTATGACCCTTTAATAAGTTCCCCATGTTGTGGTGACCCCCCCCCAACCATACAATTATTTTTGTTGCTCCTTCACAACTGTAATTTTGCTACTGTTATGAATTATAATATAAATATCTGATATGCAGATGGTCTTAGGAGACCCTTGTGAAAAAGCCATTGGACCCTTGAATGGGTCATGACCCACAGGTTGAGAACTGCTGCCCTAGATCTTCATAAAAAGATAACTCAGATGGTTCAGTCAAGAGAGGGCTTGCTGTACAAGCACAAGGGCCTAAGTTCAATCCATAGAAACCACATTTTAATAAACTCCAAGTGTGGTGGTATACTCTTACAACCCCTGTACACAGGAGATTCCTGGGAATCACTAGCTAGTCAACCTGGCTTACTTGGTGAGTTCCAAGTGACAGAGAGACACTGTGTCCAAAAAAAAGGAGTGGGGCTGGAGAGATGACTCAGTAGTTACAAGCACTGACTGCTCTTACAGAAGACCAGAGTTTAGTTCCCAACACAATGTCAGATAGCTCACAACCACCTGTAACTCCAGGTCCAGGGGATCCGATGCCCTCTTCTGGCCTCCATACGAATCTAAACTCACATGTGCACACATACAAATTAAAATAATAAATCTTTAAAAAAAATATTTAGCCAGTGTCATCCAAGATTGTCCTCTGGCCTCCACATACATGGGTGCACACACAGAGACATGCATCTGCAGGCGCGCACACACACACACACACACACACACACACACACACACACACGCACACACCAGATAACAATAAAATCTTTCTAATGGGAATAGTTAAGAGATTACAAATAGGCTGCCTAATGGCCACTCAGGATAGACCAGGAGGGTGAAAAATTCAAGGTCATAGAGAGACTGTGCTCTGATGAGAACAGGATATAGAACCTGGTCAGGTGGGGGAGGAATCTCAAAGTAGAAAATCTGAGAATGTCCTTGCTGGAGGCCCTATTTCTTTGTTGTCTCCTAAATGACCACTTCTGCTTAAAAGCTGTACTTGCTACATGACTACAACTGGGAAGAGGTACCAGGACACCCTGTGGCTGGGCCAACTGGACCAAGCTGCTCATCCCCCTCCCATGCTTCACCTCAATTTCTGGCCTGAGTCCTTTGAAAGGTCTCAGACTAGCAATTCCATGGTCTATAGTATTCTATTTCCTGGGAATAAATTTCTCTAACCTACTTCTCTCTAAAACTTGCCCTCTGTGGTCTTTGAATTGTATTCTTTTAATTTGTAGACAAGGATCCTAAAGCGATTGACTCATGGGGCTTTGATGGTCATTGAGATTTCCTAGATCCTAGAACCCTAAGCCGAATACAAGAGCCCATAATGACTCCATCATTCTCAAAGACACCTCAATATTTCTGTATCATTCCAATTTTAAAATAGTGATGATTATTTTCCTTGTAATATGACTGTAATAGTTTATCTCGGTTATCAACTTGGTGAGAACTAGAATCACCTAGGAGATAGGCCTGCAGATCATACCTGTGGGTTTATCTTGATTAGGTTAATTGAAATGGGAAGACCTGCTCACTATGGGTGGCACAATTCCCTAGGCTGGGATCCTAGAATATATAAAAATGAGAAAATAAACTGAACATCATGATTCACCCCACTGTGCTTTTTAGCGGCATGAACAATCCTGTCATTATGACTTCCCTGTAATGATGGGCTATGAGTCAAAACATACACTTGTTTCCCTAGTCATTTTGTCAGAGTATTTGATCACAGAAACACAAAAGTAACTACGACAGGTGACTGCATCAATTCTTGCCTAGAGACAGAACCTATTCTTTTACCTCTTAAATGACTTGCTTTCATTGGCGGCATACAGTGCAAGGAATATAATACCAGCTCCAAAAGCCATATGTGTTTCTTCTGTTCTTTGAGACTCTGCCCTGTGAATAAGCCCAAGCTAGCCTTCTGGTGCGAAGCATATGGTCCCACAACAACAGCTGCCCACCAGCCTTCTGACAGACATGTAAATAAAGCCATCCCGGACAGAGAGCCCTTGGCCTAACCATCAGCTCAATACAACCCCATGAAGAAGCCCTAACTAATATCAACCAGGCAAGGCCCAAACCAGCAATATCCCCAGCAGACACACTCATGTGTAAGCAATTTCAAATGCTTTGCTTTATTTTGTATTAGCTTCTGAGTTTGGGGGTGATTTGTTACTGTCTCAGTTTCAATTCTGTTGTTGTGATAAAAATACCCTGACTGTGAAAAAGAGGGTGAATTTCAGCTCATGGTTCCAGGTTACAGTCTATCAGAGCAGGGAAATGACATCACCTATGCAGTTAAGAACAGAGAGAAATGAATGCATGCATGCTTACTTGCTTGCCTGGACTCACAGCTTGAGTGTTCCACTCTTGTATAGACCAGGACTCCCTGCCTTGGGGATGGTGCCACCCACAGAAGGCTGGATCTTCTCAGTTAAGTCAGTCCCCACGGACATGCCCACAGACCAACTCAACGTAGACGATCCCTCAATGAAACTCTATTACAAGGCAATTGTAGGTGTATCATTAGCAATTAAAGCGAACCATCAGCTAGTAAGCAGGAACCAACACAAAATATAAGTCCTTGCTTGTACTAAATAACTTTATATTTAGAACAACTCTATTTTTGCTACCTGTTCCAAGCACAGGTAGCAAACACAGGTCCTCTGTGTTTTTCCCTTGAGACAGGAAATTTGTCTCCCTGAACCTGGAGCTAGCCTAGCAGCCAGCCAGTGCCAGTGATCCTCCTGTCTCTGCTTCCCACAGTGCTGGGGCTATAGGTATGCAGAGCCATTCCCAGCTGCTTATGCAGGTGCTAGATACTCAAATTTCGGTCCTCATTTTTGCTGTGCATGAGTACTGCCCATTTAAACCCCCTCACGGTCACACCCAGGTGACTCTAAATCTAATTAAGTTGATGATCAAGATCAACCATTACCAGCATTTATTCCAATTGTATCTAATAAGGGAAATTGCACTCATAATACGATAGTGACTTGCCCAGGTTGTTACAGCTGAAAACAGGCAGAGCCATGAAGAGAACTCAGTTCTGCTGGATTCAGTAGTCTGTGCTCATTCTACTATAGTAACATATACCTTTCTCCCAGTAAGAATAATGAATGAGTAATCAAAGGGTTGGGAATGTGGTTCAGTAGTAGAGCATTTGCCTAGAAATCTCCTGTGAGGGGCTGGGCTGTAGTTCAGTAGTAGAGGACTCACCTAGAATCTCCCAGTGAGGGGCTGGGGCGTAGCTCAGTGGTAGAGCCCCTGCATAGAATCCCCCAGTAAGGGGGGCTGGGGGCGTGGCTCAGTGGTACAGCACCTGCCTAGAATCCCCCAGTGAGGGGCTGGGGGTGTGGCTCAGTGGTACAGCACCTGCCTAGAATCCCCCAGTGAGGGGCTGGGGGCGTGGCTCAGTGGTAGAGCCCCTGCATAGAATCCCCCAGTGAGGGGCTGGGGGCGTGGATCAGTGGTACAGCACCTGCCTAGAATCCCCCAGTGAGGGGCTGGGGGCGTGGCTCAGTGGTACAGCACCTGCCTAGAATCCCCCAGTGAGGGGCTGGGGGCGTGGCTCAGTGGTAGAGCCCCTGCCTAGAATCCCCCAGTGAGGGGCTGGGGGCGTGGATCAGGTACAGCACCTGCCTAGAATCCCCCAGTGAGGGGCTGGGGGCGTGGATCAGTGGTACAGCACCTGCCTAGAATCCCCCAGTGAGGGGCTGGGGGCGTGGCTCAGTGGTACAGCACCTGCGTAGAATCCCCCAGTGAGGGGCTGGGGGCGTGGCTCAGTGGTAGAGCCCCTGCCTAGAATCCCCCAGTGAGGGGCTGGGGGCATGGATCAGTGGTACAGCACCTGCCTAGCATACACAAAGCCTAATATTCAATCCCAGCACTTAAGAACAAAGCAAAACAAAAATGAATGAATACTCCCAAAGGATTGTGAAAAAGGGTTACCAAAAAAAAAAAAAATCCCTGGACCAGGTAACTTCCCCATGAAGGGGGCAAACATATTATGTAACTATCATTTCTAACCCTAGTTAAGAGTCCTGTTGGAATCCATTGGCGGGTTCCTTTAGTCTACAAGTGTGACTTCCCTTTAAGAACCCATGCCCTTTTCAGCACGTCTACAACCAATGTCTTTGACCTTCCCTTGCTGGTTAATTAGAGGCTTGGAGGAGAAGCAGAGAAACACGTGTTCAAGCAGAAGGGGAGTTTTCAGAAATAAACGCTCCTTAGGACCACTTGACTGAAAAATTTCATTAATTCATTAATTAAGATCTACAGCATGAGACTCCCAGGGACAGAACAAACACCATCTGTACGGCAGAGGCGCCAAATTTTTCTTTTTAGCCTTCTAAGACCCAGTAATGAGCACATGTTCTGAATTATCTCCCCCAAATTAACTGCTTCATGGGCAAACAGCGGTACTGGCAGTCCAGCTAGGTGTGAGCCTGGGTCCAGAAAGACACAACTGTAATCTCTAAGGGGAGCATCTTTGGCCTTAGACCCCGGAAGTGGGGATCAGGTTATAGCTCAATATACAAAGCTTCTTTCCAAGGATCAGGCAAAGGCTGCTTCCACAGGGTAGTGAGCTCACCAGCATTAAGAGTATGCAAGCATGGGTTAAGTCCAGATGAAAGGATTTGCTCTTTTGTGTAGAAAGCTGGGGACTGGATCAAATAATCATTCCAGCTCTTTCCAAATGTGAGTTTTACTTAACACCTTCTAAAACAAGAATCTTGGAGGTTGGAGTACGAGGGCCTGAGTTCAAACGCTCAGCAGCCAAGTGAAAATCCAGGCGTGGCCACACACGAGTGAGCACCTGTACCCCCAGTGCTGCAGGAGGCAGAGACAGGAGGATTGCTGAGACTTGGGGGCCTGCCAGCCTAGCTTCGGGTTCATTGAAAGACCCTGTCTCAGGGAATAATGAAAAGACTGGTATAGCAGGATACCCAGTGTCCTCGTTTGGCCTCTGACACACCTGGGAAGCAGATTAGGAGTGTTCCTCCGGCTTACTAGCCAGATAGTGAGCAGAATTGGAAAGCTCCAGGTTCAGTGAAAGACCCTACCTGAAAAAGTAAGGTAGAAGATGCTTATAGGCTGATTTCTCCAGGTGGTGTCTTCAGCAATAAGGTCTTAATATCAAGACCTGATGGGTCCCCAAGAGCAATGGCAATAGCCTGTACTATTTGGAGGGGTCTCTGGGACCCTCCTAACGAACTCACAGCAGCTGTAGTTCATTACACAAGACCTACACAAGATCAAGTCAGTCAACATGGAGAGGGGAGGAGCTCATGAAGCCCCACCCCTAACTATGAAGTTTTGGGCAGGTGATGACTGATCTGGGAGGAAGAGTCAGTTTTCTTCAGGGGTGTGGCCCTTGATAGTTTGTTCCTGCCTTAGTGGATGGCCCTGGGGACCATAAGCATGCAAGGGGGCACTAACTGTACTCAGTGGGTTGAAGAGGAAGAGGAGGGGGATGAGAAGCAGCAGGAGAAGGAGGAGGAGGAGGAAGAAGAAGAGAAGGAAGAAGAAAGGAAGTTGGGAAGAGGGTGCAGAGGGGGTCTGGGAGGAGTTGGAGAAGGAAAGAGGGGTTGAATATGATCTAAATGTATTATATTCATGCATGAAATTACCAAAGATTGTATAATTTGAAATAAAATAGATATCAATCAAGACCCATCTGGCCTCCACATGCATGTACACACACACACACACACACACACACATATACACATACACTCATACTAAATAAATTAAATAGAAGATACATACATACATAGATAGATAGACAGACAGACAGACAGATAAATGGAAGTCTTATACCCATAAATCATTGTTGTGATTTAGCCCAAGTGAGCATGTGATCTCTGCTACTGAGCTTCTTCAGTGACCACAGCAATAAATAGCAAGTGTCGATCATCTCCAACAGTCATAGCCATGAACCCGTTTCAGACACCAGGAGATGACTTTCCCACAGGACGCAGGACCCCACAATTACTAAAATGGGAAGTATTTCTCCTCTCGGGTTAAAATCCCCAGCTTTGAGAGCGGCTCCAATGTGAGCCTTGAAGGAAGCAGTTCAAGCATAAATTGTGACTGATGATGTTGGTTTTTTGGTCCTCAGTTGGTCTGCCTGTTTGGGTGACCATGAAGCATGGGGCAAGAAACCTTTCCTGACACCTTACAAAATGTTTAGATTAATCAAATTTTCAGACTGCCTCTTGTGTGGGGAGGATGCTACCAGGAGGAGTGGCTGGAGTCTTTTCCAGTTATCTGCGTTACCATAGAGGGCAGCTTGATTGCTTTTCTGGCAATTACAAACATTGGATCAGACAAGTGTTGCATTGGTATGTTTAATTGGTTAAAAAAGAACTACTCTAATTAGATTTTTTAATAGCTGGCTTCTGACTGCAGAGACAACAAAGATGATTGATTTTTTTTTTTTTAACTACATGAAATCTTTGGAGGGGAAAATATCTTGCTTTCAGATTTGTTTAGGAGCTTTTTTTCTCTGAAGCCCCTCCGGTTAACATTTGGGCTCCGACAAGCCTCTCGTGCATAGAGTGTGTTTCAAATATTAATGGCCATCTAAATCTGTGTTCTCTCTCAGCTCAACCTTTTGTGCTCAAAATTCATGAGTGTGTATTGATTTAGGCAGCCTTCCCAAGACCCTTGTACCACTGGGCTCTTTTGTTCCGTGTTAATACGCCCCGACTTATCAATTATTCACTTGCTAAGTGAAAGCAATATAAATCTAGGACCCTAAACAACAAAAAAAAAAGAAAAGAAAAATTCTTCTTTTCATTTCCTGGCAACACAATGGCAACCAAGCACCGACGACCTAGTCACCTCAAGGTTTGATTTAGTGACAATGCATCTGGGTCTTTCTTTTTTCTTTTGTTGGAGATGCAAATGGGAATAGGGGAGCGTAAAGCAAAATTAGCAAAAGTACACCTGCTGGAGCCAGTTTATTTTTTTTTTCCCCCACATACACTGAGGAGAAAGAATAAGAAGATAATGTGGATATTAAGATGCAAATCCAGGCATAGTGGCTCACACCCACAGTCCCCGCACAAGAGAGCCAGAGGCAGGAGGATGGAGAGTTCAAGGACAGCCTGGACTATATAGCAAAACTTTGCCTCAGGAAAAAAAAATGAAACAATACTAATAATGTTAGAGATCATGATAAAATATAAGTCTCTTATTTCTTTTTTTAGGTATCTCCATACGCTGAAATAGTCCACTTGTTTCTGTGATGTAGTGGTCAGCCTGCTTACCTATCAGTAATGGGTTTGATTGTGATGTTTGAATACATGTATATAATGTTATTCAATTATGTTCATTCTCTCATTCTCCTCCCTCATCTTCCTTGATCCCATTTCTCTTTTCATCTCTTTTAAAAATCTAGATTCAATACATGAGAGAAAACACGCAGTCTTTCAGAGCCTGGCTTATTTTACTTAACACGAGGATTTCCAGTTCCATCATTTTCCTGCAAATGGCAGTCATGTTCCTCTATATGGTTGTATAATATTCCATTGTGTCTGTGTACTTGTGCTGGTTTGATGAGACTGGTCCCCATAGGCTCCTGTATTTGAACGCTTGATCACCAGATGGTGGAAATGTTTGGGAAGGATTAGGAGGCGTGGCCTTGTTGGAGGAGGTGTGTTGCAGAATTTTATTTCCAGTTTTGTTTAAAATAATTGCTTTGTGCATTGTTCGGGGAAGGGCTGCCTACGCCTTGGTATTTTGTATTATCTGCAGGTGTTGGCTTTATGTAAGAGCTGTTTGATTCCCCATGATCCACACGTGCTGTCAATAGAGGAGCTATCAATGAGGAGCTTCTGTGTCAATAAAAACCTCTGAGATTATACGATCAGAGCTCCACTGTCTAGGATGACACGTGCCATGGCAGGTGGTTCCCTCTGCTGAGGTCTGGTAAGGTTTACACCTATGAAAATGCCTCCTTGTCTTCCTTGCTGAGCTGCCCAGTAGCTACCCGCTTCAGAGGTGTGTCCCTGGGGCCAGGCCTTGAGGCTTCTAAAGTCCATGCTATTCCCAGTTAGTTGTTTTTACTTCATGCTTGTAGATCAAAATGTGAGCTCTCAACTACTGCTCCAGCAACATGCCTGCCTGCCTGTCTTCTGTCCTGCTCCCCTCAATGATGTCATAGACTCTGAACTTCTGAACCATAAGCCCCAAGTTAAATGGTTTTTTCCCATAAGTTGCCTTGGTCATGAAATCACAACATCTTTGTTTCATCTTTTCATATGTCTCTGTTTTCCTCATATGAGCTCAGCTCATGTTGACAATACCAATCAAGGCACAATGCACGCAGGACCCAGCATGTCCTACCCAGCAAGGAAGGTAGTGATACATTTTGTGGTTAAAATGTTGTGGGGTATTCACCAGAGAAGACTCCTCAGACATGAGATTAAGCCAATAGAAAGTCTTTACTAGCCAGCTGACCACCACACTGGATGTTCGGGATCCCAGTGTAGCCCCAAGCCTTTCTCAGGATGAGCTTTTAAGCATGAAAAACCATATTCTGGGTTGACATACTTCAGTTATCAAGAATAGTTAGCCAGAAGCAGAACTACAGAAGCCAAAAAGCAAGGTTAGTGCATTTAGAGACTTTTCCAGAACTATGGACTGTCAGTGGATTATCTTTGTTTTTGTTTTGGCAGGTGGTGCTGTCTACATCAGTGGTTCAAAACCTTCCTAATACTGTGACCCTTTAATACAGTTCCTCATGTTGTGGTGACCCCAACCATAAAATCATTTTCATTGCTACTTCATAATTGTAATTTTATTACTTTTATGAATCATAATGTAAATATCTGAATTGCAAGATGGTCTTAGGCAAACCTGTGAAATGATCATTCAATCCCTAAAGGGGTCATGACCCACAGGTTGAGAAACGCTGGTCTATGTGCTGAGTTTTACAGCCTGAATTGTACTTCCATCCTAGAGTCAGTTGTGCTAAGGTGTGGGGGCCTACTAAGGTCTAGGGCCCCGTTACAGAAGAAGCTGATAGATAGGGGCTGGGGAATTGGCTCCATCAGTAAAGCACTTGCCTTGCAAGTATGAAGACCTAAGTTCAGTCCCCAGCACTGGCAAAGAGTATGCACTGATTTTGTAGAAGACCCAAGTTCAGATCCCAGCACCCACATCGGGAGGCTCACAACAGCTTATAATTTCAGTTCCAGGGGATCCAGAGGCCTCTTCTGGCCTCCTCAGTCATCTGCACTCACATGCTCACACACATGCATGTCACCCTGACATGCGTGCACTCGTATGCATACATTTGAACATGTACACACACACACACACACAAAAAGAAAAAGAAAAGGAACTTTGCTTTGTCGGGCTGTTTACAGCATGCCTTAGAATTACAAAGGATTTCTGGCTAATTAACTTTCAGTTAATCAGATAATTCCATTAACCATAGCACTCTGTTCCCCCGAGCAATTGGTTAATTGAGGTTTTAGTGTAAAGAAGCATTACAGAGTGCCATCCAATAACTGAATATTACCATAAATGTGTGCAGGAATCTCCATAAAAGACAAACTCCCTTAGCTCTGTGTGTGTGTGTGTGTGTGTGTGTGTGTGTAAGTGTGAACATTTGAGGTTTATGAGTGTACATGAGTATGTACATAAGTGTGAGTCTGTGAGAGTGTCTAAGAGCGGAGGGGGGGCACCTCAGGATGCATATGGTTGTACGTGTCCTTGAGTGTGTGCGTGTTCGTGTGCGTGCTTTGTCATCCCGTGGGTGTTTGGGTGTATGTGTGAGTACGATGGGGGTGTGCTGGATTGGATGTGTATCTGTAAGAGTGAGTGAGGGTGTGAAGGTAAGTGTTGTGTGTCTGAGTGTGCGTGTGCATCTGTATGTGTGTGTTAGCGAGTGTGGATCTGTAAGCGTCTACACGTGCGTGAGAGTATATGAGAGTGGGAGGTGTGTGTGTCAGTGTGTGGGAGGGGAGGGGAGAAGTGTGTGAGTATCCTATTTAGCTTCAGCCATCAACTTGACAACAGCCACAGTCATCTGAGGGAGTCTGTGCTAGTTGTGTTGTGTTTGTTTGTTTTTCGTTTCATTTTGTTTTTTTGGTTTTTTTTGTTTTGTCAGCTTGACATAAGCTAGAGTTCTCTGGGAAAACAAAACAGAAAAATGTCTATAAAGGTCTTATAATCAAATCTATAGGGAATTTTTTTTGGATTAATGATTGATGTGAAGGGCTCAGTTCACTATGGAGGGTGGTCCTGGGCTGTATAATAAAGCAGGCTGAACCAGGCTGTGGTGGCGCACGCCTTTAATCCCAGCACTTGGAGGCAGAGACAGGTGGATTTCTGTGAGTTCGAGTCCAGCCTGGTCTACAGAATGAGTTCCAGGATAGCCAGAGTTACAACAGAGAAAACCCTGTCTCCAAAAACCAAAGAAGAAAAAAATGAAAGAAAAAAAAAGGGGAAGAAAAGAAAGAAAGCTAGCTAAACGAGCCATAAGGAACAAGCCAGTAAACAACATTCCTCCACGGTTTCTACTTGAGTTCCTGCCTCCAGTTTCCTGCCTTGAATTCCTCCCTGACTTCCCTCAGTGATGGACTGGGACCTGGGAAGTGCCAGCCAAATGCTCCCTTTCCTGCCTAAGTTACTTTCTGTCAGAGTGTGTTATCACACCAACACAAAAGCAAGTGAGTGTGAGACTTCTCTGTTTTTGTTTGTAACATCCTGCATTTCATTAAGCTTGAGGGTTTACTTACAGGAGCCTGAGCAGCTTACCAGTGACTACAGCACTAAAGAAAATACCTCTCTCCCTCCCCCAGCAACCATTGTAAATCCTCTGGGAGGGGTGGGGCCTCTTGATTCCCTGCTCCCTCCATGATGGAAGGTTGATAGGCTCCACCATGTGCAGGTCTGTGGAGTCCATCACAGCTGCTGTGAGTTCGAGAGCTGACAACCAGGCCACGCCCAGAAGACAGCATCCCACTGAACTCCGCCCCTCTTAAATGTCCTGTCGCCTTGGGACTGGGCAGGTGGCTTAGTGGTTAAGATTGTGTACTGCAGAGGACCAGACCTTGATTCCCAGCACCTACATCAGGTGACTCAAAATGGCCTGAATCTCCAGTGAGAGTCAATGCCTCTGGTCTCCACGGGAACCTGCGCTCATAGGCATACAGCCATACAATGTACATACAATGTACACGAAGAAAAATTAAAACGAAAAAACTAAAAAATGGAATTTAATTTTAAAAGGTCCCATTACTTCAACACCGCTGAGACTATGTTTTCTCCTACGTAAGTTTTGGACCAGACAAATGACATTCAGAGTATCATGACCTTCCCACCCACATCAGAGCTCACTTAGCTCCTCACCCTGCCTGCACCCTCTAATCCTTTAAGCCGTGGTGTGGGTGGTACAGATGCTCAGGACACAAGCACAGATTGAGCACCCGCTTCAGAAGACATGGGACTGTTTCTATTGGTCCCGTGTCAACCCATATTTCGAGGATGCTGTTGAGGCATCAGTACCTCCCCGTGTTTCCAAAGTACCATGTGAATAAGACAGCCGTCAGCATTAATAACACAGTACAACCCCGTCCTTAAAAAGAGAAAAAAGAGCTGACTTCTAAAGGCAGATAAAGAGACTCTAATTGCAATCATCACTTGCAATCTTTTCTGAGTAGCAGCTCCCGCATCAATATTTAGTAGAAAAATTCTGTTTTATTTCTACACCCCTCCCCCTAAATTATTTACAGGAAAACATCAAAATGCATGTTAGTTCTGACTTGAACTTCTCTTTAAAAACTCTGAACAAGGGCTGAGAAGACGGCTGCCAATAAAGTGCTTGTCACTCAAGCGTAAGGACCTGCGTTTGATCCCCAGAATCTGTGTTAAAAATAAGATATGCAATGGCACAAGTTTGTAATCCCAGTATTGAGAAGGCAGAGACAAGAAAATCCCAGGACTCGCTGACCAGCCAGCCTAGCTTTCTTGACTAGTTCTGGGCCAGTGAGGGACCCTGTCTCAAAATACAAGGTGGATCTATGATCCTGAGCACACCACCTGAGGCTGTCTTCTGGCCTCCACTGGCACGTGAAAAAACATGCAAGAGCATACACACGCATGAGCACATACAGAAGAATGAAAAAAAAGACAGAAAGGAAAAGGGAATGGAGGAAACAGGCAGGAAGAGACTGGGAAGGGCTTTAATCTGGAGCTGGAGTTACAGGGAGTTGTGAGCAACGAAAGAAGAGTACTAGGAACTGAACCCTGCTCCTCTTGAAGAGCAGCAAGCGCTCATTAATAATAAAAGGTCACAACATAGGATTAGGACAATATAATAATCGAAACAGCTGCTATCATTGAGTCACACAAGATAAGCACCAGGCAGGGATAAGACCTACTTGGCTGTGGAGTGGAGGGCTGGGGAAGGTGGTGGGGGAGAGGGTGTTGGAGAGATAGCTCAGTGATTAAGAGTGCTTGCTGCTCAGTCGTGAGGACCAAAGTTCAGATCCCAGCACCCATATAACAAGCCAAGGATCCCCAAAACAAATGTAACTCTGACTCCGAGGAATCGGATGCCTACTTCTGGCCTCTGTGTACACACACACAAACCTGTGTGCAAACACATAAACACACACACAAATAAATAATGAAGAAATGAATTAATAATAACTAGATAAATAAATAAATGAATGAATAAGCAAACTATGAAGAGAAGGCTCTTACAGAGAACCCAAGTTTCCAGGTCAAGGGGTTCACAAGATAGAGTGATTCCAGCTCCTGGGGATCCAATGCCTCTGGCCTCCATACACACACACACACACACACACACACACACACACACACATACACACACACTATACCTAGAGTTTGGATTCTAGAATTTTTCCGACTTCCCAAGTATGGTGGTTTGAATATAAATGGCCCCCATGGGCTAATATATTGGGACAATTGGTCGTTAGGGAGTGGCACTTCTTGATAGGGATTAGGGGGTGTGGCCTTGTTAGAATAGGTGTGGCCTTGTTGGGCAAAGTGTGTCACTGGGGGCGGGCTTTGGGGTTTCAAATACTCAAGCCAGGCCCAGCATCTCTCTCTTCCTGCTGCCTGCCAGTTTGGATGTAGAACTTTCAGCTACCTCTCCAGCACCATGTCTGCCTGACTGCCGCCACACTTCCAGCCATGACAATAATGGACTAAACCTCTGAAACTGGAAGCTGGTTACAATTAAATATTTTTCTTTATAAGAGTTGCCGTGGTCACGGTGTCTTTTCACAGCAATAGAATGTTGACTAAGACGCCAAGCGTTCGATTTTAGAAATTCAGGTCCCTTAAATGTCTCATGAAGTAGGTTGGTTTCATTGTTTTGGCTTTTGATTTTTTTTTTTCTTTTTTGGTTGTTCTTTCATTTCAGACAATAACCTTTAACAGAATTAATTAAAGGCACATTTTTAAAGTCCCCCTGCAGTTTCTTTTTTATATTACAGTTATAAAATATACCGCACTAACCTTTCCTGGTTTTGTAATTACTGGTTTGTGAAATTTCAATTATTTTCCCCTTTATGAGCAATCACCTTTAAATAAAGTTTCCCTGGTGTTTGTTTTGTGGCTTTTGGTTTGATAATGAAAATTATAAACTACGACAGCCGGTGATTCCGGGCCATAAAATCTATGTCATGTAATGTTGTGTGTAATTACATACTGCCTCAAATGGCTCATCTATCTACTGTCAGCTGCCACTGTGATTCTGTCTTATGCTTCTGCTTCCTCCTGTAGTCTAGGGCAGAGACATTCAGTAAGTACTTGGTTCATGTAGCCTAGTACCAGACATAGGATGTGCACTCTCAGGTTATTTCTACAGATGATAGGATGAGATCTTTTGTACAATTGGGAAACACCATGTAATTGTTTTATTGTCAACTTGACACAATCAAGAATCATTGGGAAGAGACTCTCAATAAGAGATTGTCTACGATGGGTTGACCTATAGATGTGGAAGGGTTTTCTTAATTGCTAATTGATATAGGAAGACCTAACCCATTGTGGGCAGCACTATTCCCTAGGCTGATCTTGAATTGTGTACAGGAGGAGAAATCTAGCAAGAAAGCAATTATTCATCTATTCATCCACTCTGTTCTTGACTTTGGATGTAATGGTTTAAATTCTTGTCTTGACTTCCCTACTATACCTGGAATTATAGGACGAAATAAACCCCTTTTTTCCTAAGTTGCCTTTTGTCGGATAATTGTCACAGAAATAGAAATGAAACTAGAATATACCTAATCACACATCTTTTCTATGCATCATAATTTATTGGATAACCTAATTTGGTGATTGAGTGTGTGTGTGTACGTATGTATGTATGTATGAATGGGTACACATGTATTGGGGTGTGTATGTAAAGGCAAGGGATACATGTGTGTGGAGGTCAGAGGACAATTTCAGGTATTATTCCTATTTTTTAATATTTAATCTTTTTTTATATAGGGTCTATCCTTGTAGGTCAGGTCTGACCTTGAACTCACAATCCTCTTGATTCTACCTCTCAAGTGCTATGTTGTATTGGTATACCACCATACCAAGCCTGGATATCCTTTTCTTTAAACTTAATCTGAAGTGAAAGGTCCTAAATGTCAAAAAATCCTCATTTCTGAATTGCAAAGACAAATGGGGATTTATGTTTTCTTCTTTACATTGTTTAGTGTTTTCCAAATTCTCTCCAATGAAGGTTAATTTCCTGATAATCTAGACATGATTTATAATTGAGGCCTCTGAGAAGACAAACAGACAATAGGTGGGTGGATAGATAGTTAGTTAGATAGATAGATAGATAGATAGATAGATAGATAGATAGATAGATAGATAGATGATTGATAGCTAGATACATAGAAACAGGAAAACATGAAGCTGGCCTGGTCTAGCTACCTTGAGAGGCATACATCATAGGTTTTTCAGGTTAGAGTCTGTGGTTCCTGGGACACTGTGTGCCTTTCAGTTCATGAGAAACCAAGTCACTCCCTCAGGCAGTGATGTGTTCAGATTGTTTCGTGTTTCTCTGTGTGTTCCCTTAGTACTCAAGGAAACATGGAAGTTTGGCGGGACAATTGGTCTTAGACATTAGTCTTGTATACCCTGGATAGCTTGCAAACATTATTGTATCCTGACAACTATCACTGTATTGGTCCTAGCAATTTCCATTATATTCTGTTTCTTATAATGGTATAAAAAGTCTGATTGCTCTCAATAAAAATTGTCACAGCTAGATCAGACAGTAGTGTTGCATGCCTTTAATTCCAGCACTGGGGAGGCCGAAGCAGGGAGATCTCTGTGAGTTTGAAGCTGGCCTGGTCTTCAGAGTGAGTTCCAGGACAGCCAGAGCTACAACAGAGAAACCCGTCTTAAAAAATAATTACCACAGCTTTTGTCTTTCTATGGGCTCTCCAACCAGCCTGATTCAATTCCTCAGCTGGCCATATCAAGTAACCTTGGCCCGGTGAGTAATCAAGGGCACTTACACATAGATGAATGAATAGATACATACATACATATATAAACAGATACATATATACATACATACATACATACACACACACATGATTTATAGACAGATACATAGACTGATACATAGATAATAGAATCATACACACACAAACACACCTCTTCTGTATCTCTAGTAACCTTGATTACTACAGTCCCGGTCAAGATGAAGAATGCATTTGGCAGTTAAAACCTTCAAGCTGGCAGAACTACAACGATATGGCTTCATCTTCATCTAAAGTCAAGTGTATGCACCTGAAATGATGGGGTAGCACAGGTTAAATACAGTTAAAGTTTCTTAGCCATTAAGATTAGACTTGCCAGCTCATCCCAGTGAAAAGTGGATGAGATGTTCAACCACAAAAGACTATTTACAATGCATTTGCAAAACTATGTTGTAGCTCATATATTTATGTATGTATGTGTATATGTGTTTGTGTGTATGTTGTGTATACGTATTTATGTGTGTATCTTTATGTGTATGTGTACATGTATTTGCACATGTACATATGTACATATGCATGTGTCTGTGGAGGTATATGAGCGTGTGTGTATGTGTATATGTTTGTGCATAGATGTATACATATGTTTGTGCATGTGTATTATGTGTTTGTGCATATGTATGAGCTTGTGTATGTGTGTACATGTAGGCATGTGTACATGTGCATGTATATGCATCCATCCCGTGGATACAGGCTAACTACTGGGAGTTCTCCAAATGTCCTGCTTTATTGACTTGAACTGAAGCAAGACACTTAAAAGCAACTGAAGCTCGGAATCTTTCCAGATTTGTATAATCATCCCCAAATTTTACAGTTGCTGCCTGCACTTAATTTGACAGCAGTTGTTAAGCAATTTGCCTTTATTAAGTCTTTCCCAAGCATTTGACTTAATTTTCATAGAAATGACAACTCTATTACTTTCATCCTCAATTCCATCAGTACTGCAATATTTACCTAATTCTATAATTGCCATAAGAAATATATTTGCATGAACAGGTTCCGGGACAAGTCTAAATGACTCTCGATAAGCATGTAGTTTTCCTGATTGGAACAGCTGTGAACATCAGCGAGATGAAGGCCTTGGTCAGCTGGTTTCACAGAGGCAAAGAACACTAGTTAGCAGAGCAAGTTTGGGAGGTGGAGGTCAGTCCGTTACTTTGTGTGCCGAGATCAGTCCGGAGCAGTACATGCTGATGACTGCTTGACAGCAGGCTCGGGGTGAGGGGCTGCTTTATGAGATTTGCAGAGTTCGGCGGTAGTAGTGTTCCCAACATGACATCATAAATGTAGACTTGTGGCTGGGAAGATGGTTCAATTGGTAATGTTGCCATACAAGCTTGAGGATCTGAGTTCAATACCTGGAGCTTACATTAAGGGAAAAAAAGGAAGCAAGAAAGGAAGGAAAGGAGGGAGGGAGGAAGGGAGAGAGGGGAGGGAGGGAGGGAGGGAGGGAGGAAGGAAAGAAGGAAGGAAGGAAGGAAGGAAGGAAGGAAGGAAGGAAGGAAGGAAGGAAGGAAGGAAGGAGACACTGGGCACTGGGCATGGTGGGTACATGCCTTTAATCTCAATACTTAAGCGTCAGAGAAAGGCAAATCTCTATGAGTTCAAGGCCACCCTAGCCTACATAGTGAATTCCAGGCTACTCAGGCTACATAGTGAGACCCTGTCTCAAAAAAAAAAAAAAAAAAAAAAAAAACAAAAAACAAGCTAGGTGTGGTAGAGGTCAGATACATGCTTGTAATCCCAGCACTGGAGAGGTGGAGACAAGATGGTCCTGAGGCTGGCTGGCCAGCCAGCCTAGCCAAATGGGCAAGCTCCAGACCAGGAAGAGATCCTGTCTCAAAACACAAGGTGAACAGCACCTGAGGGATGAAAGCAGAGGTTGTCCTCTGGCCTCCACACACAGAGACACATGTGCACAAACACACAAATGCATACAGACGTGCACATGTCTGCATGCACATACACACATACATGCATGTGCAAAACAAAGGAAAAGGAAGGCTAGCAAAGATCCCAACACACTAGTTTAGTAGGCTGTCTGAGTGCCTCCTGGAGACCTGTAAGGTGGAGATCAGTAATAGTAATATTGGAGAGAGACTTGAGTGTCTATCTGGAGAAGTTCAGAATCATTATCTCCATATTTATCTCTCATAAAGACTAGGAAATATGATTGTATGTTCTTTCTCTACCCCTCTCCACTTCCTCTTTAGAAAAGCACCCTTCAGTTTAATGACTCATTGAAAAAGAAAAAAAAAAAAACTTCGCTCTTCCCTTTTGCATTTTTTTTTTTTTTTGCTTTAATTTTCGGTAGAAAATTTATGTACAGTCAGTTCTCCCTGCAAGAACATGCTCAGCCATGATGGATGGGCCAAGTCTTAGCTAAGACATTTATTGGCACATGTGGATAAGTTTATGTTTCAGTTCAGAAGACTGGAGATTAGTCTGGGAAAGGAATCCCTGCCTTCAAACAAAGGCAGCCAGCTGTTTCCTCTTCTGCACATTTGGGCTCTGGTAAACGAGGGGAGGGGGATGACAGCATTCTGAAAGAGCTCTCTCCAATTATCTTAGCCCCTGGGGTGACTGTTTCTGCATGCTAATAATCCCACTCAGGTCTGCATCCACCACTTGTCATTAGGCTTCAACACACTGTAACCCTGGAACCTGGACCCACCCCTTCCCTTGTCTGCTCTTTACCTTGTTGTAGGGTGGTGCTATTACAAACTTCCAGCTCCTGAATGGGAGCACCACACCTGACAGTAAGTCAAGTCAGTGATGTAGATGGACAAACACAGATCAGACCTTAAAGTGGAAAGGAAGGCAACATTTGCTCTAGGTTTGGAGTTTAAGTTTTTGTTCTTTTGTCTTTCTTTCTTTCTTTCTACCTTTATCTATCTATCTATCTATTTATTTATTTATTTTTAGTCTGGAGATTAAGGCCAAAGGCATGAGCATGCCACTGAGCCACACCCCCAGCTCCTCACTGGGGAATTCTAGGCAGGTGCTCTATCACTAAGCCACACCCCCAGTCCCTCCCTGGGGGATTGTAGGCAGGTGCTCTACCGCTGAGCGACGCCTCCAGCCCCTTCTGTGGTGAGCATTCTAGCACTGAGTTATCCCCGACTCTCTTTTAGCTTTACTTTAACTTTTTATCTATTCTAGTTTGTTGTTTTGATTTTGTTTGGTTTTAGTTTTGGTTTTTGGTGTGTGTGTGTGTGTGTGTGTGCATGAGAGTGTATGCCAAGACATTTGTGCAGCAGTCAGATGACAACCCTACAGGAGTTGGTTCTTTCCTTCTACCATATGGGTCCCCGGGATCAAACTCAGAATGTCATTCTTGGATGTAAGAGCCCTTAGCTGCTGAGCTATACACCAGCCCTATCTGTTTCTTCTCAGTCTCCTGCGTTGATGTCAAGTCAGTGTGAGGCAGCCAAGACTTGGTGATGTAGATATGGCCCCTCATTGCATGAGCTCTCCGGGTTTCCTGTATTTCCCAACCTGCTACGCTTTGTATACATTCCGCAGAGTTCACACGTCGGAAATGTAATCCCCAATGCAACAGTATAGAAAATAGGGCCTTGAAGAAGTGATTATGTCACAAAACCTACTTCCAGGATTAAAAAAAAAAAAAAAGGATTAATGCTGTTGTCATAGCAATGAGATCAGTTATCACAAAGGCAGGTTCTTTATTCATAGGTAACTTTTGTTACCTTTCCCTTCACACATGTGCTTTCTTGCCCTTCTTTGTTCTGCAGTAGGGGTGAGGCTCCTGGCCTCTATATCCATAAACCCATAAACATCTATATAACTTTCCAGCTACTCTCCCACAGCAGCACAAATTGTACTAAGACATTATCCTAATACACCTGAAAGTGTCTAGCGTGATAACCCTGTTAATAAAGGGCTTGCCATGCAAGCATGAGAACCCGAGTTTAATCCACAGCATCCATATTTTTAAAAGCCAGGTATTCATCACCATCTACTATCTAAAGACCAGTAACTGGTTAGTATGCAGAGAATAAAAGGCGGTGGGGTGCTCAGCTTTAAACAGGACACCTGTATCACCCCCCTTTTTCCCCTCAAGGCTCTGGGATCATCAAGGAAAGGGAGTATAGAGTGTAAGTAAGAGCCAGAGGAAGTGGTATCTACAGGAAAGCAGCATTTTCTGGACACGACAGGGCACGACACATGATTTCACAGCAGCTGGAACTGCTGTGAAGTCCCAGCCAAAATCCCAGCATGGATTGAGGAGTGGCTCCGGAAGTCCCACCCCTAGCTGAGACGCTATTGGCCATTAATGTCTGCCCGGCTGGTGGGAGCAAGAGGGAATCTTCTGGTATGCATCTCAGAGAGCTACCTGTACTCCATTACCACACAGGCAGCGCTAAGCAGATCCAGTGGTTATATTTTAAAGAAGTTGGATTGAAAAAGGAGAGGAGCAGATGGGAAGAACTAGAGGAGACGGAATGGAGGGCAAATTTGATTAAACAATACCAAAGAGATTATTTTTCTTTAAAGCTGGGTGTAGCCGTGCATATTTATAATCCCAGTGCTGGAGAGCAGAAACGAAAGTATCCCTGAGGCTTACTGGCCAGCCAGCCTAGACAAATTATGCCAGGAGCCACCACTGAAGACTTACAGTCTGCTTTGCAGTTAACAAGGCTGGACAGTTCATTGGTTTGCACAGCTCCAATGAACTCATCTCAGAGAGGCGATGCCCTAAGATACCTGTCCCCCAAATATCCCTTGCTACTGTGGAGTCTGACAGTGGTGGCCTCTGTCATGCTTTCCTTGTTTTTTTAATGGTATGAAAGTTCTAGAAGGATCTCTAACCTCCCACTGGGCAGTGTTACTGGCACACATAACAAGAGTGGTGATTTTTCTAAAAGACAGTGCCAGTCAGTTGAATTGGTAACTCTACTGAAACTCCAGAAAGTATAGCTGATCAATAACATCAGATTAGAGTGTTTCACCAACCTGCTTTGGAACAAGTAACCTAAGGGACTATATTAAAAAACACATTCTCGGTAGCTGAAGACTTGCTTTCATTAAAAGAACAAGAACACAGAGAAAACCTGGTTCCTAGGGCCCATGAGTTTCATCTATGAGAGACAATCCTAAGTATAACAAATGAATTTCAGTGCCCACTGCTAAGTTTGAAGTTCCTTGACCACAATTAATTTGATATTTTCCTAGTTTTACAATTATGAAATTAATGATGAGTTTTTGTACATAGGGCTATGTGGCATGTAGGCTGGACACACTCTTGTTTATCTAAGAAAAGCAAAAAGACCCCTGACTTAAAGTTTTCTAGTTAGTAACCAACTCGTTTCACCATGTTAAACTAAATAAGAATTGCGTTAACTTAAGATATTATGACGTGCACTGGTTTCCTAGTAATTGCAAGATAGCTATCTTCCAGCTACAATAGAAGCTGGCTGTGAGAATACTTGGCTTGCTTAAATTCTGTTCATCTATAATAGAAAAATTATTGTTTCAGGGGTATAGATGTATTGTTGGGGGGAAATACGTGGAAAAATGTGTGTTCATGTGTAATCACGTGTGGGTATTGAAAACAATCTGTTTTTTAAATATGTAATTTGTAATCACTCATTGGGAAAAGTAGGACTTGTGATTATGATGCAATTTCTTCTTACATAGAAGGTATTGCTTAATAGGTATATAGGCATATGGGAAAAATAGGAAAGAGGAAGCTTATAAGATGTCTGAGTGAGATGTGTGTATGTTGGAGCTTTGCTTCTTCCACACACACACAAAGGAAAAGAGGAAGCTTGCAAGATATGTGGGTAAGATCTGTGTATTATGATGAATATTTATTGGTCCCATTAAGATGTTTTTGAGAGGCTGGTTGTGGTGGTGCATTCATTTAATCCCAGGACTTGGGGGGCAGAGGCAGGTGGATCTCTGTGAGTTTGAGGCCAGCCTGGTCTACAGAGTAAGTTCCAGGACAGCCATAGTTACAACAGAGAAACCCTGTGCTGAAAAAAAATAAAATTTCTCCTTGATAAACTCCATTTCTGCTGCATGGTGGCTCATCCTGAAATTCTTTTCTTTAGGGAACTCGAGAATCCTACCTTCACCTGAGTGGAGCACTCTGCAAGCGTCAGGACTCCGCAGGTGGCAGTGCGGAGCTGGGTCTCCTGCCCACTCCTGCAGCCCAGCTGTTAAGCTTCTGTCTGTGCTTCCCATCCTGTTGCCACCAGGCTCACATGTGTTCATTCTCCCTTTGATGGTATTTGCAATACTCCTCCTTCCTCGAAGGACTCACTCATGTTGGATCATCCTCATCCTGGAATCATCCCCTTCTCCGGGTGGCAGCCATCCTATGGTCCTGTCGCCATGCGTTTGGCCCCCAGTGGCCTTGGCCTTGCCCAAGCTGTGCACCTGGAGCCACTCGCTCTGCAAGGAGCTTTGGCACATCTCCTGTCTCCAGCCCCAGTCCTCTTTCATCTTTACGCACTTAGGAATTTAAACGGAAATACAAACCAGATGCCACCTGGACCTTTACATTTCATCCATCTGAAAGCTGTCTGGGAAAGGAGTTTGGGAACCTATAATCTATTTTTAAAAAAAAAAAAAACTAACTATAAAATTTTCCAGACATCAAGTTTTATGATAGATCCTTTATCCACTTCTGCTGCCTCCCCCAGTCTTCTAAAATAGGACCACCTGTGTCAAAAGTAACAATTACCATTCAACACATGTGTTGCATGACTTTTCCTGGGAGCTGTGAACAAATATCTCTTCACCCCTGACAGGCCAGAGAAACAATGGCCAAAGAATTCATCCAACCTGGTGAACCAGTAAGTTTACTGGGTTAACTGTCGGGAGCCTGGGTGAACCAAAGGAAGTTTCTTCCCCAGCAGGGCCACCTCAGCCTGGATGATAATTCTGAAAAGCTCCTCAGTTAAAAGGTCCACACCTAGTTAGCCATCTACTCCTCGCAGACTCCGGCATACTTCCAAGTCACTTCCGAGACTGAATGCATCCAGAACAGAAGGGAGCGGTGGCTGCCATCTCCAGACTCTGCTGAGCCTTGTTCTTAACAGGCTCAGTTAGCAGTCCCATTAGCACAGACATAGAAATGGACAGCATCGCTGTATTGTTCTGCTCAGTGCATGTGTGTATGTGTCCGTGTTCGTGTGTGTATGAATGTGCATGTGCAGGTTCGCGTGTGTGGTAGCCAGCGACCAATATTGGGTGTCTTTCTCAACCATTCTCTCCACTCTATTTTGTGACACAGGGTCCTTCGCTGAACCAGGAACTCACCTATTTCATTAAATCAGCTAGTCGACTATCTCATTAAACTGTCCTGTCTCTGCTTCTCGGTGCTGGGATTCCACACATGTGTGTTGAGTTTGAATCCCCAGCATCCTGGTACGACGTTGCTCTCCCAGTCTGAGCGATCATTTCTTGAGCTGCAAGCATGAAACAGAGAGAGAGCAAGCTAGAAATAGAGCTAGCATTAACTCTCAAAGCCACCAGTGGTACTTCCTTTCCAGCAAGCCCACACCTGAATCTCCAGAAACAGCGGCACCAGCTGGGTACAGAGTACTCAAATGCTTGAGCCCCCCGGGGGACATTCAAGTTCAAACTCCCACACGGGATTGCCTGAGACCTTGTCTTACAAAAAGAGGGGGAGCTAGGAAGATGGCTCAGGAAAGTGCTTGCCACACAAGCATGAGGACCTGAGTTCGGATCCCCAGCGCCCATGTGCCACCACCAAAAGCTGGACACTGGCAAACACCTGTAATCCCAGCACTGGCACAGGCGGAGGTGGGGGAGAGAGAAAGCCTGATTGGTCCCTGAAGCTGGATCTAGATGAATCAGTGAGCTCCAGGTTTAAGGAGAGACTCTGTTTCAAAAGGACAAGGTAGAAAATGATGAGGAAGAAGACAGCAACATCAACTTCTGGCCTCCACATACATGTCAAACCCGTGTACACTCACACACACATGTGCGCGTGCACGCACACAGGAAATCTCGGATCGCCTTGGTGTTGATGGTCTGAAGACCCGATGTGAGGAACGAGCTGGTTATACAGAGCTGTCTGCCTCTGTCTTATCCGAGCCTAATAGACAGAAAGAGACTCAGCCTTCATGGCTCGAGTGTCATGCATTTGAAGACCAGTCAACTGCAACAGACCGTTACCGCTGAGACTCGTCCCCCCGGACTGCAACCAACAGTCCCTCTACTGCAGTCGCTCGCTGTTTTCCAGACTCCACCACCTCTCCCTCTAGAACATTCCCACCTCGGTTTGTGTTGGCTCCTAACATCTTGTGACATTTCCCTGCTATTACAGCTGACACCTCAGAGGGAATGGGACCGGGTATCACTCATAATTCACAGTTGCCTCTCAATGACGACTGCACTCCTTAATGTGATCTCCGTGCTTGGGAATCCCCACGGGAGCAATACTGCCTTTTTGGAGTCGTCAGTTAATTTGTTCATTTCCATGCACGTTATTGGAAGCACTCTGAGTCTTAATTAGTCCTCTTTAGCTGTTTTTCCCCGCAGTCCTGTGTCACAGAACCAAAGGCACCAGAGCGCAGTAAGGAACGGGCCTAATTAACGGGTCCATGACTGAAGCTCCAAAAAGATAGACTCTGCAGAGCAGCGTGTGTGTGTGTGTGTGTGTGTGTGTGTGTGTGTGTGTGTGTGTTCACGCGCGCGTGTGCAGGGGACTGATGCAGTGGTCAGAGAGCGATGCTGTGATATTTGACCCAAGGCAACTGTTTTCTGGGAATGCCTGGCATTGCCTTTGCTACTAGAAACTGTCTGGCCCAGTACCAAATAATTCCTGAAGGGATATCCATTGCAGAGTTCTGACCCCATCACTGGGAGTACATGCTTGGGGCTGTATATTTCTGAAGGCCCTTCATGATTGTCCAAAGCTTCTCGAACCAGAGCTAAAATAAACCCTTCCTTCTCGTGTCCCCTCCTCCCTTCACTCCTTTGTCTCTCTCATTCTCTCTTTCTCTTTTCCTCTCTCTCTTTCTTTCTGTCTCTCTTTTTCTCTCTCTTCCTCTCTCTTTCTCTCTCTCTCTCTGTCTTCCTTTGTGTGTGTGTCTCTGTGTGTCTATCTTTCTGTGTCTCTCGGTCTCTCTATGTTTCTGTCTCTCTCTCTCTCTCTCTCTCTTTCTCTCTCTCTCTCTCTCTCTCGATCTCTCATGCAGCCAAGGCTAGCCTGGAACTCAATGTGTAGCTGAGGATTACCTTGATCTCCTGACCCTCCTGCCTCCACCTCCTGAGTGCTGAGATTACAGGTATGACCTACCACACCTGTTTTTATTTGGTGCTGGGGATCAAAACCAGGACCTCAGACATTCTAGATAAGCACTCTACCAAATCACACACACACACACACACACACACACACACACACACACACACACACACACACTCCAGCATGAGCTTGTCCTTCTTCGAGTAGTTCATGTCAGGTGTATTGGTAACAGCAACAGACAGTAGTAATTAATGTTGACGGCTTCTACCTGGCATCCAGATGAGACGTGTGAGGTTGGTTTTCACACTTCCTGCAATACAGAGCACGCCCGGGAGAAGCACCTGTGAGAAAGAACTTGGTGAGCTCAGCTTTGACTCCAGTGGCTACATCATACGCGTGAGAAATGAGAAGCTACAGACACATCGATTGGAAGATAACATGGCCAGGTGTGATACAGAGGTGGTTTAGGAGTGGGTGAGGTCATCCATAAAAAGCATGTCTAGAATTCCCTCCTCATGCACAAGGGCTGTTTTCTAGGCCCTCCAATGGATACCGACAGCAACAGATAGTGCCAAGAGTTCCACATAAGCACAGTGATACTCTGGTGGCTGATAACTGAGATAGCTATGTGATTATGGCTCTGTGAGGATTTGTTCAACAATAACTTATCCGATAACTGAATGACTACTGGGGAACTAACAGGAGGGTAGCATATACAGCACAGTGAGCGCTGTATGGCAGTTCCCTCTGTATTGAATCCACTCCCAGGCGGGAGGAGGAGGCACATGAACCTTGGGAAGTAAACAAAGGTAGCACGAATAGACACTTGGAAGATTTTTGAGGGGCCCCTCCCCAGCAGTATAAAAAGGAGTGAATAGATTCTGGGGAAGAGACTCTGATCAGCTTAACTTCAGACAAAAGCAATTCTCAGACGGGTGAGCTACCGGCAAGCTGTGCAGAGAGCCCCAGGGATTCAGCTTCCATGAGTTGTCCCTCAGGGGTGGGTGTTTGGTTGCTGTAGCTGCATTTGAGTCACCCCTGCTCCCACAAGGAACCCCTCTCTCATTCTCCTGTAAGGAACCCAATAAAGACTCATTGGTTCACCAAGTTGGACATTAGCGTAATTGCAACTGTTACTTTGGTCTGTGTGGGTTCCATTTCTAGGGTGAGTAGGCATATTTACATTCTCTCCAGGAGATGTCTCGCACGACACATAGATACGCTGGACAGCAGTTGATCTGATAACTAAGATGGCTAACTAGTGACTGTTAGAAGGGTAGTGTATACAGTGTAGAAACACACGGGGCAAAGAGATGAGTCACACCCCAGGGCAGAGGTTTCATCACACTGCACAGGAGAGCAGAAATTTTTTAAATTATGACTTGCTTATTTCTAGAATTTTCTGTGTAGTGCTAACCCTAACCCTAACTGAAAAAGCACACAAGGTGAAACCACAAAAGGGAGGGTGGAGAGCACTATAGTGATAATAAATGTCCATGGCTGATTTTCCTCAATGCTATTTATTAAATCATTGTTGGTATATTAAACAGGAGCCATGACACATCTCAGGGATTCGATTCCCCGGGCGACTCATGCAGGGAGCTCATTCCATGGCCTCCTCACTCCCGGGTCTCCTCCTCATTCTCCTTCCTCCACCCCAGCCGTAGGTGCTTTTTCATTCCAAATCCTCCCCATCTCCACCCAGCCCTTCCCTATGCAGATGAATGGAACCTAACCTTCATCTGCATGACTGTCCTGTTCATAAGGAGATCTGGGTGGCCATTCCATTGTTTAGCAGGTAGGAGGTGGATCCTCTACCTGCCACAAGGCATCAAAAAACACCCTTCTACTTTTACAGCATACAGGAATACTATCCATAACTATGAAATATCACAACACTATAGTGATATTTCATACTGAGAAGGACCAGACCCAAGCATTTAAGGAGAGATTAGCAAAAAAGGAACATATAAAGGAGATACAACACAAGATAATCTTAGTAGGTTTTATGCCAGCTACTGTGTCAAGTGTTTTCCATGTTTAAACCAATTTATTCTTCTCAACAATCCTATGAGCCAGAGCACAGAGATTTATGAAACATTCCAGTCCTAGTTGGCTTTAATTGTCAACTTTGCACAACCTAGAATCGCTTGAAAAGAGAGCCTCAACTGAGGGATTATCTAAATCAAATTGACCGGTGGGCATGTGTGTGGAGGATTGTCCTGATTGTTAATTGGCCCTGCTGACTGTGGGCAGCATCATTCCCTAGGCTGGACACTGAACTGCGTAAGAGAAGAAAGAAAACAAGCTGCACAAAAGCGAGAAGCAGCCAGCAGGCAGCATTGGATGCATTTATTTCTCTCTGCTCTTGACTGTGGATGTGATAGGACTAACTGGTTAGAGCTCCTGTCTTGACTTCCCAAGAACAATGGACTGAAACTGGGAATTGAAAACCAAACAAACCCTTTTCTCACCTTTGTTGCCTTGTCAGGATAGTTTATCATAGCAACCAAAATAAAGCTAAAACATTACATACAGACAATAAGGTTTAGAACATGCTGTGTGTGTGTGTGTGTGTGTGTGTGTGTGTGTGTGTGTGTGTGTGTGTTTGAGAGAGAGGGAGAGGGAGAGGGAGAGGGAGAGGGAAAGGTGGGGATCTTACTCTGTAGCCCAGGGCTGCCTGGAACTCAGTATGTCGCCAAGGCTGACTTTGAACTCATGGCAAGCCTCAACCTCTCAAATGCTAGGTTTCCAAGTGTGAGCCATCACAGTTGACTAGGTTGTTCTATTCCCATATTACAAAACTCATCCGTCAGCCACAAACCTGGAAAGAGGCTGTTTCAGGTCAGATCAAGTCATTTGTGGTACCCGATACTTTTGAAAATTCCAGTAGGAATGATTGATTTTTATTGAATTTAACATAAACCCAGCCTTTCGTGAAGTATGTTAGCATACTTTCTCATGGGTGAAAACTAGAGTTTGAGAGAACAAATGAATACAGAGGGCAGAGATGGCACACAGGCAATTCTTTCAAGAATTTCAGCCATGGCCAAGCATGGTAACATCCACCCATAATCCCAGCTGCTGGGAGGCAGAGAGGACTGCTATAGGTTTGAGACCACCTTGGGATATTTAATGAGTACAAGGCCAGCCACAGCTCCACTCACCACCACCCACTCACAAAGAAAATTGATCGTAAGTAGGAAGAAAATACCGAATAGGATTCAGAATAGGAAGGTAAAAGGGGAGTCAAGAAAATATTGATTTTTATGAGAGATTTGGGCATGCGCAGCTAATACTGCATGGGGTACAAAGAGAATTGGAGGGAATTACTGTGAGTGACATCTCTGAATAAGTGGAGGAGACAGGGTTTGTGGTACAGTTGGAGCACAGGCTAACCTTAGCCTGGAAGAGAAACATCTTTTCCAGTGATTTAGGAAACTCTTTTCCTGGGGAGACCTAAACATCTTCCCCTTCCCTCTAGGTCACCAACAACAAACCAAAGTAGGATCCATCAAAGTCCAATTTGGAGAACCAATGAGTTCATTGGGCTTACTTATAGAGCATGGTGAAGGGCTGCTTACAGGTGCACAGGCTACCCCAAGGCAGCTTCACCACAAAATGTCTCAGCCTAGTTGGGTGACAACTTCCCATAGCTGCACACATGGAGTCCCACCTTCCAGTTCAAGTTAACTGTCCACGATCTCTATATTCTAGTACATCATAAAACCACAAGGCCATGTGTGACCAGAGCCAAATTCCATACAAACGGCTGGAAAGTGAAGGGAGTGACCGGAATCTCAGGTGAGGAATGAATGACCTCACTGCCTCCTTCTGTGAGGGAATATCAAGCAACGGTCAACAAGCCTCCATTTCAGGGCTCTCTTGCAAGTGATCACAGCTGTTTTGATAGAGATGATGGATGCTATGCCCAGACGATGCGCTCCAACACCACTGAACAAGAGGAAAGGGGACAGTGTCCCATAGGGACATGAGAACGCAAAGGGGAACTTTGAAGGGGCTCATCTGATGGTTTCCATTTCCTGTCTGAAATACGATGTGAGAGCGTCCATTGCACAGATGACTGGAGATAACAGCTACAATTGGTACTTCCTTGGTCTAGAGTTTAGGAGCACAACCTTTATCCAGTATGCCTACCACAAAGTTGACACATAGGACATGATCGATAACCAGTGTTTCTGAAAGACACTGAATAGGGTTGGAGTTCCTGAGAATCTCAAGGTGGAACTTTAAAGAAGGGTGATCTAGGATGGTCTGCCCTCATCAAAGTCAAGTTTCCTTCCCCTGGTGCAGACGTGAACCTTCACAATCAGGAAATATAGATCCCAGAAAACAAACTGTCTCCCTCTAGCTAGTGTCCTGAAGTAGGCTGGATTTAGAGACACCTAGGAGACAGTAAAGCACATTTCTTGATGTGTCTATGAGGTTCTTAGAGGGGTGACCAGACCATAGGAACATTAATCTAATAAATGAATTATTCCACTGATGAATTCAAAATCTGAATAGACCATTGAAGGGACAGGAATATGACTCAGTGGCAGAGCACTTGCTGAGAATTCCCCAGTGAGGGGTTAGGGACACAGTTCAGTAATAGAGCTCCTGCCTAGAATCACCCAGTGAGGAGCCAAAGACATAGTTCAGTTCATAGTGATAGAGCATTTGTCTTGCATGCCTGCAGCCTTGAATTCAGTCATATCACAGAAATAAGATAGATGAGAAGAGCCTGACATACTAAAACAACAATACACTGACGGCTTCGTCCCCGGCTGGTAGTGCTACTGAGAGGTGCCTGGATCACGGGAGCTCTTGACTGTCTCAGTGCATTAGTGGATCCATATTTGATGGTGTTCGTGGGAATAATAGAAACTTAAGAGATGGGGGATCTGGCTGGAGAGAAAGTAAATCACAGAGGATGGCCTTTGAAGGATATCTTGTCCCTCGGCCTCTCCTTTCTCTCTTTATGCTGATGGCTCTGAGAAGTTCTCTTCTCCTGTACCCTTCCACTATGCTGTCCTGTCTTACCAAGCAATGGGGTCTGCCAACTATGGACTAAAAATTCAAAAACTATGAGCCAGAGAAAGCCTTTCCTCTCTTTAAGCTGTCTTTCTTTCTGGTATTTATTACAGTGACCAAAAAAAAAAAAAATGGCTAACAGAAAGTTTCCATAAATAAACATCCATTTTACAACTTGTGTGTGTTCAGTTTCTATCAAAGCTTAGATCCTAGACCTCTTTGGGAATCAGGAAAAAAAAATCCTATAAAACAGCTACTCACCCCCAAAACACATACACAAAGAACACTCGTGCATGCATGTGTGTGCATACACACACACACACACACACTCTCTCTCTCTGAAAAAGAGAGAATACGGATGAGAACAAGGAGAAGAAGGAGGAGAAGGGGTGAGGAGTCACATCCGCTAGTCAGCTTCTGCTAGGTTACACTGTGGTAATGAGCAGCCTCACTGTAGCTCAGTGGTGCACAATATAGTCACATTTGCTACTTGAGTTTCTCGTCCGTCTTGGATCAGCTATTCCTTGCCTGCTTCTCTTACTCTTTCAAGATCACGGAATAAAGAAGATGTGTAGCCATTTTCTGAATGTACTTATCTGCTTTCATAGTCCACAGCAGAAGCCAAACTTTACATTGTTCTCTTAAACTTGCTGCCTGGGGGACTAAAGAGGTGGCTTTTGAAGAGGACCTAGCTTGAGTTCCCAGCACCCATGTCAGCTGGCTCACAAACATCTGTAGCTCCATCTCCAGGAAACCTGGTGCTCTGCTTTGGCCTAATGAACACCTGTACTCATGTGCACATGCATGCATGCATGCGTGTGCATACACATACACACACACACACACACACACACACACACACAATTTAAAATAATAAAATGTCTTTAAGTCTTTGCTTAGACACAACATACCTCTTCGGGCCACATTCTATTGCCCTAAAAAGGTGATATTGACAGTATTAATGTGAAAGGAGAAGATAGCTTTCTGTAGGTTTCAAGAAAAAGGCCCACTGAGAAAAGCACTAAGACTCTGTGAGGTCTGGAATTTCTTTCTCTTTCTTCCTTGTCTCCATGTTGAATGAAGCTGGTGTGATGTCCTGCTCCACATTGTGGCGTCTCACCAAAGAAGACACGGAAGCATATTCATAGGTGTAAACCATGCCAGACGTCAGCAGAGGGAACCACTCTATAGCAAATGACATCCTGGACAGTGGAACCCTGAGCATTTCACCTCAGGGGTTTTTATTGATACCTAAGCTCCTCACGCATTCTATTGATAACACATGCAGATCATGACAATCATCTACAACAATCAGACATCATTTACATAAAGCCAACACCTATAGGCAATACAAGAAGCCAACGCATAGACAGCCCTTTTCCCAACAGTGCACAAAACAACCATTTTAAACATAACTAAAAGTGAGCTTCTGCATCACAGCTTCTGTGAGTTGATGTGTGCAACAGCTTTATCATATCTAGAAGTAGACATTTCACATCCCTCCTCCCCATCCAACTACAGCTCTCATTTTTAATAAGCCTCTGCATGAGACACCACACAGCAACCTGCTTGGGTCCCCTACCATGGGTGCCATGAGTGCTGCTGGCTTTCTTTCTGCACTAAGTCTTTAAACCTTGAGGATATCCTTCACTCTCCTTTAAGTCCCCACTTCTCCTTAATCCCCTCCCCCACTTAATAAGGTTTGCCTTTCCTTTTTGCTTACTCCCGTGTGTCTACATCTTTAGCCATCAGAAGCATGAGGTAATGACTAAAGCCAGAAAGATGGCTCACCAGGTAAAGGTACTTGCCACCCTGATGACATTAAAATCCCTTGGATTTATATGGTACAGGGAGAGAACTTACTTCTGTAAGTTGTCCAATGGCTTCCACATACATGTGTGTAATAGATAAATAGATAGATAGATAGATAGATAGATAGATAGATAGATAGATAGATAGATAGTAGATAAAGTAATTATTAAAAGGACCACAGTTGTCTAGAGGTTGACTTTAGACAGTGATTTTAGACATTAGGATAATGACCATTACCTTAAGTCTCGGGGTGAATCCTATCTTGGTTGAAATTCCTACGACTCTCAAAGAATTTCATCAATGTGAAGAGACAGGAGCCATCCCCTTTCATACGCATAGGGGTGAGGGATCACCATAAATTGTAATCCAGTAGGGTTGGATCTGGTAAAGAAGGACAACACACATTATCTACCACCCTTGAGGACATGTCAATCAATCTCTAGGTTCCTGAGTTCCATCCCTGACACAAGGAAGCAGCATGATTAAGAAAACCCTACAATGTAGAAAGAAATCCCCATGTAGAATTTCATACCATGGCCTTTGAGGCTGAGGGTTGATGTCTCGAAGAGAAAGAATTATTACAGCTGAGTATCGTCTATTAGCTACTCAATGTCCCTTAGAAAATGATCTAACAGCCTGTAAAATTCCCTGTATATTTTATGACTGGGATAAAAATGTGGGGCTTTCCAGAGAAGCAATTTGCTTTTCCTGTGAGATGATGAAGTTGACACGTTATTTAAGATTTCTATCCGACCTCAGTTACCACAAAGTTTAGACTTGAATTTCATGCTCACCAGCAGTAAGCATGTACCTATCATTTCTCGTTATATCACGTTCCTCTGTTTTCTGTATGTGTTCTTTTGGCTCTTAATTGCTTCAGTGTGTGTGTGTATGTGTGTGTGTGTGTATGTGTTTCTGTGTGCGTGTGTCTATGTGTATGTCTGTGTGTGTCTGTGTGTGTGTGTGTCTATGTGCATCTATGTGTGTGTGTGTCTGTGTATCTGTGTGTGTCTGTGTGTGTGTGTGTCTATGTGTATCTATGTGTGTGTGTGTCTGTGTATCTGTGTGTGTCTGTGTGTGTGTGTGTCTATGTGTATCTATGTGTGTGTGTGTCTGTGTATCTGTGTGTGTCTGTGTGTGTGTGTCTATGTGTATCTATGTGTGTGTGTGTCTGTGTATCTGTGTGTGTCTGTGTGTGTGTGTGTCTATGTGTATCTATGTGTGTGTGTGTCTGTGTATCTGTGTGTATCTGTGTGTGTGTGTGTGTGTGTGTGTGTGTGTGTGTGTCTGTGTATCTGTGTGTGTCTGTGTGTGTGTGTCTATGTGTATCTATGTGTGTGTGTGTCTGTGTATCTGTGTGTATCTGTGTGTGTGTGTGTGTGTGTGTGTGTGTGTGTGTGTGTGTGTGTGTGTGCACACATGGAGAGGCAAGGAGAGAATTTCAGGTGTCCTGCTCTATCACCCTCTGCTGTACTCCCTTGAGACAGGTCTATTACATAACCTGTAGTTCACCAGTTCAACGAGACCGGCTAAGCAGCAAGCTCCTGGAATCTGCCTGTGTAGTGTATGCCCATATGTATGGTATGTGTTCACGTAGCTATGCATACCTATACACACACCTGTGGAGTCCATAGGAGAACATCAGATATCCCGTTCTTATTGCTTTCTTCCTTGTTCTCCTGAACCTGGAGCTAGGCGTGTGGACAGAAAACTCCAGCAATCCTCCTGTCTCCACCCTGCAGAGCACTGGGGTTACAGTATGGAGCATGGCCATGAGTGGCACTTTATATGGGTGTTAAGGATTCAAACTAAGGTCTTCACTCTTGCTGACTCCCACCAAGCCATCTCCCCACCATCAACTGCTTCACTTTTCAATGACATTTTTCAAGTTATGTTTCTAGTTGGAAAAGTAAATATTGTATAGAAATTAAGAAAAACCAACAAAAGAAAAAATGGTTATATATAATGTCACCTCTGCTCCCCCACCTCTACAATAAACAGCACTGGCAGCATTTTAATATAATCCTTCCAGTACTATCTTTACATAAGTATATGTGTAGTGTAGCTGTATTTATTATTTTGTTTGCAATGTATTAGTAACTGAAAGAATAAATCGCCTCCGTTCATCTCTGCTCCTAGGTTCTCCTTCAAAAAATTATGAAAGGAAGGCTGATATGCTGGCTAATGGCTGTAATCTCAGCATTTGGGAAACTGAGACAGGACACACAACAGTTAGTCATATATGAGTAGGTTTATTTCTGAGACTTGTGAGTTTCCTTTAGAAATCTTTTGAGTTTCAGGAACTTCCTGAAACCTGTGAGTTTCATTTACTTTCTAAGTCTTAAGCCTCCCTCCAAGACAAACACTAGGAATCACTCTACAGGAGCAGAGAGGTGGTCAACCTGACTCACGGTCATTGACTAAAGGAGACATGAATGGAAATGGTGGAACTGTTTCTATCACTCGGAGATCTTTGGGAGCATTCCAGTCTTCGTGGCTGACACTCTTCCTCCTGAGGGACCCACAGCACTGTTGTCAGAACAGGAGATGCCTATTCTATCCCTGTCTCCTGGATCTCACAGGCAAAGTTTGGAACTACCTTCTGTTTGTTCAAGTTCCCTTTCCAGAACAAATGATGACATTTGCATTCTGCTTTCAAAACACATATACTGCAGCTATTTCAACCTCATTGTGTGTCTCAACGTCCTCAGTGCTGGCTGTCACTCTCTCCAGGCTCAGTGTGGCTGACAGTAGATCCTTTATCACGAATGGTGTACTAGGTGGCTGGTATACGCATCTTAGCTTTGCGAGCGTGGATGAATGTGGGGTGCTGTCCCTAGGTCATCACCTACTCAAGGATATGCCTTGTGCCTTCACAAAGCACATAAGCAAAATCAGATATAATGACATTTCCCTTCAAAAATCTCACGTGTTTTGTTCCTGTTTAACACAGCAAAAGGCAAACCAGAGCTAAGTCTGACTTTTATCATTTTCTCCTTGGCTTTTTTTCTTTCTGGAGTGTGCGTGGGTGATTGTATCTTTGTCCTTGAAGTATAAGAATTTAAGAGAGACATTTCTAGGTGTTGATCTGTTTCCATTCTTCCTGCCTTGTGCCGGGTAGGCTCTTTTGATCTGCAGATGTAGAGTGCTTTTCCCCAGCTCAGAAGCGGCTCGTTCTGTTTTTATTTTATTTTTTTTAGTATTGCTATGGCTCCATGTGCTCTGATCTTGCATTCAGTGACAAGGGTTTTTCAGAATGCTGAAGCACCATTGTCTGTCCCCTAGAGCTGTCTTTACCTCTCTTGAGTTCTCTCTGATCATTTTGTCCTGTTCTGAGCAGTGTGCTCAAGTTTACATCCGTTCGGCAGCCTGTAAATGGCTGCGTGCATTTAAATAGGTCTGCTTTCTACCTACTTCTTCCTCTCCAGATCACAGCAATTGAGTCTCCCTCTTAGGTAAATTCCAAAGTAGGCATGGTGGTACACACCTGCAATCCCAGAATTTAGGAGGTGGAGACAGGAGGATCATGAGTTCAAGATTATCCTCCGGTACACAGTGAGTTCAAGGCCACCCTGATCTACACGAGATGCTACTTCAAAAAAAAAAAAAAAAACAGGTAAGTTAAAGGCACTTGTCATAGAAACAAGAGAAGGAGTACTGCTTTTATCCACCCCCACCTGCAGTACAGAATGCTGCTAGAATCAGCCATGAATCGCCCAGATCTGAGCAGACTGAGAAACTTCTAGAAGCAAGAGTCACTGTTCTAGTTCTTTTGCACATTCATTCTGAAACTGGCCTCTCATCTACAAAACCCAATCAAGAGGAGGAGAAGAGAGGGGAGGAGAGGGAAGGAGAAGGGAGAGGAGGGAAGGGGGGAGGGGAGGAAAGGGAGAGTCAGAAACTGGATGGATTATAATCGGTTTTTGTTGGGTCCAAGACAGAGAAGGCCTTAGCCACATATTCATTGTTTCCTCAAACAAGTGACACACTTGTTCTTTCTGTTACCTACAAGTGAGAGGTTGGGGCAAAAGTCCACTCTGGATGGATTTTAGGCAAATCTCTTAATCATGAACACATGAGAGGGACTTTGGTGGTTTCTAACTATGCCTGTCATTTCACATAATGGAGAATACATGTCTCAGGCTGGGGAGATGGCACAGTGGGTAAGCTGTTTACCATGTGTCTTAGTTATGGTTTCTACTGCTGTGATAAAACACCATGATCATAAATAACCTAGGGGAGAAAACATATGTTTCAGCTTACAACTAATTCACGGGTCACTTTCCATAGCTGAGGGAAATCAGAGCAGGAACTCAAACAGGGCAGGAATCCAGAGGCAGGAGCTGATGCAGAGGCCTTGGGAGTGTGCTGCTTACTGGCTCACAGTTTGCCAGCCTGCTTTCTTATAGCACCCAAGGCCACCAGCCCAGGGTTGACACTGCACACAGTGTCACCATCAATCACCTCACACATCAATCACCAATCAAGAAAATGCACTGCAGGCTTGCCCATAGGTCAACTTAGAGTGGGAGCATTGTGTCAGGTTGGCATAAAAGAAGTCAGCACACCATGCAAGCACACTGACCCGAGTTTGGATCCCTAGCACCTGTGTGGAAGCCAGAAGCTGTGGGACACCTGTAATCCCAGTGCTGTGGAAGAGACATGGCGAGGTGGGGAGGGAGGGGATTTCTCAAAGCTCGTTGGCCAGCAGGTACAGCCAATCAGTGAGGTCCAGGTTCAGTGAGAGAGCCTACCTCAAAAACTAAAATGAGAGCAATAGAGGAAGCGGTTCTCTGGCCCCCACACACGTAGACATGCACACACACACACACACACAAATATACACACAAAATATTTTTAAGAAAATGCATATCTAATTAATATCACTTGTTGAAATTGCCCAATTGTCCTTTTAAAGCCTTTCTGTTTTCTGTATGCATGGATATGAGTGTATGTGTTCATGTGGGAGGTACATGTGTGTACATAGGCACACATATAGATATGAGAGTCAGAGAAGAACCTTGGGTATTGAGAACAACCACAGGTGCCATCCACCTTGTGTTTTAAGACAGAGCCTCTCACTGCCCTGAAGCTCATCCATTGACCGGCTAAGCGATCTGTCTGTCTCCACCTCCTCAGCCTTTGGACAACACATGCAGGCCATCATGCAGACTGCTTGTTTTGTCTGTCTGTCTGTCTATTAATGTGTATTCTGGAGAGTGAACTCATGTTTTCAAGCTTGCAAGGAAAGCATTTTACAGACTGCGCCGTCTCCCCAGCACTGAGAGGAGACACCCCCTGCCATCCCCATTGGTGAAGACTGAGTCCTGGCTACTGTGGCTTTAGTTTCTCTCACACTTGCAGGGTTCATCCTATGTGTGACTGGCTGAATGGTCCCTGCAGACATCCAGGGGAGAGAAGAGAAAGAGAAAAGAGACAGGAGATAGGAGAAAGAAGGGAAGGAAAAAGAGAAGAGGGGAATGAGAGAAAGAGAGAGAGAGAGACTTGGGTTCCTCAGTTTGACTATCAGACTGTGGAAACAAAAGATCCCAAGAAACTGAAATCCATTGGAATACCACGCTGACTGACCAAAAAGAAAAAAAGACTAAAACCTGAGCCTGACAGAGAGGGAAGCTTTCTCCTTAAAAGAGCTTTACCACTTGTCAGACCATCTTACTGAAGAGACATTGTGGGGCCTGAGGTGGGTGGAGCCACACCTTGGCTGGGTCTGCTTAGATATGGGTATCTCTAGCCCTCTGCTTAAAACTTAACCCTCTTTCAGAACCCCAAAACAGAGGTATCCCTGGATTTCTTTATGGGTCTTCTCAGTGTAGCCATTTTAAATAAAACTCCTTTTTCTGCTTTTCGCTACTAAGTTAGACGTTTTTAGTTGTCGTCTGGAGAACAGGCAGCCAAATGTGGTCTGCTGGGACACAGACCCTAGATTGGGAAGGTAAGTTTTAGAGAAGACCACCTGGGTTACAGCCCAAGCAAAAACAAGGCAAGTTCAGGATGCAGGGCAGACTGTTAGAAACACAACAGCTTCATACTTCCTTAAGATGCTCAGTATTCCAGATTTAAACTTTTATGACTTCTACTAACTGCATTATTTTGTTTTGATTGTGGTATAGGTGTATACCTGTGCTCACATGAGTGTTCAGAGAGAATACACATGAGTGTGCATGCATCTAGGTTAGGTTGGCTGATGGACATGTCTGTGGGGGGTTATCTTGATTACTTGGAACACCCACTGTGGATGGCACCATTCCCTAGGCTTGAACTGTAAAAGAGCAGAGAAGGCAAACTGAGACAACATCATGCATCATTGTTTTCATTCGGCTCTTGACTGTGGGTGTGATTAGCTGTTCCAAGTTCCTGTCACCTCAAATTCCCTGAGATGATAGACGGTGAATTCTGAGCCAGATAAGCCCTTTTTCCCTTAAATTGATTCTGTCAAGGGTATACAACTAACAAGAAACAAAACTTAGCCAAAAGTGACATCAGAAGAGCTGTGAGCCACTCGTGGTATCTTCTGCTCCTTCCAAGTTCAAACCCAGTTCGGTCTCCATAGGGGTCTATGCATTCAATGGATGCTGAAATGAGACTTTGCCAATCACAGTTCCTCACCATCTTTTGTTTCCATATGCTCAAACTGAATAAATCACACATGCAGTTTAATTCCTAATCAAGAGGCCCTCGAGTCTGACTTCAGAGACGTATTTTATGGCTCTTCCTGTGTCAGGTATGAAAATGAAAAATGTCTTACTCACCCCAACAAAATGTGCATACACAGTAAATCACAGAGTTCTGGTGATGAAATGAGACTTGATTTCAGATGCCAACATAGGAAAGAAAGACCTGACACTGTGAAGGCAGGAGCCGGAGGCTCACCTAAGAAGCTCGGGTGTTTGAAATATGTACACTATGAAATCCAAGCTGACAGTGCAGTGGGGATGTTTCTTCTCCCCCTGATTGTTGTTGTTGTAGTTGGTGGTGGTGGTGGTGTTGGTAGTGGTAGGGGGGGTCTGTTTATAGTACTGAATATTTAATCAGGGCTGGGCATTATAGACAAACACCTGACTACAGAGTATCACCTCTAGCCCGTCACTAGGGGACTCTAGCTAAGCATTTCTGCTGAGCAATGCCTTCATCACCTCACTGGGGGATTCTAGGCAGGTGCTCTGCCACTGAGTCATGCCCCATTTTCTCACCAGTGGATTCTAAGCAAGTACTTTACCTCTGATCTGTATTCCAATACCCCTTCTTTGTTGTTTTTTAAGTGGTTTTACTAAGCCTCCTAGGCAAGTCTTGGACTTACTCCGTAGTTAGAGCTAAATTTGGGCTTGCAACCATCTTGCCTCAGTCCCCAGGTGCTGGAATTATAAGGCTGTTAAACCAAGCCCAGTTATCCTCACAGTTTTTTCAGTAAACATACCAGGGCAACCAAGTATAGCTTGCACAGACCAGGAACTCTGTAACTGAAGAAGAGAGGCCTCAGCTCCACAAATCAGAGAAGACTCTAGCCAGTCCTTTAGTCTGGTAGCTCCCTAATACCACCCTGTTACTTACAAGGATAAGATTATCTCTACCCTGGTTTGACTACTTCAGTAATTAATCTTAATTGTCAACTTGATGGATATAGATTCACCATGGAAACATACCTCTTTGTATGTTTATGAGGGTGTTTCCAAAAAGGTTTACATGAGCAGAAAAGACTCACCCCGAATGTGGGCAACACCTTCCCATAGGCTGAAGGCCCAGACTGAATGAAAAAGGAAAAAGCAAACTGAGCAACAGCATTCATCTCTCTCTGCCTCTTGGCTGTGGTTGCAATGTGACCAACTGCCTTGTCTTCCTACTACCAAGCTTTCCCAACCATAATGGACTGTATCCCCTCAAACTATGAGCCAGAATCATTCCTTTCTTAAATAAGTCGCTTCTGTCGGGTATTTTGTCACAGCCATGAGAAAAGTAATAAAATTGTGTAACTATTTGTGGGTTGAAAGCATAAGCTCCAAATTCACACGAATGGCATTTGGGGTTGGGCCTTTAGGAAGTAATTAGAATCGGATGAAACTGAGGATGGGGCCACCAGGATGACATTAGTGGCTTTATCAGAAGAAAAAGAAAGATGCAACAAGCACACCCACTCTGCCTTGTCATGTGGCCCTGTCTATCATGTGATGACCTCATCAAAGTAGATGCCAGCTCTAGTCATCCAGAGCTCTGAACTAAATAAGCCTTCTATTCTCTATAAGTTATAGTCTTGGGATTTTGTGGTAGGTGGAGAAAGCAAACTCAGACACTGATCGATAAAATACCCATCTGAGTCATTCCCAATACTGACTCGCTTCTCATTGAAGTTCTTTCTTTTTTCTGCTCTTCTTCTGGCCCACATCAAGTTTTCAGTGGCGCTTCCTGGACTCCTCTCTCTTTGGTTTCCCTCACTAAGTAACTCATTCTCTGATAACTGGCTTCTTGCTCAACCCTGAGAGCCCTTTTGATTTTATTGACCAAGCCAGAAAGCATCTCTGTCTCTTTGTGAGGCCTGGGGACCTCCAGTCTCCTTTTCTTGATCAGAATTAATGGGAAGGAAAAAGAGGTCTTACATAAGCTCACTTTAGAGAAAATTGTACAGCCAAGGGTAATTCCCAACATCAGTCTCTGGCTTCCACCTACATGCACACATATTATGTATATACACCCACACACATGTGTGCCCACAGATATGCAAATATACATGCATATGCACACATGAAAATGGAAAAAGAAAAAAGAAAAAGACATGAAGAGAGAGAAAGAGTGACATCCCCAGTGAGTGCTCACCCATGTCCCATTGGCCCCTTGGCATGTCCCGGAGAAGCCAGATTGAGCAATTGAGGGTTTGATTAGGGATTGTACCAGCCTCAACACTAAGGGTTCAGATAGCAGGAAGGAATAGAAGGGAATATTTTTGCAGGCTGTTGTAAACAGGGTTTCTCACTGGTCTGGGATTCACAAAGTATGCTGAATAGCCAGGAAGCCCAGGGATCCACCTGTCTCCACCTCCCCAGTGCTGCTTGTTTGTTTGTTGTTTTTTGAGATAGCGTCTCTGGTAGTTTGAATGAGAGTGGCCCCCATAGGCTCATGTATTTGAATGCTTCGTCATCAGGAAGTAGCACGACTTGAGAAGGATTAGGAGGTGTGGCCTTGTTGGGGTGGGTGTGGCCTTGTTGTAAGAAGTGTGTCACTGGGCATGCACTTCAGAGTTTCAAAAATCGAAACCAGGCACAGAGTCTCTTCCTGCTTCCTGCTTCTCCAGCTGCAGAACTCTCAACTACTTCTCCAGCACCATGTCTGCCTGTCTGCCACCATGCTCCCAGCCATGATGAAAATGGACTAAACCTCTGAAACTGTAAGCTGGCCACAGTTAAATATTTTTCTCTTTAAGAGTTGCCATGGTCATGGTGTCTCTTCACAGCAATAGAACACTGAGACAGTCTCACTATGCGTGGCTCTCCCTGTCCTTGAACTGACTATGTAGACCAAGCTGGTTTCAAACTCACAGACAACCTCCTATCTCTGCCTTCCAAGTGCTGAGATTAAACGCATGTGCAATTATGACCAGCCCCAGTGCTGTTTGTTTAATGTGTGTCTTAATTTCATTTTGTTTTGAGATAGCGTTTGTGGAAACACTGTCCAGGGATGAACCAAGAAGCACTGAGAAAGTTAAAGAACTCAGCTTCATTCACACTAGCAGGGCCTGGACTGGGTGCTCCACAAAGTCTGGCTTCCAGCTGCAGCTTATTGCAAGGTTTTGATTTCCTCTTAAAAAAAATATTATTAACAAATAGCATACACACAAAAGCACATAAACATACAGTTTATAAAAGAAAGACCCATTCAGCTTAAGAAAGAGCAACAACAATTGCTCTGAAAACTCCTTTGTATTTATTGCAGTTTTTAAAGGCTGAACAATAGTTGACTTCTCCCCTGATATGGCCACCTGAAGATGGCCTTTGCGTTTCATGGACAGTTCAGGGAAACTCCATTGGCATGAATTCATAAGTGGAATTGATAAGGATGGCAGATAGATAGATAGATAGATAGATAGATAGATAGATAGATAGATAGATAGATAGATAGACGGACAGATAGATATGTAGGTAGGTAGATAGATGGATGTGTAGGTAGGTAGATAGATATGTAGGTAGATGATAGAGATTAGATAGATAGATAGATAGATAGATAGATAGATAGATAGATAGAGATTTATTAAATGAGCTTTAAAACAGTAACAATGGCCAGATCACACTAGAGACACTGAGAACACTGAGAACCCAGTACTTAGTCCTTAAGGCTGGGGCCTCAACAGTCAGAGGAGTCCCGGAATAGCTGTCTCTCAACAGGGAACTATGATCTAAGGTAGTCAGTCATTCACCTAATCCACAGGTGGGTGCCTCAATAGTCTCAATCTGGTACCAGGCACCTGGAAGTTTCCTGGACAGCCACTGGTCCCTAATCCACGATAAAAGCTTAAAAATGCTGGCTCTACTGCCAGCATAGGAATCGGCAACAGTAGCAACAATGGGGGAAGATATGCTTTTTCATCTGGGTGAATATCCAAAGGTGCTGCCTGCACCCGGAGAAGGCCTTCCCACATCAACCCGAACATTTCTTGGGGTGAGACTCCCTCTCAGGTGATTTTAATTTGTGGTAAGTTGGCATTAAAACCAAACAAAATAGGCAGTTTCTTAAGATAGCTTTGTACGTGTCTGTTCTCTCAAAATAAGCATATTTAAAGTACAAAAGCAAAACTCAATGTTCTTAACCATGGTAGAAGTAAAAAATTAACTCATTTTATTTCTTCAGAATCCTATAGCCCTGAGGCAGAGAATTGCTATTCAAGCTTCCATAGTTCAAAGACATTGACTATATTAGGTGCATAGTAAAGATAATAAATGTCTAACATTTATTATAGATCTCCATACTGAAATGGAGGCACGCACCGAACTCAGCAATCCTCCTGCCTCCACCCTCTAAGTGCTTGAATTGCAGGCCTATTCCACTCTGAACTTACCCATTTGTTTTTATTGAACTAAATCATGAGACTACGCAAATTTTCACATTGGGAATTCAGAGCATGGCCCCAACCTCAGCCATCACCCCGCAAAGGAAAGCTGAGCCTGTGAGAGGAGCCAGAATGAGGCCAGGGGAAAAACAAACGAAGGTATTCTGATGAATTGCTATTATGGCCCTGTTTGTTCACATGCCTCTTGTTTTTCTGTTAGAAAGGGATTTCCAATAAATTATTCAGGTGACGTGTTTTTGCTTTCCACAGAGGGCTCATACTGCAATCAGGCCCATGTTTATAATCATATATAGGGCTGTGTACGCAGAGAGGAAAAGAGTCGGGCATGTAATTGGTACCTTGACCAGGCCTGGGGCGGAGAGTCTGTTTAAATACAATCAATATTCACAAGGGAAGATGACAAGAGGTTGAGCAAAGCACAACCAGGCGGGATATGGATTTCCACTTACAAGTCAGCATGGAGCCATAATTCACCTCAGATCAACCTGAGTGAGACAGAAGCATGCTCTATGAAGCCTGGGCTCCCTCACTGACTGCCCCCACCCCTAGACACTCAATGCAAAGACCCGCTTCTCCTTTTGTGCATCCCAAAGGAACCTGGAAGTGGAAACAGGCTCCCAAAAAGAGACTTAACAGAGGCTGAGAGATGTCATTGATCAATAGGGATCCAGAAAGGAGTCTACTGGTATTGGAATGAATAGAAAATCCATAATATATGTAGATATATGTGTGTGTTCATATGTGTGTGCATATGTATGTGTGGATATTCTGTGTGAGACTTTTCCCAGGGAGACATGACACATGCATGCCTTCTCAGCTCAGATAGGGAACCCAAGACAAACAAAAGTAATAATTACATCAAAGCCAAACATGGTTAGCTATTGAGTTTATCAAGGTTACTGATAAGACCATGGCGAGGGGTTATTTAGAGAAGCAGGGATAGCTCAAAGGCAGATACATCACCAAAAGCCCACCTCAACATGAGTGACAGCTCATGAAAGCCACACCCCTGGGAGCTCTCTGCATGACCTGTGGGTGGATAGACAGCTTGAAGAGTCAACTCTTCGAAGCTGGACCAGTCAGTCTCCTTCCCCAGGAGATATTTGCGGTTTCTATAACCTTGTTACAGAATATATAGAATCTCATTTCAGAATATATAGAACCTTGTTATAGAATATATAGATTACATAGAGTCTTGTAAGTCTCAGTTTCCCCAAACTTGTGTTTCTTTACTTCCAGAGTCTCATGAGCTTCCCCCTCCTTCCTGGAGGAAATGCTTGAGTCAGAGGAAGTTGCAATACAGAAGTGGGTGCATGCATGCCTGGGGGAGGGGAGAGATCAATGCCAGTGTCTTCCCCAGCCTCTCTCTATGTATGTTTTGAGACAGGGTCTCTCACCTTTTGACTATCCAGTTGGTACCCAGTGAGTCTCAGGGATCCTCCCGTCTTCACCTCCCTGGCACTGGGATTCCAGGCATGTGCCTCTGTGCCTGGCTTTTTTTTTTTTTTTTTTTTTTTGAGGATCAAACTCACGTCCTCATGCTCACATGGCAAACACGTTACCAACGGAGCCATCTTGCCAACCAGCATGTGCTTTTTAAAACCATGAAATAAACATAATACATCGAGGATTTTAAAAATGGAATTATGAATTATGCATACTCTTCTTGCTTTAAAAGTCTGGAAATCTGGAATGAAAACTAACATTCAGAATGTTTCCTTAGCCTGGAGTTGATAGATACAGGAAATTGTGTATGCAGGTAAGTGCAGAGTAGATGTGTAGATTGTGAGTTCAAGGAACGTCTGGCGTGCTGGGATACATGGTGAGACCATTCTCAAAGAAAGGGAGAAAGGAGAGAGAGGAAGGGAGGAAGGGAGAAAGGGAGAAAGGAAAGGAAGGAAGGAAGGAAGGAAGGAAGGAAGGAAGGAAGGAAGGAAGGAAGGAAGGGAGGAAGGGAGAAAAGGAGGGAGGGAGGGAGGGAGGGAAACTTGAGACGTATAGTCACTCACTAGCAAAGCAAACCCAGGGAGAGAAAAAAAGAACATAAATCTGAGTATCTGCCAGAGGCAGAAATTAGTCTAGACTGTAACCTTGGATTATGAAGAGTTAGAAGCTTAGGGTTTTAGAATGTTCTAGAATTTTAGATTTCATATCCCAATAGAGTCCCAGTGCTTTCCTGAGATTCACATAGTTTTAAACTCTTCCTTTGGCTAAGTAACAGAAACTATTATTATCTTTTTTTTAATCAACGTAATATCTGAAGACCCTTAAAAATTTAGAACAATTAAGTCTCTCTTCCCTAAATAGGACAATCTGGCAAATGTATTAGGTCACACATGCATGTGTGGCAATCAGTGTCCATGTTAGAGGTGAAGTCTGTGGTGTGCCTTGATCTACCTGCAGGAAGCAGAGGCAGAGCAGTTGGGAAAGAAGAATGAGGGACTTCTATAGTGAAATGGGTATCAGAAAGTTACCCTGGATATTTAAAGAAAATCAAACAAGGGACTGTTTGTGGAAGGTGGGGGAACATGATCCAGTTAGAATAGTGTCTGCCTTGTATGCACAAGGAATGAGTTCAATCCCCAGAACCCACATAAAAAAACCTAGGTGTGATGGCACACACTTGTAATCCCGGCACTAGAGAGAGGCAGAAACAGACAGATCCCTGGGATTCATTGATCAGCCAGTGTAGCCTAACTCAGCAAACTCCATAATAGTGAGATACTCTCTATCATAAATAAATAAATAAATAAATAAATAAATAAATAAATAAATAAATAAAGTAAACAACACCTGAACATACACTAGAGTTTGACCTTTGACTTCCACAAATACATGCCACTGCACATGTGTGTATATGAACACACACATCCCAGAAAATCAAAGAAACCCCAAAGGATGTAGGGTTAGTCTGACTCTTCATCCCTGTAACAGATACCTGCGAGAAACAATGTCAAAAGAGGAATGACTTGTTTTGGCTCACTGTCTCAGAGGTCTCAGACAGTCCGTGGTCAGTTGGTTCCATCACTCTGGGCCTGTGCTAAGGCAGAGCATCATGACAGAGAGGGCGCAATGGAGAAAAGCTGCTCAGTTCATTACAGCTGGGAAGCAAAGAGAAGGATGGATCAGGAACAAGGTGTAGACCTGGGACCTGCACAATGGAGATGCTGTCCATTGTTTCTGCATCTGCCCTCCTCAGTCCAGGATGCTCTGTATCTTGTGGCAAGGCAGAGAGACTCCCCAGTGACTTGCTTGCTCCAACTAAACCCTACTTACTTACTTCCTCTTCCTCTCAATAATGTCACATATTGAGCACATCAAGGAATTAATCCATTAGTTATATCAGAGCCCTCAGGACTCAGGATCAGATTACTTCCCAAAATCCTGTCTCCTGCCAATAAAACCTATAACATGAGCCTTTTATGAGAACACTTTATATAACAACCATAAAAGGTTATCTGTTCCCTTTGAAAGCCACATCCATTCATCCCTATTTCATTCTTATCTTTTCTTGTATTATTCATCCCCTGATACATAGCTTTCTGGATCTAGAAGATTGACTGTAGGGGAAACAGCATCTCCACCTTGCTGGGAGGGATTATACAGCTGGCTTATGTGGCAAGGATCTAAGTTAGCTCCAAGGCCCCAAGTTGACATTGGATAATAGAAGTGATCACGTGTCTTATGATAGTCACATAGTCCTCATCTTGCCATTTATTGGCTTAGCATGGCCCAGGGAAAGGGGTAATTCAAGTGAGAAGATGCAGAACTATTGAACTCGGACATCCCACAGGCACTTATAGCAGGAGCCACAGTAGGGAATCCAGGCTAGCATCACATTCTCAGAGTCAGTGGCATGCTGGGATAGGGGTTCAGCAGCAGAAAGCTAAGTCCATCTCAGCCCTTGCTCTAGTTGCTGTGGAAGTTAGAGATTGGAACTGTGTTTCACGTTCTGGGGATGAACTAACACTACTAATAGCCAAGATGGAATGGGAGAAAAGGAGAAGCCATTCTAATCAATAATACTATAAATACGTATGTAACAATACCATAGAATATTCTATCCAACATGTATTCAATTATTATTTCTCATTTTACCATGAATACGTTTCTGTTTTAAAAATATCCTAGCAATGAGAGCTGGGAATGGCTTAAGCACCCACATGGTGCTTACCATGTGTCCTCATTAGCTTTAGTTGTCGATTCCTCAGGTGAGGAACTGCCTGGATCAGATTGGCCCATGGGCATACACATGAGGGGTTATCTCGATTATTAATTGATATAGGAGGACATAGCTTACTGTGGGCAGCACCATCCCTAGGCAGGTGGTACACAGTTGTATAAGAAAGCACAGGTCTATGAGTGAGCCTGAGAGGAAGCCAGCAAGCTTTCCTCCAGGTTCCTGTCTCCAAGTTCCTGCCTCCAGGTTCCTGTCTCCAAGTTCCTGCCTCCAGGTTCCTGCTTTGAGTTCCTACCTCCAGGTTCCTGCTTTCAGTTCCTACCTCCAGGTTCCTGCTTTCAGTTCCTGCCCTTACGTCCCTCAATGATAGACTCTGACCTGGAAGTGCAAACAAATAAACCCTTTTTCCCCCCATGTTCTTTTTTATTAGAACAACAAACAGAACTAGAACATCAAACAGACTTAAAGATCTGAGTTCAAATCCCCAGAATCCATATGAAAAAGCCAGGCATGGTGGTTCATGTTTGTAATCCCAGAGCTGGGGAGGCAAAGACAAGCAGATCCCTGGGTCTTATTGAACAGTCACCCTTGCTGAATCAATGAGACCCAAATAAGAGAGAGAGAGAGAGAGAGAGAGAGAGAGAGAGAGAGAGAGAGATGCTGTTTTAAAATAAGATGCTGGGGAATGGCTGAGGAAGGCACCTGATGTTGACTTCTAATCTCCACATGCTCAGCCACTCGCACACACACATACACATGGGTGCATACATCTACATGTACACACATGTAAACATGTGCAGATATGTACACACACAAAGAAATATTCCAGCATTGAACATTTAAGAACAACTGAATAAATGATTCTTTCCCAGTACCACACTACGAGCCTACAAAGATCACTTGGCAAGATCAAGGTTAAATGTAGTTACGTTTTATATACCTGCTTGTAATTGCTGTTGTTGTATAGCTATTGCAACCTGAGCACAGCACCCCCTCTAGGGAGACAAGGAGGCTCCTTATGCCTTTGAAATGAACAACAAAAAAATAAATACAAAGTTCAGGAAGGTTCTTGAAGCTAATAAAACTCATGAAGTGACCACCTAAGGCTATCTAAGCAGTAACAATTTCTGGGGAGGGAAGTCTCTCTGTCTAGCCCAGCTGATCATTCATAGAACCCCTACGGTGAAGCTTTCTTGAGTTATAACTCATGCTAGGGTGGGATTTTCATTGACAAAGCTGCCTTTGAGTCAACCACATTCCTGTAAGCAATATCTCACCTGTGCTCTGGGTGTAACCTTACTGATTCACCCAGCTTGATATACATGGAATTATTCCTTTGGTCTGTTATAGGTACTCTGTCTGAGAAGAATAAATGTTTGCTCATGTCTCCCCCAGAGAAGTCACACAAGAGTCACCTAATCAAATAGTTAACACTACAAAACTGGTCATTAGCTAACCAATCAATATGAGACTGGGTAATGGGTTTGCCCATTTTCAGCCAAAGCACCCTGCAGATGGACACCCTCCTCTTCCTCCTCCTACTCATCATCATCCCCCTCCTCCCCCTCCCCTACCCCTCCCTCTCTTCCTCCTCCTCCTCCTCCTCTCCTCACACCTAGGAAAACCAAGAAATGCTATGAAGAACTTCTATACTCTTGGCTGACATTCTCCAAAGAAACTATCAACATGAAGATTGGCCGCTTAGAAGATACATCCATGATGACCACTGCTAAAGATATCTGACAATTCCAGAACTAAGGCAGCTTGAACCCGGATGTGACTGCCAGCTAGTGCAGGAAGTCAAGGCAGATATTGAAAAGTCTATCCTCCGAGAAGCTGCCCTCCTTCGAAACTTCTTAGCTTCATGCTCTACACTCCCTACGTTACAAAAGTTAAAAACTCTTTCCAATCTGATTCCAATTTCTCTTCTCCCACCTTCTGCAACACACCATGTCCCCCAAACTCTGTAAAACCAACCTCCTTCCCCCAAGTAAAACATTCATACATCTCATGACCCTTGCACCTGCTGTTGTTTCTGCTCGTCCCCTCAGCCAACACTGATTCAATCTATAAAACTCAATCCAGGCTGGAGATGTGCATGAAGCCTAACACCCCAGAAAACATGAATGGAATCTCAGCATTCTGGAAGTGGAGGCAAGAAGATCAGAAACTCAAGGTCATCCTCAGATACATAGCAAGTTAAGAACAGCCAGGGTTGCATGAGATCCTGTCTTTAAAAACAAAAAACAAAAACAAAATAAACAAAAACAAAAGAAGATCTGGGGAAAATAGGATCTCCTCCATACCTCCATGTTCTTCTCTTTTCTTCTGCCTCTCTCTCTCTCTCTTTCTCTCTCTCTCTCTCTCTCTCTCTCTCTCTCTCTCTCTTTCTCTCTCTCTGTCTCTCTCTCTCTCCCTCTCTCTCTCCTTTTCAGGATTCATGTCCTAGCCCAACACTGATAGCTATTCTACAAATTCATCCTGTCGTATTGCAAATTGATTCTTCACGGATTCCTAAACTGCTTGAGGACAAGAGAGTACACTCTGTGTTTCTAATTTCCACAGGAAAGCTTGTGGAAATAAGATTCAGTACAATATGAGCCAGCAAGTACTTTGGAATGAACTACCCTGGAAAGAGTGAATACATTTCCTGTCACAAAGGGCTTCCCTGCCAGCCTGTATGTCTACAGGTGGCACTTATCCCACCATTCTTTGTTTTGACACAGGCTCATTCAGATTTCAATGATGTTTGAAGGGTCCCAGTCAATCCACTCATTTGGAAACACTCTACTTGACCCTGACAGGTGCTTAGCACTGGGATGATAGATGAAAGATTTGAACTCTAGAACTCGCATAAGCGAAAGAGTGAATGGAAAGCAATAAGTACTTGGACTGAGTGTATAGTTCAAGCATAGAGTGCTTGGGTTGCATGTCTGGCAACTGAAAGCATGTGACACTATTCCCAGGAGATGTGAGCAAATATCTCTTCACTCCACAAAGGGAATCCACAACAAACCAAAGTAAGGATACCATAGGAATCCAACCGGATAAACCAATGAGTTTTTTGGAATTACATACAGGAGTGTGGATGCCAGGTGATTTATAGGAGCATAGAATGTTCAAAGACAGCTGCACACCAAGAAGCCCATCACAGATGACAGCTCATGAAACCTGGACAACTCAAGCACACTGAACCACTTGCAGGCAGCTCAACATGTTGAGGGTGTCTTTTCCAAGCAGCTCAACTGGTCTGAGCCTCTTCTAGGCAACCAGGCTTGCCTGAAAAGTGTCTGTCAGCAGTCCTTACTGTTTATGTAAACTTGAAGGAGGAGGAACCTAGTGAAGCTGGTCGGCTTTAGGAACTTCCTGAAGATACTGAGTTGTTTTCTTACTGAATTTTTATGAGCTCCCCCATAGGATGGAGGAAATTGTTAAATAATAGATGGAAGGGAGAGGGCATGAAAGACAGGAGGAGAGGATGGTACTTAGTAATTAACAATAAAGATTGAGGCACTTGCCGGGTGGGTGGTAGTGATGCTTTCCTTTAATCCCAGCACTCAGGACTTCAATGGTATCCATACTTTGATACTTTTATTAGTTCCCTATCCAGAGTGAGTAGATATTTGTTCACATGTCTCCAAGAATGGTGTCACACAACAACAGCTGTAATGCCAGCACAGGGGAGGCTGAGGCAATAGGATTGTGAGTTTGATTTCAGTCTGTGCATATCAAGACTGTGTCTGTGTGTGTGTCTGTGTATGTGTGTGTGTGTGAGAGAGAGAGAGAGAAAGAGAGAGAGAGAGAGAAAGAGAGGAAGGAGGAGGAGGGGAGGGGGAGGAGGAAGAAGAGTGCCTTGAAATGTCCAAGTTCTAATGTTAACTGGTTGTCATCAACTTAGGGAAATGTGAGTAGATTTTGAAATGAATGGAAAGGCAAGGCATAGTGTGGAACAGGCCAAGGATAGCACAGCATTGGTCAGAATAGATCATGGATGAACATCAGAGTTTTAAGAGCAGGTACAGGGTGAGAGTTTAGAGTCATGATATTATGTGTGTTTCTTCTAACTGTGTATCATGGCCAAAACATTCAAACGGCAGTTTTCTAGAACTTTGAAGAACATGGAATAAGGCCATGAGAGAGCTGACCTTAGTGTCCTTATAAGCAATTTCTTCCAGGCTGGATAGTTGGCCCAGGGGTTAAGAGTCTGCACTGCTCTTACAGAGGACCAGATTCAGTTCCCAGCACCTACCTCAGGAAGCTCACAACCACCTCCAACTCCAGCTCAGGGATCGAATACCCTATCTGCCCTCTGTGTGTACTGGCACTCACGTGCATGTACCCACACACATACATATAATTCAAAATAAAATAAATTTTCTCCCAAAAGTACAGAAGAAAGGCCAAAGACGTAGCTTAGTCAGCAAGGAGTTTGCCTTGCTAGCATGAAGACCTGAGTTTGATCCCAGAACCCCCATAAAAAGCTGGGTATGCTTTTGTAACCCTCATGGCACATGCACTTGTAACCTGAGCACTGGAGAAGTATAGAGACAGGCAAAATGCTTCAGGCTCACTGCTAAAATAGGAGAGATTTCTGGAATCCGGTAAAGCGCACTTGGCCCTTCTTTGGTCAATAGACAAATACCTTCTTTCTGCAAATAACTAGTTACAGTATGTTAGGGGCATCCTAAATGGAATGCAGCATATCTTGATGGGAAGATAGAATCCTAGTCTAGGAATTCACCTGCCTTGCCCCAAATGCTATGTTTACAGTAAGTCAGTCTGAGGTCTCAGGAGTAATCATGGCTGTTGACAATCACTGAGTTTTGTCTAATTGAGCTTGTTTGAACTGGGCGGGTTATACACATCCTGTCCAGCTGCCCCTGGCTTTTGCAACATATGTTCTTCTTGCTAATGCAATCTAAAGTCTCTGCTTCCTCCTGACAGCAGAAAACAATGTGATTTCCTTCAGCTGGTTCACACTGAGCTCCCCCATGACCAAACACAGTTCATTGTTGCTGCGCTTATAATAATTTTGTTCTGTCTTCACCCAATAATTGGTCTCGTGGAACTTACCTGTTGGTCCAGATTTGTTTATATCGATTTGTGATACTTATCGAGATTCGGTTTCATGTGACAGGAAAAGACAGAAGAGTAGAAAAGGCTGCCTGGGCTCAGACCTGGTTCCATCATTAACTCTTTTGATATCTGCAAGTCACCTGACCATGATCTTGACTTTAACTCTTTCCTATCTGTAAAAACAAAAGTTCCCATTGGGGGCTGGAGGCTGGAAATGTAGGCCAGTTGGCAGAGTGCAGAGGGCTCACCTGGCATTCACAAGGTCCTGGGAACACTATCATGAGTTGCCAGGATGTGATGTGTTCTCTGTGTGTGTGTGTGTGTGTGTGTGTGTGTGTGTGTGTGTGTGTGTGTGTCCTGAGTGTGACTTGTGTGTTGCTGCATTTCAATAATCCCAGAACTTAAGAGGTAGAGACAGGAAGATTGTGAGGTCATCTCCAGTTATATAAGTGCATGTGAGGCTAGCATGGGCTACATGACTACAGTTTTTTAAACTGTATATATTTTTTTTTAAACTGTGTGTATATATATGTATATATATATGTGTGTATGTGTGTGTGTGTGTTATATATATAATTAAACCTATATAAATTGCCCAGCACAGATAAGTCTTTTAGTAAACACCATTTGTCTCATTACAGCATCCAGCCTAACATTCATTGTATACACTGTGAGCCCCTTCTGACATCATCAGTAGAGGGGAAACCCTGTACTTCTCTAGGCTTTACCTCAAATATAACCAGTTAATAACTGAAGAGGAAATTACAGCCACTCACTAAGAGTCTATCTGAGTCTCTCCTTGGCCCCAGATGATGAGTATAAATGATTTGAAAATTAAAAAGCCATTAGGCTATTAAAAATAGCTTCAAAGAACAATCTCAATAAATTATTTTCAAGCTTTAAAAAAACCCAACTGCAAAGAATATAAATGGTAACAGGCCATCTGAAAAGTCAGTAACCAGATATAATGGTCAATTTCTCTGATATTATTGTCTAATTAAGCAATTGGCTTTAGAGAAAATTACATTTAACCGAGTCGGTGTATTTTTAAAAGTGATGTAGAACCGATTTCTTTTGAGCTAAGGAGATAAAAGATATAATAAAACTTGAGTACAAGGAAGATCAGGTTCTGATTTATGCTTTGTGCTGAACTGGCTGGATTTTCAACATGGAATTCAATTGCTTAAAAAGGGGAGCCCAGCAAATGGGCTAGACTCAGAACCAAGGTCCAAAGCCAGCAAGCAGCAGCTCTCTGAATGTCCACGTACCTTTGAACTGTCAGGTGCTAGCACCACTGCCTCTAGCCCACAGCAACATTTTCTGGGTAGTTCCCTTGGTTCAGTGATCCTTAAGCTTTGGGAAGCTTTGAAAATTCCCATTGCATCAATCTATTCAGAGTCACTGGGAATGAGACTCCTGTTACTTTCTGTATGTGCAGGGGCCTGTGTTCACGTGTGTGCAGGAGCATGTCATGTATCGTAGATGTACGTGTACATGCAGAGGACAAAAGCCAACCCCAGAAGTAGTTCCTCGGGACCTGTCTACTTTGTATCAATGAGAACATGTCTGTCGCTGGGACCTGGGGCTTCCTGATTCTGATAGGCTAGCTAGCCAGAAAGTCTCAGAGATTCTCCTGTCTCCACCTCCCCATCACAAGTTCGAGCCTCCACACTGGCTTTTTAAGGTGGACTCTGGAGACACGACTCAGGTTCTCATGATTTAATTTGCTTCAGTTAATCATATGAACAATCACAAGCAGCCTGGTAACTTGCTGTGTGTGTGTGTGTGTGTGTGTGTGTGTGTGTGTGTGTGTGTGTGTATGTGTGTGTTTCTCTCCTTCTCTCTCTCTCTCTCCATCACTCTCTGTCTCCCTCCCTCCACCCCGTCTCTCATCCATCCCTCATTCCCCAACTACTTAAGTCCCATTGAAAGCCCTGAAGATCCCCTAGGCATTTCCCTCATGTGATACATCTTACAGGTCTTCTCTGAGATCACCCCCAAACTCTTGACATACTTCAGGATAAAAGCTATTACTGTGTCAAGTGTGCCACTTACTGCAACTCAAAGGCCTTTGAGGCTCTGAGAACTCCATATTGCCTCTGGAACTAAGGCAACACCCAATCCCTGAAAGAGGCTGTCAGGATGCAACGATGGAAACATAACAGAAGCTGCTGCCCCGTTACCCCCAAATACGTTTGATCTGCCTGGTTTGACACTCACAACAACATGTCTCCCTGCTTCCATCAGATACCTCCTCTCCCAGCCTCATCAAGAGCTCTGGCAGTGATGCCATCTAGGGATACAGGAACTGGCTCATTTTCTCCAATGATTAAATTATTAAAAGGTTAAAAAAAAGAAGTGTCACTGCAAACCTGGGGGAGCCCTAGCAAAGCCACCTTATGCTACTTGGGCAATTGGGGCTTCTCCTGTGGTTCTTGGTCTTATTAATTAAAGAATTTAAGAACGCTCAGAAGCTTGAGGATGATTTATTAGAGTTTAAAGGAAAATCCCTGTCAAACGGTAAACCTCTTAGCTGCCCAGAGGAGAACAGAGAAGGGGGAAACCCAAGCCACTTAAGATGGGATGATACAGAGGTCAGCCACAGGGCAGTCGGGGGAGCTTTTAAAGGAGGGATAAAGAAGATCTAAGAATTAGAGAAATTTAAAGCATACTTAGGTTCTGGCCAGTATCAGGAAGAAAAAGATAGAAGAAAAAGAAAGTTACGTCCATCTGAGTCAGGACCGAGAAAGATGGCAGACTCGAACTTGTGGCCACTGGTAGGGCTGCGCTAGGGGCAGGAATTCCAGGAAGGGAAGGTACATAATCTTAAGGTGAATCCGCTTCCTAGTGGCGATTCTAGTGGTGATCCTGCCCTCTCATTGACCAGCCCAACTGGATTAACCTCTTGAGGGAGAAAACAACGGTCTGTCTCCACCTAGAGGGAGAGTCCATTCTTCATTATGGCGGCAAGAATGTCTGCCACTGCTCATCAGATATTGATTCTGGGTCAAGCACTGTTCATGGAACAGGCTGACGGAGGGCAGCAGTCACTGGCCTAAGTCCATCTTATCCCTCTCTGACTCAGTGTCTGCCTCCTTAATATTTTTTCCCCATCTAATTCCAAGAACAATAAGATTGATTGTTTTGATGAATACTTCTGTGTGTGTGTGTGTGTGTGTGTGTGTGTGTGTGTTATGGGTGTGTATATATGAGTGTGTGTGTGCATGCGTGTGTGCATGTGTGTATGTGTGTATGAGTTTGTGTATATGTGTGTATGAGTGTCTGTGTATGCATGTATGTGAGTGTGTGTCTGTGTATGCATGTATGTGAGTGTATGTGTGTCTGTGTATGCATGTGTGTGAGTGTATGTGTATGTATGCATATGTATGTATGTGTATGTGTGTATATATATGAGTGTATGTATGTATGCGTGTGTGTATGTGTATGTGTGTGTATATACATCAGTGTGTGTATGTATACATGTGTGCATGTGTGTGCATGTATACATGTGTGCATGTGTGTCCATGTGTATGAGTGTGTGTGTGTGTGTGTGTGTGTGTGTGTATGTATGTAGTTGAAGGCACACACACATATGTGGAGGCCAGAGGTCAAGCTCAGGTGTAGTTCTTCAAGTGTTATCCATCTTGTTTTTTGAGACAGACTCTCTCACGGCCCTGGAGCAGACTACTTGAGCTAGCCTGGCTGGCCAGTGAGCCCTAGGGATCCACCTGTCTCCACCTCCCCAGTACTGGGATTACAACCAAATGCCACCATACTCAGATTCCTTTTTTAATGTTGGTGCTAGGGAATCGAACTCAGGTCCTCATGTTTACACCATATGAATTTAAGCTATCTCACAGTCCTAGATAAACCCGTGGCATGAAACTCAAGCAACAGAGAACCTGAAGAACACACTCCACCCAAATGGGTAGATACAATTGTCCATGATGCCTAGGCTACTCTGACTCGGAGCAGAACTAGTCATGCCCTGAAATCCTTCAAACATTGACAGTGATGAATTCTTCAGCACCACCTCGAAGAAACTACCATGGAGATGATGATTGACCAGACTACAGATGGAGTGGGAGCCCAAGGAAGCCCTGAGTGAAGGTGTAAGGGGTGGATGCAGCCCTGAGCTATGTGTGTTATTGACAAGGGCCAATGCCTGGGACCCATGATAACTGTCAAAGCCTTCCTCTGGTCCAAGCATAAGAGTTAACAAAAGATTGGCCAGTGTGTGCAAAAACTAGCAACTGCAGCTCTCTCTGTCTGATGACTGCAACCTGAGACTGCTCACCTACACAGATCTCCTGCCAAGACTAGCGAACCCCTCCTTCTCTAGATGCACACAATAAATGCCTAGCTTTGATGGGCTGTCCTGAAAACTCAAGTAACATGAAAACAGAGTAAATGTCACCCAAGGACGAAGGTTATTCCCAGATGAGTCTGTGAATGGGACACCTCCAAGGCTGAGGCAGTAGTTTTACCACAAATTCAAGGCCAACCTGGCCAACCTTAATCCATAAAAAGGGAAAATAGGGACTGGAGAAACATCTTAGAGGTTAAGAGCACATGTTGCTCTTGCAGAGGGCCTGGGTTCAGTTCCCGGCAGCCACATCAAAGTGCTAACAATTACAAGAATCTCTAACTCCAGGGGATCCAACACCTGCTTCTGACCTCTCCAGGCACCTGGACTCCTGTGTACAAACCCACATACATCCTCTCCCTCCCTCCCTTCCTCCCTTCCTCCCTTCCTCTCTCTCCCTCTCCCTCCCTTCTTCTCTCCCTCCTTCTCCCTCCCTTCCTCTCTCCCTCCCTCTCTTTCCCTCCCTCTCTCTCTTTCCCTTCTTCTCTCCCTCCTTCTCTCCCTCCCTCTCTTTCCCTCCCTCTCTCTCTTTCCCTTCCTCTCTCCCTCCCTCTCCCTCCCTCTCTCTCTCTCTTCCCCCCACCCCTCTCTGATTATGTAAACATAAGTGAAGGTACCAAGAAGGCCAGAAGAGGGCATCAAAATTCCCTGGAGCTGGAGTTACAAGCAGTCATGGGCTGCCCAGTGTGGAAGCTGGAAGCTGAACTTGGGTCCATTGCAAGCTCTCTTAGCCGCTGAGCCATCTCTCCAGCCCCTGCAATGGATTCTTGATCCAAACATCCTGTGAATGAGCATCTATATCACACTGACCCTCTGTATGTCTGCTTGGGTTCTTTCTACTCCTCATTTCCTGAATTCCCTTCACAGCTTCCTGCCAAGAGGAGGGTGGGGGGGAGAAGGAAGGACAGACAGACAGCCGGACAGGTAGACAGCCGGACAGGTAGACAGCCGGACAGGTAGACAGCCAGAGACAGATAGACATGGAGAGAAGTAAGCAATGTCAGCCTTCCCCATCTGCTGGTGACACGGGGGAAATAAAAGACACAAAAGGCATCGTGCAGTTTAATTACATTCCATAGTGGGTCTCCCTGCTGACATGCCTCCTGGCCCCAAGCCAATGAGCTCTGTGTTCTTGCCATGCTGAGCCAGGCATAATGGGGAGGAATCAAAAGCCCAGGCTGGGGGCAGAGTTGCTCAGTCAGTCTGGCAGCTCTCTTTAGTGGCAAGCTGCAGGAAAGTGACTCAGTCCACCCATGTGTACGGGATTAGGAATCTCAACAAATCAGTGTGGAAAGAGCAGAGAAAGAGCTGTTCACCGTGAGGACTTTGGCTTGTAGCCATGTGGTCTCCAGTGGTCCATAGACTTCTCCCTTCAAGAGCTATAGAGATGAATGAGAGACATATTGAGCCGGAGGGGGGGGCGGGGGGGTTTAGGTCTGGAAAATCCCTTCAACAAGTTGCAAGCAGAACACACCGCTCCACAGAAGCCTTAGATTGCAAATCACTTGGAAGTAGAGCAGCTGAGGAAGAAGAGAAGGGATTGCAGGTGTGAGGAAGCACGGAAGTATGGAGATTGAAGAGAAGACTTCAGAGAATGAAGCGCTTGCTTCACAAGCCCAAGGACCTGAACTCGGATCCCCGGCACCCACATAGAAATATGGTGGTGCACACTGGTAATCCCAGTGCTGGGGAGATTGAGGCAGGTGGACCTCTAGGGTTTTCTGGCCACTTTGGTAAACTCCTGGCCAGGCTCAAAACAAACATAAGGGTTTAGGAAAAGTCTCAGCGTTTAAAAGCACTTGCTGCTCCTCCAGAGGATCTGAGTTTAGTTCCCAATACCCACACTGGCAGACCTGAATCACACCTAGAATCACAACCACTTGTAATTCTAGTTTCGGGGGATCCAATGCCCCCTTCTGGTCTCTGTGGGCACTTAATCATATGTAGTATACAGACCCATAAATAAAAATAAAATTTAAAAACAAGTGTGAATAGCACCTTGGGAGCAACTGAAGCCATCCTTTGGCCTGCTCACACATATGCAGATACACGTGCACAGACATGTGCACACCCACAGGGACTCCAAGCAGAACAGTGACACCGAACCCATCTCTAACCGTCACACAGGGTTCAGATGCTTCAGTAACTGGCAGATCCACCAAAGGGGGACCCCCCCAACTTTTGCACGGTGAGTGAAAATACAGAGCAGGCCTCCCAGGATTTGAAGAACTCAGTTAATAAAATCAAGACACGGTAAATTAGATTGGATTCATATAAAATCACCTCTAGAGACGTGTTCAGATGGAAGACAGGAAATGGCGGCTTCTCCTGAAGCCGAGGCAATGGCATTAGCAATATCTTAATAAGGAAAATGTCAATGAAAAGTGGCGGTCAGCATGGAACCAGGATGACCCTGTTCATCTCCCCGTCCACTGGGAGGAATTCCGAGTCAAGAATGTAATTGATATAATGAAATGATTTGGGGGAGATGATTTCTAAGAGCAGAGCCAGAGGCATTCGGCTGTCACGCTCTGACGATGTCAGAGACAGTTCTGACCAAATCCATCAAGAAAGAAATAGCTTCTTGAGGCTGGAGAGATGAGTCAATGGGCAAAGCATTTGTGATGCAAACATCTGTTCTATCTGCAGCATCCAGGCGGAAGCCAGGTGTGGTAACAATCCCAGTGTGGGGTCGGCAGAGACAGGAGGATCCCTGAAAGTAGCTAGCCAGCTGAGCTAGCCAAATTGGTGAGCACTGGGTTCAATGAGAGAATCTATCTCGAAAAATAAGATACAAGGTGATTGAGGAAGAGGCTTAACATCATTAACCCCTGTTAACGTACTCCACATTGTAAACACACACACATACACACACTCAGGCCACAGTGCACACACACACACTCATGACATACTGCACACACACACAACACACACACACACACACACACACACACAATTTCTTAGCTCCCATTTGGGCCACCAAGAAATCTTTATTCTTCACTAGGTAAAACTCATCCCAAATTGGCTGAAGCAATAAAAAGAGATGCATTGGTTGACTGATAGAAGGGTCTAAGGCAGGGCTGGCCTCCAAAGTTGGTAATGTTATCTGTCAGGATATGGCTTTATAGGAGTCATACTATGGAATTGTATTGGAAATGTAAAAGGGATTCAGCCAAGTACAATCTCAGCTCTAACAGATCCTAATTCTTCCTTGTCACCTCTCCTAACTGACACACCCCTGGCAGAGATTTCTAATCAATCCCTAGACTCTCTGGATCAGCCCTCACACTGAGTCCCAGATACAGTCATCGATTGGAATTGGTTTGTGACTGTATCAGTTGCTTGTCTCATTGCTTGACAAAATACCTGACCAACGCAACTTAAGGAAGGAAAGGTTTCCTGTGGCTCCCAGTTCAAGAGTTCAGTCTGTAGAGTGAAGCTTTGCCAAGGAAAAGCCCTTCCCCCTTGTGGTTGCATGCTGCTTGGACTTCTGGGAACAGCTTGGAGGGAGGTATATAAGAGAGACACTGACAGTTGGATTAACAGAGTTACAGCACAGTTGCTGCAGGACAGGGAAAGAGGGAGCACAAAAGCTGATGACAGGAGAAGCAGGCAGAAATAAGGCTCAGATAAAATGGACTAACTGGGGTTTTAGAAAAGTTACAATTTAGATCTTTCTCAATAATTGCCGTGCTGGGAGAAGCTGAACCAGAGTGGGTTAGAGTTAGTTCAGTTCCCTAGACTTGGACAGATGAAGACATCAGAAAAGGGCTGGAAAAGTTTCTCTTTCCTTTCATTTCCTTTCCTCTCCTTTCCTTTTCTTCCTAACCTTATGAGTTAACTGAGGTTTAATAACGTTACAAGTTAGATATCTAGCAGCCGGGAACAGAGGGGTGGAGTCAAGATGCCAGTGAGAAAGAATAACAGCAGCTTTTGAGAGCCCAGACTCAAACGGCAGAAAACAGCCACACACCTCTTTTCAAGAAAAACTGTTACATTTTAAATACAATTTAGAAACCATTTACATCAGTCCACCATGGCAGGGAAAGTGTGGTTGTGGGAGCTCAAAGCAGCTGGTCACATTGCACCTGCAATCGGGAAGCAGGTAACGATAGATCTTATTACCCAGCTTATTTTCTCCTTCTCACTCAGTCTTGGAGTACAGCTCGTGGAACGGTGCCAACCTCAGTTAAGGTATTCCTTCCCACCTGAATCAATCTAATCCAGAAACTCCTTCACAGTCATGCAATGCTTCCTGGGTTATTCTAGATCCTGCCAGGTTGCCAATATTAATCATCACAATCAAAGATGCCACCTGCCATTCTTCCCCAAGAGTCCAGTGAGGATAAGTGGGGCTCACAGTGTATTCTGGGGTGCTAGCTACACTAATAGGTCAAATCCTCAGTCCTGTGACATGAGGGCTCCTACTGTAACTGTTGGTTTTCAGTGTAAGCTTGACTGGCCTTGGAATGACTCAGGAGACTGGGGAAGCACAAACACATCTTAATGTGTTTGTGATTTCCAGAGATGACTTGAGAAAAGGTTCATCTTGAATACAGATGGTGTCATTCCATCCTAGGGACCAGGGACGCTGATGGGATATCCAGTTGTATACCAGCATTCCCCTTCTAATTAGTTTTAAATGTAAACTTGCCACGACTTAGAAAAAGAGAATCTCAACTGAAGAACTGTCTAGATTAGACTGACCTGTGAGCGTGTTTTTAGAAGATTGTCTTCATTGTGAATAGATATATAAAAACCCAGCCCATTGTGGGCAACGCCATTCCCTAGGCAAAGGGTCCTGAGCTACATAAGATGGGCAAAGCTAGATGAAGCAAGCAGGCAGCATGAATGCATTCATGTAGCTCTGCTTTTAACTGCGGATGTAATGTGACTAGATGCTTGAATTTCTGCTTTAATTTTCCCAAAATAATTGACTGTAACTTGGAATTGTAAATTAAAATAAACCCTTTGGCCCCTATGTTGCTTTTGGTCAGAGTATTTAGTTCAGCAGCAAAAGAAACTTAGAACATTCTCATTGCTTCCTAATCACACCCTGCCATATGTACTAGTGTCTGTTTGGCTTGAGTACAGGGAATCAAACAAACATGATCTGAACCCTCTGATGCCACAAGCAAAACAATCTTCCCTCCTTTTAAGTTTTTCTTTCAGATATTTTGTCATAGTAAGAAAAGTAGCTAATATAATCACTAACTTTATTTTATAGAAGAGAAACAGATTCAAGAAGATATTCAAGGCTATAACAAGCAGCTGTTATAACTACTGAGTCTGGATTTGAACTCTTGACTGGCTGGCTGCCCAGGTCAGGGCTGTCATCTTGCGGGTAGACAGATAAGCACCCAGCTGAATCTTTTTTCCATATTCAAACTTCCCCCTAGAAATGTAGGACCCAATGGCAAGCTTTTAGAGCTGAGTGTGGCTGCCTGCACACCTGTTACACTTGCGTGGGAGGTGAGAAAAAAGACAGAAAAATCAAATCACTGGATCTTACTGGCCTCTAGCTTAGCTCCATGTTCAGAGATCCTGTCTCAAAGAGAATGGGCTGAAAGACAGAAGATCTTCCGTACAACATCCTCCTGTGGCCTCTACGTGTGCATACACAGCACACGCACCCATGCACGTGTGGGCACACACCACACTCACACACATACATGCACTTATACTCAAACACATACACACGTGCATGCACATGCATGCGTACACACACATAGACCGCACACACAGGGAGACACACACACAAAATTTTAGAGGAAATTATAGCATCTTCTAAATTGCTTCAGCTTTTTATTCAAGCTCAGAGAGAACATCTCCAATGAATTAAATTACAATCGGACAATATGGGGTTTGGACTGGTAATTGTTGTAATTAATTTACCATCAATACAATGCAAGGAGCTAATAGTAACGGATTCAAAAATGTTTGGAAAGCCATTGAAAACGTGATACGTACAAGACAAATACAACGTCTCCTAATGACCCTCTCTCATGCATTATGTTCTGCATGTGCCATTGTTCACAGTGGAGCTGATCACTGGCATATAAGAGTCAGCACAATTTGCTCTATAAGTTTTCATCAAATCCCCTTGGGCACCTGCTGTGGTTTGAATGTGAAATGTCCTCCATAGACTCACGTTTCATTTGTTTTTTAATTAATTTTTTGTGTGTATGGGTGTGACCCTGCACGAGTTTATGCATATATATTATGTGTGTGAGGGCTGCCTGTGGAGGTCAAAAGAGGGTTAGCGAATTCCCTAGAACTGGAATTATGAGCGGTCGTGAGGTGCCTAAGGTGGGTGCTGGAGCCAACTTGGATCCTCTGCAAGAGCAGTTAGCGCTTTCAATCGCTGGACCTCTTCAGTCCTGGGCTCGCGGATTTGAACACTCAGTTCCCAGCCGCTGGCATGGTTGTGGAACCTGTGAGAGATGGAACCTGCCACAGAAGTTCATCTCTGGAGGTGGGACTTGAGACTTTATAGCCCAGCCCTGCTTCCATTTCACACCCTGCTTACTGACTGCAGAGGTGCTGTAAGCATCCAGCCACCGTTCCTGCCACAACACCTTCCCTGCGGCTGTCATGTCTTCCCCACCACAATGGGCTGGGAGCCAAATAAGCCCTTTCTCACTTAACGTGTCCTCATCGGGGCATTTCATCCCAATAATGAGAAAGTATCTAATACATCAGAATACATTTTGTAACTGCCCATTCTCTTTAAGCCTTGTCTCTTGAGCTTGGAGATGCTCTCACGTCTCAAATGCTCAGTTTGAGGCAGCCAAATGCAGTACAGAAAGTTCTGGAACTACCAGCTATGGTAGCAGTGCAGAGAGCTAGCAACAAGAAAATTGTTCTGACATAAGACAATGCTGGGCCTAAACTTAAGATGGGAGACTTTCAGTCTCTCTAACCATTAGCTCCAGCTTTTTAAAAACATGTGTGTGTGTGCGTGTGTGTGTGTGTGTGTGTGTGTTTGTGTTTCCTGTCATATCCAGAAAACATTACTTTTCTGCAACCTTCCCTGACCTCTGACTCCTACATCTTTCTGTCTCTTCTTCTGTGATGTTTACTGAGTCCTGTTTGGGAGAGGATGGGATACAGAGGTTTTTTTCAAGCCAAGCATTCCACTGCATGTATTCTTGGCTCTTTTACCAGTGCGAATCTCCCTATTAACCACTATCTGCTGCAAAAAACTGTGCTACCCTCTCCAAAAGTGGCTATCAGAATATAAAATTAATTATAGTAAGCTATGAGTTCTGTGTTTGGCATAGAAGAAGTGCTGACAGATCTCTTAAATATCCCCCTGATATCATTGCAGTGATTTCCCATGCCCCCAAACCCTGTACCACCTAGGAGACTCTTACAGATTATCAAGTCTGGCTGCCAGAGGAAGATACAGCCTTGTTACCCTCTGGACCACAGCTTCTGTGTGCTGACCATGAGAAACTCCACTTCCCAGAAGATTCTGCCTCAGTGATGCTGGTCTCTTCTTAGTAGATGAAAAGGGTCTCACCTATTTTCTTTCTTTCCCTTTTAAAAACTATTTTCTTTCAATGCTGGGAATGGAACCCAGGGTCAATGCTCTACTACTGAGCCACACTCCCAGCCCCCCACTGAGGGATTCTGGGCAAGTTCTCTGCCTCTGAGCCACTCTTCCAATCTCTCATTGCAGAATTCTAGACTCGTACTCTATTGCTAATCTACACCCCCAGTCGTGTGTGTGTGTGTGTGTGTGTGTGTGTGTGTGTGTGTGTTGATAATACAGGATCTCACTAAGTTGCCCAAACCAGCATGAACTCTATAGCCCATACTAACCTTGAACTTGCCATCTTCCTGCTATAACCTCCCAAGTACTTGAGTTGTCAGGCCTAGACCACCAGACCCAGCTATTTTCATCAAATATTATTACATCTTGGTCTGTTTTCTGTTGCTATAACAAAATGTCTGAGCTAGGTTGATTTGTGAAGCATAGAAATTGATTTGCTCCAAGAGCCTCTATATCTGGTAGGGAAAATAGGCACGTAATACCCATGGATACAGGTTTGGAGGGTTGTCAGAGACTTCAGTAACAGGAGTCTAGGGTAGTGCCAAGATCACACAGAAAGCCAGTTACAGCCTTCTGCTGTGTCTGAAGATGTCACTAAACCTAGGGCCAGGAGCTCCCGGGAAGGCAGTTTGAACTGCATAGTGTATTCGATTCCTCTGGTTTCACCAGTAGCTAAGTAGATTCTATACACACACACACACACACACACACACACACACACACACACACACACACCACCACTCAAACACAGCCCGCCTCCTGAGCTGTGCTACACAGTGGCACCCTTCAGAATGCACAAGCTGTCTCCGTCACCAATGCCAAGTTTGCCTCAGCAATGGAAATGTGTTTGGCGCCTTCCTCCCTCCACCTGGCAAAGAGTTAACTGAGCCTTATTTCACTTGAAGTCCATATGCCTCCACTATTTCTGGTCAGATAGATGTAGCAGATCAAAGCCTGTCTCTCTCTAGAATGCAAAAAAAAAAAACTTATTTCTCCTTCTATATCAACACACCAGCTTCAGTTATGAGAGAGAATGTGCTAGATTGTGTTCTTCACATTGGAGGATAGTTTCTTGGCTTTCTGAAGCCTGGAATCCTGATTAAGACATTCCCTCTTCCCCCACCCCATCCCTGGGCTAAGGAGAAGGGTTTTTTTAATCTCATTGAAAGAGGAAAGAAGAGGAAGAATGGATTGGCTCCCTCTCTTTCCTGTGACTTTCAAAGTCTTCTAGAATAAGAAGAATCAATAGAAACCAAAATAAAGGAGTGGGAAACTAGTTCCTCGGGCCCCTCCCCGCTCCCAGGTCTCTGCTGTGGTCCCGCGTACAAGAGGGTCTGTCCTCATAGCTGCCATCAGAAGCCATGTAAAAATCGATCCGAGTCCCCGAAGGGATGAGACGAATGGAAAGAAGTTTAAAGGGGATTTTTATAAATTTTATCAATACCAGCACAGGAATGGAAGGACAGCTTTATTGATTTAAACATTAAAATAACACGCGCTCTCTTTGCATTTTCCCAGAGGGGATAGCATCGCTTATTTTTTTTAATCTAGATTGAAATCTCAGAGACTTTCTGCAGGCCCCTTGTGGTGATTACCAAAGATTAGTAATAACATGTCTAATTAGTGTAGAAAGACATAAAAATCAATGGCAGCACCGAGTGCTATGCTGACTGACAGTGTTCAGGAGAGAGTCTGACTCATCTCCAGAGGACGGGGCCAATGTCGGGCATCCACTGCTCTGATGAAACTCCATTGGTTAGATTATACCTGTCTGATGAAGTCCAGTGGTTGCCATGGATTTTTTCCCCCCAAGTTTCCTAATAACTTTTCTTTGAGGGTCTGATCTTTGATGGAGGAAAGAAAAGAGCAAACAGAAATGAGCTGGGGGCTAAGGAAACAGCACAGTGTCAAGCATGCAAGCCTGAGGACTAGAGTTCGAATCCCCAAAGGCCATATAAAAAATCAGGCAAGTGTGGTTGCCCACCTGTAATCCCAGAATTCAGGAGTTAGAGACAAGGGACACTCCCCAAAGTAAGCTGACTAGCTGGACAAACAGAATTGGAGAGCCCTGGATTCATCAAGAGACTCTGCCTCAATAAGTAAAGAGGAGAGTGATCATGGAAGACATTCAGTGTCAGCCTCTGGTACACACACACACACACACACACACACACACACACACACACACACACACACTTGTAGGGAGAACCCAACTCTTTGGTGACAGTTTCAATAGCCTGCTAGTCAAAGGGAGGGGTAGGCACAAGAGACCCGGTTGGGACAACTTTGCTCCTGCCAGGATAGTTATAATCCTCTACGGAGAGCACTTTTGGGTGCTCTTCCTCCCCTCCAATCTTTCTGGTGTCTGAAATACCCTCTCTTCCTTAAGGGATACCTGGGAAATACTATTGCACTTGATGGAGAGTAGAATTACGAATTCTGGGGTGCTTGCTGGATTCGCTTTCTTTCTGTTGTGTGTGTCTGTGTGTGTGTGTGTGTGTGTGTGTGTGTGTGTGTGTGTGTGTGTGTGTGTGTGTCTGTATTTGCACGTGTATGGGAACACATTGGGGGATGCAGATACACACGTGTGCACAGGAGTGTGAAAGCCCCAGGTCGGTGTCAGGAACCAGGCTCAATTGACTCTTCCACATTATCTATTGAGGCGAGGTCTTTCAATCAAACCCAGAGCTCACCAATATGATTAGTCTTGCTAGCCAGCTTGCTCTGAAGTCCCTGTCTTAGTCTTCTGAGGCTGGGATTCCAGATGAACGGCCACACCCGCCAGCATTTTACACGGATTATGGAGACCTAAAACCTGACCCTCATCTTGCATGGCAAGCGCTTAACCACTAAGCCATGCCCTCAGGACCACTTAGTATATGCCTTGCCCTCTTTTTAAACCTGAACTTATGTCACTATCCTGAAGACGGACTTGGGAGAGGGAGGTCAGTGGACTTCTTCATTTGTTTCTCTTCCTAATATAGAATGAATCCCCTTTTTTCTGTTCCTCAGTATTACTTATCTCTTTAGTTGGCCTACTGGGGACAAGCAGCTGAGGTGAGCTTGCTGGGCCTTCCAGGGCCCAGGCTCTGACCCTGTAAGTCCCATACGTGTGTGAAGACGCGTGTAGGTACGTATGTGGAGGCCAAAGGAACAATATCAGGTGTTGTTCCTCAGAAGCTATCCATCTTGTTTCCTGAGACAGTGTCTCTCACTGGCCTGGAACTTACCAATTAGACTAGGCTAGCTAGCCTATAAATCCCAGAGATCTGCCTGACTCTGCTTCCCCTGATGCTGAGACTATACACACCATCGTATCAGGCATGTTTATGTGGATTCTGGGGAGCAAACTCAAGGTTCCAGGGGTTGTTAATCTCAATTATCAATGTGTGAATTACAATCATCTGGGGGGTGGGCACATCCTGGCACATGTGTGAGCCATTATCTAGGTCAGGCAAGCCTCTGGGCACACCTGTGAGGAATTACCCATGGTTGGGTTAATTGAGGTAGAAATACCAACCCTAATATGGGCTGGAATCCTGGGCTGAGTCAGAAGGAGAAAGTGGCTGACCATGGTGGCACTGGTCTCTAATTCAGGCACCCTAGAGGCAGAGGCAGGCAGATCTCTTTGAGTTTGAGGCCAACGTGGTTTGCATAGAAAGTTCCAGGCCAGCCAGGCCTACATAGTGAGACCCCATATTTTAAAAAGGAAGGAAGAGGGCTGGAGAGATGGCTCAGCCATTAAAAGCTAGACTCACAGCCAAAAAATATATACAAAGGAAGGAAGGGAAGAAATCTCTCTCTGCTTTCTGATTGTTGTACAACATGATCATCTCCCTCACACCGTTGCCGCCATGCCTTGGCAACTGTAACAGGCTATGCCCCCAAACCATGGTCAAAAAATAGACCCTTCCCTGCCTTGAGTTGCTTTGCCCAGCATTTTGCCACAGCAACCGGAAAAATCACTATTACAGAGGCACATTGGGATACCCTCGTTCAGACTTGGAACAACCTTCGTGTTTTCTGTTTCTTCAAAAAGAAACGTCAGACCAATAAGACGGTAGGGAAGGCACCGCCTCCAAGTCTGGTGGCTGGAGTTGAATTCTCAGGACTCACACGATGGAAGAAACGCATGCCGTGGCGTATTCACTCACATACACACAAGACACAAATAAATGAATGTAATTAAAAGTTTTAAGAGAGAGAAAGAAATGTCCCCTCACATATCAGCAGGTGCTTTTTTTTTTTGTCCCCAGGATTGAATAAAAGTGCCATCTTCCACGGCTAGACATGCTTAGCATGCACTTTCCATAAGGAAACCTCAGCCCCCAGCACTTAGAAACCCTTTGTCTCTGAAATTGCTTCACAGCAATTCACACTTCTCTGCAGTGTTTGCAGCATAATTTTTGTATTGCAGCAAGAACTGTGCTTCTGATTTTTGGTCAGCTCTAAGACAAAGCACAACCCAGAGCAAGAAGCACTTGATAAACACTCGTTGGGAAATGTGAATCCATGAGATGCTTGTGTGTGTGTGTGTGTATACACACACACATGTATACATGTATACATATATGTATGTAGCAGCAATAAAATGTACTACAGCAACAAAAAATGGATTCCAAGTCAGATGTGTAAGGAGCGTGGAGTGTTTCTAACAGCTCTCACCCGTGTTGCATCCCGTGTCTCCACTACAGCCTTGGTTGTAAACACGCAGCCCGTGCACCTTGCACCAAGCATGTCATCATGACACGCAGCACCAGTGAGTGCTGTCTGCAATAACTCAGCCCATACTTAAGTCTATTGTGTGTTACGAACCACAGTATTTTTACTGTGCAAACAATTATGGAAGCATGAGGCTTAATTATGAAAAATTAAGATCTTAAACATTTCCTGCTGCCATTCCTCAGCGTGCAAGTATTTAATTAGTATATCTTTGGATTTCACTGTATGAGAGTACTTGATTTTTAAAAACTGCTGTTTGAGTTACCAACTTGAGTTTCATTTTTTAAAAATTGCCCAATGAGTTTCAGCGTGGGATCAAGATAGAATATCCAACCAACAGTTTTTGAAATGACCCTAAACATACTTCTGCCATTTTGTACTATGTACGTATGTGATGTGGTGCTCTCAGCACTGAGGATTATAAAATCAAAATGTCAATGAACTCTGAAAAACATAGAAGATGTTCTACCCCTTACAGTGTCAAGTATTCATCCAAGATGTAACTCTTTATGTGACGGTAAGCAAGACCATCCATCTCATTAGCATGCAAAGTAGTTTTCATCTTTAACAAATGGAAACAATTATATTTATGCCAGGGAGTTTTCTAAGTAAAATTCTTTATAGTTTGTTGTCATAGGGTTTAATTTCTATACCCATTTTATAAACCTGTACCCTAGATTACTGATGTTCTTGGGAAAAGTAGAGAAGTTTAAGAAGCTCTGCCCACAGGGATACATCTGCGACAGCCTACCCTCTTGCAAATGGGACAGAGAAACAAGAAGCACATTTGTTTGAAATAGTGTGTGTGCGCATGTGTGTACATGTATGTACATGTATGTGTGTATGCACATGTGTACATGTATGTACATGTATGTAGGTGTGTGTATGCACATGTGTTGTACTTTGTGTATGGCGGCCAGAAATCCACTTCAGGCATTGTTCCTCGGGAGCTCTCCATCTTGTTTTCTGAGACACGGTCTCTCACTTTTACCTGGAGCTCACTGACTCAGCTGTACTGGCTGGCTACCGAGTCCCAGGGATCCTCCCGTCTCCACCTCCCTGGCACTGAGATTACAAACATGCACCCCCACCGTGTCACACTCTTTCACTCTGCTCCTGGGTATTAAACTCAGGTCCCCGTGCTTGTGGCAAGCCCTTCATGGACTGAGACATCTCCCCAGCCCCTGTTTGAAGCAGTTAAATTTCTCCAGGTCAAAGAGAGAAGGGTCCTCAGGCTGCAAGGTACTGAATCCAATCATAAACCAATTCTTGATACATATAACATATTTCGATTGTATTCACCCCTCATCCTTCCCCAACTGCTCACAGGTCCAATTCCAGTCCCATCCCTCCTCCCAATTTCATGTCATCTTCTTCCCTTTTTTTAAAGTAACTCACTGAATCCAATTTGTGCTGTCCATATATACATGGGTGTAAACCCGTCCACATCTTAAAGGGGCTACATCCTTTAAAAATTGATTTTTTTTCCTCCCCCGGGGCCACCAACTGCTAATAGGTCTTCAGCTAGAGGTGGGGGCTTATGAGCCACTCCTCCCTCCACGCTGTAAAGTTGACTGACTTGATCTTGTACAGGCGACCACAGTTGCTGTGAGTTCAGGGGCGCTGTGGTCCTGCCATGTCAAGAAGACACTGTTTTGCCTGGTCTCCCAAGATCTGTGACTCTTACAATCTTTCCATCCCTCTTCCACAATGTTTCCTGAGCCTTGAGGGAAAGGAGCTGAGACAGAGAGGTCCCACTTACAGCCCAACACAGTACAGACATTGTTCTCTGCTCTTTGACCAACTGTGAGTTTCTGCACGAACTACAGTTCACCGCACAGAGAAGCTCCCGTAAACTGATTTTTACAAAGCAAAAGAGACCAAGGGGCGGTGATAGATGTGGCCTGGGAAGGCTGAGATGGAAAACATGACAAGCTCAGGAACTCCAGCTGGAATAGCCTTGGCCAAGTTGGTAACTAAGGAAATGTATCTGGCTGGTCCTGATATTCCCAGGAGCTCTACAGGCTGTGGACTTGCCCAGCCCAAAGAAGCAGGATAGAGTCCCAACAGTGACACCATGTGTCCATGAGGAGGAACAACAGGATGTAGTCAGATCCAAAGAGTGGGCAGAGTGATTAATAACCCAGCTCCACTTAGGGGCATGGTGCTCCGAACAAGTCAAGGAAGACAGATGCCTCTGTCCATCCATGATTCTTGGCATTTTTTAAAGAATTAAATTCCAGCCAGTGGTGTTGTGGAAGTTTATTTTTACTTATGTATAAAAGAATTGTTTTGTGCACTGTTGGGAAAAAGAGCTGCCTAGCCTTTGGCATTTTGTACTGTCTGCAGGTGTTGGATTTCTGTGGGGGATGTTTGATTGGTCATGATCTGCATGTGCTATCAGTGGAACACCTGAGGAGTTCTGTATCAATAAAAACACCTGAACTGAGACACTCAGGGTTCCACTGTCCAGTATGGTGCTTGCCATGTTAGTGGTGCCCTTTGCTAAGGTCTGGCAGAGTTTGTACCTATGAAAAATGCCTCCTTATCTCTCTTGGTGAGCTCACACAATAGCTAACAACTACACAGTGGTTTTATAGAAAGTCCCCAAATGTGGCTCGAAATTGAGATTGGTGGATTGTCTTTGCAAGAACACCACATATGTGAAATTATGCCCGTTTCAATAGAATAGGTCTGTAGGATCACGAAGTCATCGTTGAGCTCAGAGGAGATCCCAGGATAAAAGCATCAGCCCTGGGGTGTGGGAATATACATAGCTCAGTGGTAGAGTGCTAGCCCAGCAGGCATGAGGTCCTGGCTTCAATTTTCCAGCATCATACACACATTCAAAAGTGATGGATAGACAGCCCGGGCAGTAAAGTACTTGCCTCACGAGCTTGAGGACCTGAGTTCAAATCCTCAGAATCTATATCACAAGCTGGTTATGATAACATGTGCCTATAACTCCAGCACTACAAGATGGGAAGAGGAGAGAGACGGATCTTTGGAAGCTTGCTGACCACATAGCCTGCCTGTGTTGTATAACTCTAACAAGCAACTTGAGACAACCTAGAGAAATGGTTCTCAACCTTCCTGATGCTGCAGCCCTTTAACGCAGTGCCACATGTTACGGTGTGCCCCAACCATGAAATTGTTTCCTTGCTATTTCATAGCTTGTAATTTTGCTACTGTTATGAATTGTAATGTAAATATCTGATATGCAGATGGTCTTAGGCACTCCTGTGAAAGGGTTGTTCAGCCCCGAAAAGGGGTCTCCACCCACAGATTGAGAACTACAGACCTAAAGTCACATAAGAAGAAGTCTTAATAAGGGGTTGTCTGCATCAGGTTGCCTTGCAAGGATGTCTGTGTGTCTTGTTTTGGCTACTTTAAGTGACACGGGTGGACCTGGCCTGAAATTGTTGGTGTCCTTCACTGGTTTGGGGTCCTGCACCATATGAGAGTAGAGAAAACTTGGTGAACAGTAAGAGTGTACTCATCCCCTGCTCTGCTCTTGACTGCAGATGCTATGTGACCGCTTGTTTTATTTCAGCATCCCGACTTGACTTCCCCACAGCGATGGACTGGAACCTGGAACCACTAGCTGACACAAACCCTTTCTCCCCTAAGCGGCTTTTTCTCATACCAGTGGAAACAAAACGAAAACGCTCAAATGTCTCAAACGGAAGGTGGGAAGAGGCCCCAGAGAGCCAGCCCTAATTCTGTCCTCTCTGACCCACAGGCTTGTGCAGTGCACACACACGCACACTTGAACCTACAGTGTGTGCACACTCATACATAGACCTGCTTAGAGCTGTCACTGTGAACTCTCGCCGTGTTTTCTCTTCAGAAGGAGGGACTACTGTTGAGAGGGATACTCTGACACTGTGTGGATACCGTGCTTCTCCCCGTGGTTTCTGTCCACTCATCCAAGCGTCAGGTTAACTACACTCTTACCATCCTCCCTCCATTCCACCGCCAGGAATCTATGGTAAGGAATTGCTTCCTTTCTCTTCAGTTATTCATTTACTTACTTATCCATTCAGCTACTTACAAGCTATGCCAATGCAGATGCCGAGATGGTGGCGATTTGCCTTCTGTGTGCTCGAACCCATTTCAGACACCCAGCACCCACCCCCAAACCAGTTTCCGAATCTGTGGACTCAACCAGCACCGGATCAGAAATATCAACTAAGATTGCATCTGTAGCCCGGGGTTGTGTCTGATTCTTGTATTTCCAAACTTGGGGGGCTGAGACAGAAGGATTGCAAGTTCATGGGCCAGTCTGGGCTACAGAGTGTGTTCAAGATGAACCCAGAAAAAATTAGTCTGCCTCAATATAAAAAGAAAGAAAAAAAAAAAGGAAATACAGTTCAGTGGTAAAATATGTACCTAGGATCCCCCAGTAAGGGCTGGGGACATAGCTCATTGGTAGAGTACTTGCCTGGCATGAACAAGATTCAACTTCCAGATGAAGTCATATCCATACTGTAAACTCTGGACTACACCCCTGACCTAAATTCTCTGACTTAATTCACACCTTTGAAAAGATCATTGGCAAGATAATTGGCATCAAGGTGGGGTGGAAGGGAAGTACTTGTCTCCGAAGGTTCTGACAGAGTAGAAATCCTCCTCTGTTAGTGGGCTGGTCGGGTAGGGAAGAACAAAAACCCCAGATGTGCTGGCCCCGTGGGCTTTCTCCTCTGTGCTATTTCTCTTTCACTGGGAGCGCTCTCCAGCCCCTGGCAGTAGCTCTCCTGTTAAGCAAGAACTGGCTGGCGCTTTTAACGCTGTCTAGAGTGTGTGGCTTCCGATTCCACTTCTGGCACACAGACAATTCCCTGTGCTCACTGTTCCTTGCAGTGTTTCTTCCCGGCTGATGTCACCAAGTGCTGTCGCCTGCCTGGAACGCTCCCTCCACCGCCCCCCAAAAACCAAACCAGCGAAAGGCTCCCATGGAACAGATGTTTCTGTTTAAGGCTGATAGGAACTGTGGGACTTTTTTTTCCCCTCTCTGTCAGTTTCCGAACTCAAGACGCAGCTGTTTGCCAGTATCGCAGGTGGGGATCTGATGAGGTTTGGGGCTAAGCTGAGAGAGGGAGACAAAGACCTGACCAATCCCAGGGGGGGTTTATTAATCAGTCCTGAAATAAAACAAGTGATGATAGACAGTTTTAAAACAATTTGGAGGAAACATGTCTTGGTGCTTCCCATCACGGAATTGAAGCGGAGTGAGTCCATGTGTGTGTGTGTGTATGTGCACCCGTACACGCTTAGATGTGTTTGTGTGCACATACACGTGTGTATGTAGAGACCAGGCGTCAATATCCAGTTTTCCTCAATCACTCTCCACATTGCTTTTTGACCAAGGTCTCTCTCTAAACCCAGAACTCACCATTCAGCTACACTGTCTTCCCAGCAAGAACCGGGGACCCCGTCTCAGGTGGCCCGGTTGCTGGGATTACAGGCATTCACTTCCGTGTCTGACTTTGTATGTGAATTCTGGGGATCTGAACTCAGATCCTCATGTTTGCATGACAAGCACTTCATCACTAGCCATCTCCCCAGCCTTTGAGTTGGATATATTAAAAAGCACTGTGTGGCTGGGCGGTGGGTGTGGTGGCACACGCCTTTAATCCTAGCACTCGGGAGGCAGAGGCAAGCGGATCTCTGGGAGTTCGAGGCCAGCCTGGTCTACAGAGTGAGTTCCAGGACAGCCTGAGGTAGAACAGAGAAACCCTGTCTCAGAAAAAAAAAGGAAGAAAAAAGCACTGTGCCATGGTTAGACCGTGAAATGTCTCCCACATTTGCGTGCTTGGTCCCAGCTGGTAGAGCTGTGTCGGGAAGTTGTGGGGTCACTGGGAGGTAGAATCTAGCTGGCAGAAGTGAGTCGCTGGGAACAGGCTCTGAGGTTTGACAGATTCACCCCCACTTCCTGTTCTATCTCTACTTCATCCAGCAACATGAAAGCAAACAGTTGTATACCACCGAATCTCGCCATCATGAGGAACTGTTCCTTCAAACCATGTATTTTGTCCAGCACTTCGTCACAGTGAAGGAAAAGTATCCTTGGGCTGAAAGGTGGCTCTGTGGCTAAGAGCATTTGCTGCTCTTTGAGAGGATCAGGGTTTGAGTCTCATCGTCCACCCATGGCTCACAACCCAGGGCATCCAATGCCTTCTTCTAGCCCCCATGGGTACCATGTGTGCATATAGTACACAGACATACATGCAGGCAAAAACTCATATACATAAATAATTTTTGGAGACAAAAACTAGCCTAGACTTATAACCAGTTGAATTTTGGTTTGGTGACAAGTCTGCTAAGATGTAAAGGGAAGTCTGCTGATCTTTCAGTGTGAGTGAGCTCAGGCCACGTAACTCATGCTGCAGATGCAATAATACATCTCCATCCTTTCCACATTAACAGCTGGGCGGGTGAGTATGAGGACTGGTGGGGACATACTGGGAAGTAACCATTCCCACATGTGGAAAAAGCAGTCTTTTCAACTCTCCTAAAATATTCCATCTGGTGTGTATGTGTGTGTGTGTGTGTGTGTGTGTGTGTGTTATGTATATATGTGTGTCTGTGTCTGTGTGTGTGTGTTATGTGTATATGTGTGTCTCTGTGTATGTGTATGCATGTGTGTGTCTCTATGTGTGTGTCTATGTGTATCTGTGTGTGTAAGTGTGTGTCTCTGTGTGTCTGTGGGTCTGTGCTCATGTGTGTGTTACTGTATCTGTGTGTATATGTGTGCATGTGTCTATGTATGTGTCTGTGTATTTCTGTGTGTGTCTTGTGTGTTGTATATGTGCACACATGCATGTGTGTCTGTGAATCTGGAGGTCAGAGGTTATCCTTAGATGTTTGCTATTCCTCAGGAACCACCCACCTTATTTTATTGAGTCTCTCACTGAGACTGAGGCTTGACAAACCTAGGTGGCTGCCCAGCAGGGCCCAGGGATCCTTCTGTGTCCACCTCAGCCACCCCCAGCCCTGGGATGACAAGAAAGCTACAGCCAGGATTTTACATGGGCTTTTGGGGTGGAACTGGGTTCTCACACTTGTGCAGCAAATGCCTTTACTGACTGAGCTATCTCCCCAGGACCTCCATCTGGATTTTTCTTGTGGGTCTTGTTTGATTTGGTTTGGATTGGGTTGAGGTTTTGAGACAAAGTCTCCTGTGCCCAGGCTAGCCTGGAATTCACTATGTAGCCTAGGATCACTTTAAACTCTGAATCCTCCACATGCTTCCATGTACCAAATGTTGGGATTATAGGTGTGTGCCACCACTCCCAGCTAGAATATTTCTAATAAAGGGTTTATGGATCACTCTCACTCAACAGAGTCCACATGGGCTTTACAGAAACCCCGGTATATTTTAACTGCTTGTGACTTTCCTAAGTCATATTCTATTTCACCCAAGTTTCCACAAGAATCATTATAGAAGCAGCAGACAAATATTTAAGTACAAGTTTCTAATGCGATTTCGCAGTGGAAAAATTAAAGGCTGAGAAAATTCCTAGCCATTGACTTCAGCGTTTCAACAAACTGGAAAAAGATTGCAATTATCCCTTAAATGGAAAGTTCTAGAAACACATCTCTCATTTTATAACAGAAACTCCACAGACTGAGAATCAAATCCATCTGGGGGCGGGGAAAGTCATTGCTTTAGGTTCACTGTAAAATATAACAGCTTAATGAGAGAACGTCTGCTTAGGGGAGTATTTCCTGAAGGAGAGAGAATGGGTCAGGAAAACAAAGGCTGCTGTATTTACCCAGTGATTAATATGATCCAGAGCTTTGGGTGGATAATCTGTGATTTCCTCAGCATCACAATCAAAGGTTGATATTATTATGCAAATTTTGTAGATGTGAAAAGTGAGACTCAGAATTTAAATGACCTGCCTAAGATAAAACAGCTAACAGACTGGAGGGATGGCTCAGCAGTTAATAGCCCTTACTGCTCTTGCAGAGAACTTGAGTTCATTTTGGAGAAATCATGTCTGGCACCTGGAACTCCAGCTCCAGAGAATCTGCTGCCCTCTTCTGGCCATTGTGGGCACTACACACACACACATACACACACACACACACACACACACACACACTATATATATATATATTTTTTTATTTTATATATATATATATATAAAATAAAATCAATTTTGACAAATAAATAAAGTAAATCTTTTAAAAATAGTGAATACTTCTGAGAATTTCCCAAGTATGTCTTTTCTAATCTTGCTTATATGTATGATATAAAAGGAAACCCACTTGTCAGAGTAATATAACCAGAAAGGAAACTAAATAAAATAAAGCAATATAATGTGTGGTATTATGAATATATGACAATGATATCTCACAGAGTGCTTTACATTAGGTAGAAATGTAGTGACAGGGAGTCAGTAAGAAAGAAATAAAATTCACACATAATATACTTAAAATACTAATATACTAATACTTAATATACTACCTTTTCCTATTGCTCTGATAAAATACTCTGACAAAAGCAACATAAAGGAGAAACAGTTTATTTGGGTGACTCTTTAATATGTCCTCTTTCATTTATGATAGCATGTCAAGATCCACCCATATAATACCATGTGTCAGTATTTTGTCCATTTTCACAGATAGTAATATTCCATTGCATAGATATACCACATTGTGTTCAGTTTATAGGAGTTTGAGTTTCTTACCTTTGGCATTGTGAATGCCATTGTGAATGAGCAGTCACATACAAATCTTTGTTTGGATATCTGTCTTCAGTCCCTTGGGATAAACACTTAGGAGCTGAGTTGCTGAGTCTTGTAGGAATTCTGCTGTCAACTTCTTGAGGAGACATAGTCCAATTCTCAGCAGTTGCTTTCTTTATAAGTCTGGGGTGTGTCCTCTTGATGTCATTCTGGGGATTAACACTTTGATCCCCAGGGACCACGCCACCCGAGGGCTATATGCATCATGCATCAACAGGAATAATTACAAAATCCCACCCACTAGGCAGTATATCAGTCCTTCTCCATCTCCCATCCATAAATGATCCACTCAGGACTTCACCTTCAAGCCCAATGCTGATCACAGGCCATTCTCTTGACCTCTGGTCTCTGTTGCTCTAGAAGCCAATGTCCTGTTGTTGTGTGACTTGTCCTGGGAAAATATAAGAAATCATCCATTCGCTCTAGTTAGAACACCAATGACAGACCAAAGAGCTATCCCACCCAACTCCAGCTTAGTGGACCCATGAGTTTGTTGGGATTACTTAATGGAGCCTGGGCAAGGGGTTATATACAGGAACATGGATGGCTGAAAGAGAGCTGTATCCTCTGAAAAGCCCATCAAAGCAGGGGTGATGACTCAAAAAAACTACATCCCCAGAGCTCCCCGCATGACTTTCAGGCAGTTCTGATGATGAGAGAGGTCCCTCCCCCTACAACTCTTGCTGCTTCTAGAACCTCGGCGAGAGGCCTTGAGAAACCTGTAAGTTTCCAGTGCTTTTTGAGATTTGTAAGTTGTGTCTTATTTCTGAGCCTTAAATTCCCTCCATCCAGGAAGGAATGATTAAATTGGGAGGAGAGAGCTATACAACACTTTGTTGCCTGGACTGTTTAATCCAGCCCCTTAGTGAGACAGCATTGAAAAATCAGATGACAATCCCACAAGCAGGTGTGAGGAAGGGGCTGTGACTCTTGGTATTGACTGTCAACTTCAGAGTCTAGTGTCATCTGGGGAGACAAGCCTCTGGGCATGCTCCTGAGGAATTATCTTGGTTGCATTCATTGAGGTGGAAAGACCTTCAAATTGTGGGTGGCACCATTCCCTGGCTGAACCAGGAGAAAGAGAGCTAACCAGCAGCATGCATCCACCCCCCCACCCTCATCCCCTCACCCTGCATCCTGACTACAGATGTGACACAACCAGCTGCTTCAAGATATGGCTGCCTTGACTTCTCTGACATGATGAAGGGTACCTTTGAACTGTGAGCCTAAATTAACCATTCCTCCCTCCAGTTGCTTTTAAGTATCAGAGTATTTTATCACAGCAAGATAGGCCCCTGGCCCAGGCCTCATGGGGGAGTGGACTGTGTTGAAGGTTTGAGGACTCAGAGGGAGGACTCAGAAGGCCCAACTAGGGCCAGTGATAAGTGGGAGAGCAGACTGAGGTTGGGATGGAACGATAAAAGGAAAGAGGAGGAGTCAGAGCCTGAGTGACAGATGTTGTCAGTTGGACCAGAGAAACGTGTGCCAGGCTGTTAAGGAGGCTGTGGGCTCCAAGACCCTGGGACTTCATAGGGGTCAGGTCCCCACCCAGAGTGAGTTGTGCAGTAGCAGTCAGTACAGCTTTGTCAGTCCATAAAGAAAGAAGAAAAAAAAATGCACCAGAGACTGATTTAAACAAACGCGTGCGCGCGCACATACACACATACCTGCCTGCAGTTCCGACTAAATTGTGTTAGTGACTCTCAAAAAGTCCCAACTCCAGTCACTCTTCGAAATTGAAAATAAAAGCAGTAATATGTTTTTTGGAGGGAGCAAATATATGAGAGCATTCTTCATATTATAGATACAAGAGTTTGGGGCATAGATCTTCGCCTTTTGCAGTCCAGAGAAGCAAGGGAAGGGTGTTGAAATTTAGAAAAGGTTACCCGCATTTATGTATTATCTCAAAGCAGGAGGAAATGAAAAACCCAAAGTTTCATCTTCTTTCGGTTTCCAAGGAGACGAGCGGGTCCGGATCCCGGGATTCTATTACTCCTTAAGTAAGAGAAACAGCTGCACACTTCCCAGCCCGTTGTAAAGAAACGCAGCTCATCTCTCAGACAAGAAGCTCGTGCCTGTGACCAAACACCTGACAGAGGCAATTGAAGAAAGGATTTACTTGGCTCATGGTTTCAGAGAATTTTAAGAATTTGAAGAGGTAGCCGCAGCTTCATCCGTGGTAGTGAGCGTGGACCAGGTAGTACAGGTGGAGGCAGCAAACACAAACCCAGTTCAGTTCATGGCTGCCAACTTCATTGATCTTTTTTTTTTTTTAAATCACAGGGACTGCAGAGACAGCGCAGTGGTTAAAGGTGCTTACTGCTCTTGTAGAGGATGGGAGATTCCAGCACCCACATTAAGTAACTCACAACCATCCCTGATTCCGGCTTCAGGGGATCTGGCGCCCTCTTCTGGCCTCCAAAGGCACCTGCACCTACCTACCCATGCAGACACACACACATACATGTGATTTTTAAAGGCCTTTTTTAAAGCTACAGACAGGCTTGAGGAAGGCTCAAGGGAAAAGTACATGCCATGTAAGCATTAAGGGAACACACACTTAAAAAGGCAAACATGGTGTTCCACACGTGTAACCCCAGCACTAGAAGATAGAAGGTACCAGATAAGCCACAAAACATCCCATAAGATTCCCCCTACCCAACTTTCCGCAGACCCCTCCCTTTTACCCTTTATGAGCCAAACAACTGAGTGTACAGAAAACAGCTCCTCTTTTTTCATTTCCTCCCCCTATGGTCAACAGCGTCTTGCTATGGTAGTCTTCATCTCATGTGGCACATTGTCTACACAGTAAGAGATTAGTAATGGAATTAATGAACGGATTCTAAGAGAAATGGTTAAGAATGTTTAGTTAGCCAAAACAACTCTCACGTCAAGGGGAATAAGAGATAATGTTTTGTGGGGTCTGGAGGGCTGGCTCAGCAGTTAAGAGCACTTGCGGCTCTTGCAGAGGACCCAGGTTTGGTTCCCAGCACCCACACCAGGTGACTCACAACTGCCTGCACCTCCTCCAGCTCCAGGGAATTCAGTGCCCTCTCCTGGCCTCCAAAGCACCTGTGCTCACACACACACACACACACACACACACACACACACACAACAATTAAGTAATTATAAAAATATACCAGGTTTGGTGGTGTATACCTATAATCCCAGCATTTGAGAGGCAGAGACAGGTGGATCTCTGTGAGACCGAGGCCAGCCTGGTCTACAGAGTGAGTTCTAGGCTAACCAGGGTTACACAGTGAGGCCTTGTCTCTTCTCAAAATATTAACAACGGTCGTAATACTAGAGTGACAACCATCAAAATACATTATATTCACTATGGAAATGTCAAAATGTCAAAATGATATACATAAATTTAAAAGTGGTGAAGAAGTGCGGTTATGCTCGGACCTGGTATTATTCATACTTTTTCTCATTGCTGTGTCAGAACACTTGAGGAAAAATACCCTCTGTAAGTTTTCTACATCTTCCTTCAAATGGTTCTGCCTCCCAGAGTCTCTGAATACATCTTTCATAGGATTCAATCTGTCTAGTATCCCTCTGTTTTTCTCAGACAATATTATCACTAAAGGCAACAGCATCGATTCGACACAGATTTTATGAAACAGAGTTGAAAACGAGAAAATCAACATCAGACGGACCCCTGCATGGGAAGCCTGAGGAGTCTGCTATGTTTTACAAATGAGCAAGAACAGAGCTGGGCCAAGGCTCTGACTACTGGGACTCCTTGCCCCAACCAAAGCCAGAGTCTTTGGCACCTCTGAGATGACAGGGCACTGTCTATTCAGCGGTTCTCTGGTTGCTGTGACCAAATACCAAAGAAAAGACAGAAGCGGTTTTTCTTGGCTCACAGTTTGAGGGCTCAATCTATCGTGGCAGGACGATGTGGTAACTGCATGAGTCGCTCGCTGGGAACTGCATGAATCAGCTGGTCACGTTGTATCCTTAGTCAGGAAGCAGAGAGCAAAGTGGAACTAGAGCTGGCCTATGAAATCTTAAGGCCCATCCTTAGTGACCCCCTTTCTCCAGTGAGGCAGCTCCCTTCAAGATTCCACAACTGGTTGGGGAGATGGCTGGGTTTGAAAGCTCTCTCTGTTCTAATGAAAGCCTGAGTTTGGATCCTCAGCACACATAGAAAGCTGGGGGTGATTGCAGAAGCTTTTAATTTCAGTTATGGGGCATGTCAATGGAGCTGTCAGGAGACCCCAATAGTCTCACCACCTTGGACTCTGGTGAGAGTGTTACTTTGGTGTGTGTTAGGTTGCCTAACTGTGATGAATAGACGTGTATGTGCGTGTGTGTGTGTGTGTGTGTGTGTGTGTGCGTGTGTGTATGTGTGTGTGTGTGTGTGTGTCTCTGTGTGTCCCCAGAAAAAGTCTCACGACATGCATGTACACACACACACACACACACACACACACACACACACACACACACACGCACACACCACTGCCCTCTGCTGGGGACCAAGAATTCACATTTAGCAATCAAACCGTGAACCTCTTTGTTCGTTACCCTTCTGGCACATTTTAGCTCCTCCTGTACATATCAACGGGTTTCTTACAGAAAAATAGAGCCACCCTTTCCCTCTGCCCACTCCCCAGTAGCAACAAAGGGCTTCTTTGGGTTTTCTCATTGCTATCTCAGCTTCCTCTAAGGCAGCAGTTCCCAACCTGTGAGTCGCGACCCCTTTGGGGGTCAAATGACCCTTTCACAGGTGTCATCTAAGACCATCTGCATATCAGATATTTACATTACGATTTATAACAGTAGCAAAACTACAGTTATGAAGTAGCAACGAAAGTAATTTTATGGTTGGGAGGTCAGCACAACATGAGGAACTGTATTCAAGGGTCGCAGCGTTAGGAAGGTTGAGAACCACTGCTCTGAGGGAAAACATGTTCAATCGCCAGGTCTTAGCCACACCACGATTCCTATTGAGGACGTGAAATGAGCACTCAGTTCTCTCAGGTCTGCTGTGAACTTGGCCTGGGGAATCACAGACATCAATCAAGTTGTCCTAGAATTCGAGATCTGTGCTCATAAACACTACACATTCGATAAAGGTTGCTGGAGCCATTTTTGCAGAAGACTGTGGGGAATGTCAGGGAGTCAATGACTCTGCCACAGGAAGGGCAGAGAGAGCTCATTGGGGACAAGGTCAGGGAAGAATGTTCTAGAAGTCGGGTGGATACAACTGAGGCAGGAGTTTTGAGATCTAATAGCATGATGTGGCAAATACAAGGGGTAGGAAAAGATTGTTTTCCATGTATTTATTAATGGGGTGTGTATGTGTGTGTGTGTGTGTGTGTGATTGTGTGTGTGTGTGTGTGTGTGTGTGCAAGCATGTGGGTTTGGAGGGAATCGAACTCAGGTCATTAGGTTTCACAGTATCTTTACTCACTGAGCCATCTTGCCAGCTCTCTTCCTTTCTTTGTTTCTGAAGCAGAATCTCATGCTGGAGTCAAAGGCACATCACCACACCCAGTTTATACAGTTTATGCAGATCAAACCCAGATCAAACCCAGGGCTTCTCGCATACTGTACAAATGCTCTACCAACTGAGCCACACACATCCCCAGTTTCAGAATATATTTGTTTGTTGTTTTTAATTGTTACTCTTTTCATGGGAATTCATCTGGATCTCAGAGCAGAACCTAGAGTTCTGCACACTCAAGGCAAACCCTTTCCCCTCTCTCTCTAAGCTTCCTTACCTAGAGCAGGAGACCAGGGGGATTTTGCATCTAAAATGTTTTGAAGGGGCTGGAGAGATGGCTCAGTCATTAAGAGCACCTACTATGCTCTTGCAGAGGAACTGAGTTCAGTTCCCAACACCCACCTCAGGCGACACATAACCACTTGTAACTCCAACTCCAGGGGATCCTGTACCCTCTGCTGGCCTCCCCAGGCACTCACACATAGGTGCACAGACCAGCACAAATGCATGTGACTTTTTCAATCAAGACAGTAAATCTTTACAAAACAAAATAAAGTGTTTTCTCTTCTCCTTGACTAATACATTTAGGGTGAGAAGAATCTGCACTGTTACTGAGTGACTGCACCTAGAGATAGCATGTCTTTTTGGCTTTCCCTTTCTTCAGTGCATTTATTTTTCCCAAGGCAAAAGCAAGCATCAGATAAATCTCTCCAGCCCTTCTTCCAACACCCACATAACAAATCTCACTTAAGGCAGATTTAAAATGCAGTATTGTGGAGTGGTACCTATTGCTCACGACAGCACGATGCTCTTCCCCACAAGTCTGGTCACCATTATATATAATTTATGAATCTAGCACAGAGACAAGATACAGAGAAAATGAACACAGGCTGCGGTGCCTGTGGTAATGAAATCGCTTTACAGCTTCATGTCCCTCCGAGTTCAAGCTCTCATTTCCATCTCTCCATTTCTTCCCAAATCTGTTACCAAAGTGACGGACGCTCCAGTTACAATGTCTCCTGCCCCCAACCACTTCCTTGCCTTTCTCCCCTGCAATCCAGTAAATGCTGTGACCTTTTGCTGGGCCATGCACCTATTTTCCAATTATCGTGGGTAAACAGGGATGACCCGGCAGTTGAAATCGAAGCTTTGAACTCTTTTGGATCAGACCTTCTGCAAAATTTTCACAATTGAGACATAAACATCAAAGCTGTCATCTACGGAAATGAACAAATGTTGGGGAAAAATAATAATCTCATCGTGCAAAGAGCGATTTCTGAAGAGACATCTTTACCCCAAAGCAACTTGGTGCTCCAAAAAAGGACTCGGTTCCAGGTCCGTCAGAGTGACGCTGTCATTTGTTTTCCTTGAGAGCGACGGCCCATCAAATATCCATTAGCAGGTTGGAAATGTATTTAGGAAGCCGACAGGTAGTATTCAGAGGGTTAATGACTGCTGATTTATGAATACTGAGTGGCATTTCAGCAATTGGAGTCATAGTGATGGCTGGAGCTGCAGCCAGCTCTCCTCGCCATTCAAGCGGGAGCAATCATTCAAAGCCAAATGATTCTGATTTATGACCTTCACCTTCTGGGGTCCACTCGATTTGCTCTCTCCGTGTATAAACTCCAAAACTGCAATTCCCCTGCACCCCCAGAGAGTCCATTTAAGTCAGCATTATGCACGCAACAAGAATGGGGGAATTCTCCCCATCTCTCATTTCATCCATTAAAGTGGCCAGGCACATCCTGCAATTAAAATTTCATGTAGATTTCTTCTTATGATTGACATTTGGCCTTGATGAAGCAAGTTCAGATTTGGCCTCTCTGAAAATTTAGAGAGAGAAACATAGATCTGGACAGCGTTTCCAGGGAGGTGAGGAGGCGCTAATACTCTCATTAGCATTTTGAGCAGGCTAAACTGCGAAGGGCTGGCTCTAACCCAAAAGGAAAGACACTGGGGAGCCAGCCGAAGAACAGGAAGTGAACCCAATCAGCTTTGAACACTGCGCTTGTTTAGTTCCACAGTCTTGAAAGAAGACATTCACAGGCTCTTAGAGCTAACAGAAATCCTTGCAGGTTTTGTAGATCAGAACTTCTGTGTTTCAGCTGTAGACCCGGTACCAATAGGAAACAGGCCTTCCAGTGTGGCAGAGACATGGCCATTCAGAAATTTCTTCCTTCTCAGAGTTGCATCGGAGCTTTGCTGGGTGGCCACGTGACCAGATCTTAGCACATGAAGCACTAACGAAAGGAATGGCTAGAGGGTGAAGAGACTGAATTGATGAAGTCCTTTCCTTGCAAGCACGAGGACCTGAGTTCATCTCCAGCGTCTAGACAAAAGTAAACGGCGTGCGGTGGCATGTATGTGTACCCTAGTGCTAGAGACAGGTGGGTCCCTGGGGCTCACCAGCTAGCCAGCCTAGGCTACAGGGCAAGTTCCAGGCCCCTGAGAGAACCTGTCTCAATAAAACAAATGACAACACACTAGGAACAGCAGCTGAGATTCTTACCTGACCTACACACACACATACACACACACACACACACACACACACACACACGTACCTGCATACCCACCAGCTTATAAAGCTTTCTTGCACACAATACTTCATGGATCTCCTCATCCAACTGAACCAACAGCTCTGTGAGGGAGAACCAAATGATTAATTAAGCCTCGTTAGCAAACTACTTTGATAAAAATCAAGGGCACATTGGGGTCAGTAAGCCTCTCTTCAAGCCATTCACCACAGAAGTCAAGGTTGGTATAATGTGCCTGGAAGCACACACTAAGTACTTAGTTTGGGCTTACCATTCTAGAATTATACTCATGGGTGACCTATATTACCCAAGTGCACAACTGGAGCACATAGTGGGCTAGTTGGCTTATCCTTGAGTAGCACACCAAGTAGCACACAGTGGGTCTAAAATATCCCAAAATGCACAGTGGGTAGTTGTCTCACTCTTTACGTAAAATATCCAAGAGCACACAGTAGCTCTATAGAGCTTTGGATGATGCAGAGCCAGCAGTACCATCTAAGAGCATTACTTATATGTGACCAACTAAAGAGAGAGAGGATAAAAGAAACTGGATATGTGGTATCTGCTATTTTCCACAGTGTAAAAATTCCAATTAAAACTGAATATGGCCAAGACTAGGGGGGTGGTTCAGCAGTTACGAACATGTACTGCTTTCACATGGGACACAAGTTCATATCCCAGCATCCACCGCATCAGATGGCACACAACTCCCTATAACTCCAGCTCCAGGGAATGTGATACTCTCTGCTGGCATCCTTGGGTACCTACACCCACATGTACATATACCTATCCACAGACACATAAACACAAAGTTTTAAATGAGTCTTTTAAAATTGAATATGTCCAATTTTAAGCTAGCGACATGATGTCATTCATATCATGAGATGCCCACTTTTGACTCTCAACAGCAAAAGAAGGACTGAGGGATTAACTCATCTAGTAAAGTGCTTGTCTTACAAATGTGACAACCTGGGTTCAGCCCTCCCAGAACCCATGTAAGAAAGCCAGACACAACCGAGCATGCTTGTAATCCCAGAACTAAAGACAGCTCAAAGGTAGAGTTCCTGCCTAGAATGGCCCAGTGAGGGGCTGGGTGTGGCTTGGCTGTAGAGCACTTGCCTAGAATGGCCCAGTGAGGGGCTGGGGTGTGGCTCAGTGGTAAAGCACTTACTTAGCATGTTCGAGGCCCTAGATTCCATCTCAGCACTGCAAAAATGTAAAGGAAAAAAATGCAAAGACAATGCTAATAGTTGGAACATGAAGTTTTCCCTGCCTGGCTTTCTCTAAAGTCGGCCATACCTTTGAGAAGAAAAGGGAAATAAGAGACAAAAAGAGGAAGAGGGAGAGGGAGAGAGAGAAGGAGAAGGAGAGAAGAAAGGAAGGAACGAAGGAAGGACACTGACAGAATGTTTTCTGGAATTTGAGTGAGAACCATCCAATTTCAGTCTCAGTGCTATCATCTCACATCTCAAATTTAATTTTTAAAATTGTAAAATAGGAGTCAAGCTCCCCGTATGCCATAGGCTTCGTGGGAGAGTTCAGTAAGATAGGTCAGGGGATGGCACCTCCTACCCAGGATCCGTGTGGACCTCACTCAGGAAGCAGGAGCTGAGGCTCACCGTGAGCAGAATCATGGCTGTCTCTCCTCTGCATTACAGGCTTGCCTAGAATGGCTCTCCTGACCTCAGAGCCAAGTTGGAAACAAAACAGTATCTGACTTGCCCGCTTTCTCCTAATTGGCCCAGATCCAATCAAAAGCCTCCTTTGGCAAGCGCTCTGTTCGAATAGATAGCCAATAGGCTTCAGTGACTCGTGGCCAACTGTTGTTTACCGTGTGGATTCCAAATGCCAAGCAGAATTGTATTGAGGACATGCTAGAATTTTCAACAGGCAAAAATCCATTGGGCAGGCGAGCACGTTAGGGCTCTGTAGCACTGCAGGTGGAGGAGTCTGGTTGCCCAGGAAGTGAGCTCTCTGCCTGGCGCAGGAACCACAAGCTCATCCACTCACTCTGAAGCACAGCCAGGTCCAGGCAAGCAAAGGCGATGCTTTCTGCTGGGACATTTTTGCTTCTTTGTCTGGTTCTTCTCGGGGCATGAGCTTACCTTCTGGGTCGCCAAGCAAGAGTAGACATCACTGTAGGTTGGTGGGTTCATTTTCTCTATTGATTAAAGAATTAGAAGAGTGACAATCACTCAGAAAAAATAGAAGTGATGTTTCCTGGCCACGTGTTGCAGTTTCTCTGGACAGAGTGGGGCGCTAGAGCTGGGCGCCACCGTCTCAAAAAGGGCCTCGGTTTCCCTAGGATTCAGGAATCCCACTCCTAGCGACTCCTTCAGTCTCTTGGTCTTCCAGTTCCATTCATCCCTTCTCTTGCAATGTTTGGGTCCCTGTGTCTATCCACAAATATAGATGTAATCATAATAGAACCTTCTACCTTGGTACATGGGTATAGAAAAAGGCGTTGGTTGGTTGGGGTAAAAGTAGCCACCCCCAAAAACTCTTTCTTTACTTTATGTTGTAATAGGGAAAAGAAACTCATTACAGATGAGGGGAAATGACCTACTTTTGGAGAAATGTCAACGTACTGCCAAAGACAAAAATGCAGACTGAGGCTATTCCCTCTCATCCTAGGGGCCCAGGACCTCAACAGCAGAGTAGAATAGGGTTGACAAATGTAAGACACAGCATGCCACTCAGCATCCATAATTTATTTCCTTTCCTTGATCTTTAGAACGGGAACATTTGCAAAGAGCCTGGTCCCAGGCATGATGCTAGGAACATTTGGGAATAATTGGAACATAAAACATTGTTGTGAGTCTTTGCCTAGGTAGCATATATTAATTCACACTAGGTAGAGAGGCTAATGACAGACTGCTGAGTCCTTTCAAGGCTCCAGAGATAGACCTGACTGAGGATGGCGAGGGAATAAAGAAATAACAGCTAGACCGACACATGGACATAGAGTAATGCCTGGGTTGGCTGGACTGGATTCTCTGATGGAGAAACTACAGAACCCTGGAAGGTCAGTGTTTATTATTTAGTGTTGACCAGAGAGGCGGGTTATTGCATACAGATGAGCAAGGCATTGAGGTTATTACATACAGGTAACAAGGAGGCATGCTGCCAAAGACTCTACAGTATACACTTGGATCAAGGAAGCAGGTTTAGATCATCTCAGTAGGAGCAGCCTCTGGAGGGGAGCAGGAAGGAAGACTCTACCATTTCCCTGAGCCTAGCCTGGGGAAGGCTTTACTGTTTCCCCACGGGTCTGAGGCTTTGAGGTCCTTGGCATGGCCAGGCCCATGTCAGCAGCACACATTCACACAGGGCTTCTGCTGCTCCCAACAACAGAACAAAGAAATATTCTATCCAAGTTTAGCTTTGTGAACCAGTGGGTTTATCAGGGTTACTTAGAAAAGCACAGATGACTTGAGCAGCTTCACCACCAAAAAGCCACAAATACCAGCTTGGGTGATTATTTGAAATCTACCACGCTGGAACTCCCTGCACAACATGCAGGTAGATACTGAGACTGAGACTGAAAGTCTCCTTTCACCTACCAATTATTTGTTTCTTGTATAACTTTGGGGAAGAGCCTAATGAGTCTTGTAAGTTTCCTGAACCTGGTTTTTATACGTTGCTTCCCCTACTCCATGAAAGAATGTTTCAATCCACAGGAATCATCTACATAACTGACTTATAAGGCAAAGTCTCTGCCATCTAGGCATTTTGTTGCATGACTGTTCCAGGGGAAATGTACAAAAAAAAATCTACTTAACACAGTCATGACAGACCAAAGAATAAGTTTGTTTAGGTTAGTTACAGGAGCAGTGATGGGTGTTTATATCCTTACCAGAGCATAGACAGTTGTATCACCAAAAAGCCAAGCCCAGCATAGGTAACAACCAACAAAACTGAATCCTTTGAGCTTCTTGCATAGTTTTCAATACGCTCCATGGAAAAGAATCATCTCTCTGCCAACAATTGCTGCTGCTTATATAACCTTAGGTCTTGTGAATCTTACATCTTTCTGAGTCTTGTAGGTTTCCTGAACTTCCTGAATCTTGTAAATTGTGTGAGCTTCCTGAGCTTCCTGAGGCTTATCAATTACATGCATTTCCTGAGCCTTGTAAGTTGCATGAACTTCCCTCATCCCTATAGGAATGAATGTTTCCATTCAGAGGACGCCTCACAATGTTACTCAACTTGACAAGAAGACAGATCTGAAAGCAGATCAAAGACTATAGATGTGTACACTATAGATGTGCAAAGCTGGCAAGAACCAAGTAGGAACTTAGTGAGGTAATGGTCAACCCTATCTAGTAGGAAAACTCAGGAGTGAGTTCCTAAGAAGGGAATTACTTAAGTTGAGATATTTATGAAGCAGTCATGGGAAGCAAAAAGATTGCTGTGTGCAACGTTATGGCAACATATCTGCTGGCAACCATTCAGTTATCCAGAGAGTTGATGTAAAAGGAGTTTCCATGTAAGACTGGAGAGGGTGGAGGGCAGTTTGGGCTAATCTTATCTAGTTACATACCATGCTCCTCTAACCAACACACCTGTCAGTCCTTCCTCCACAAGCTAAAGAAACTGTGTGATCCATTTCAGTAAACATGAACATAGGAAAGGCACAATAGAGACATGCATGCATCAGACATGGGGGCAGAAAAGTTCAGTGTGTGTGTGTGTGTGTGTGTGTGTGTGTGTGTGTGTGTGTGTTATACCACTGAAGGGAGAGATGATGCAGATATAATGCAAGTACCAGAAGCCAATCACCTAGACCTCACCACTGTCATAATAAGCAGAGCAAACAGGTCCCGAGATGCACCTACAGGACTTACAAGAGGGTGATGTACACTATCACAACCTCTCAGCCCCCAACAGCACTGTCCATAAATATACCTTAATAGTGGCTTTAGCCATTGTTACCCATTTGATGAATTTTAGGAACAAACATGATCCATCAAGCTCGATGGCACCACATGTACTATATTCCCAACATAGATAAGATAAAGAGAATAATACAGTAGTAGGGTAGGAGGGATGGTTCAGGTGCAGAAGTGATTGCTGTGTGAGCATAAGGATCTGAATTCAGATCCTCAGCACCCACATAGAAAGCCTGCTGTGTTAACATGTGCCTGTAATCCTAACACTAGGGAGGTAGAAATAAGAGGATTCTTAGAGCATGCTGGTCAGCTGGCCTTGCCAGATTAGAGAGCTTCAGATTCAATGAGAGACCCTGTCTCATAAAACAAGGTGGAGAGAGATCAAGGATATAAACCACTGGCCGTCAAATGCATGTGAACATGTGTGCAGCCACATGCATACGTGCACATACTTATGAAGACATGCACACAGACATCACACACAAGTGTGTGTGTGTGCATGTGTGTGTGTGTGTGTGTGTGTGTGTTTCCTTAAAGTCCGCACCTGTCCTGAGCTCCTAAAGCATTCTGTATACATTCCCTCAATTAACTCAGCACCTACGTAAACACTGGATAGACTCTCTGTTGATTGAATGGTGTGGTACCAAACACAAGGTGCTCAACAAACATTTGTCAACATTCCAAAATGGAAATGGAGAGACAAAGAGATAGGCTTCCTGGAAGCACCATCACTGCTCTGAAAGGATCAATGGCAATGTTCAAAGCATAACACAGGAGTCGTGCCTTGTAGCACAGGCTCGTCTTACCAGCTACATCAGAGGACGAAGAAGGGAGATTGCAAGCTAAAAACATAGCCTGAGCAACTCAGACACATCCTGCCTCAAAATAAAATAAAAACTACAGATGGACTTCACTTACCTATAATCCAGTGGTGGAACTTTTGCCTAGAATCTCCCAGTGAGGGGCTGAGGGGTGTGGCTCAGTGGTAGAGCACCTGCCTAGAATCCCCCAGTGAGGGGCTGAGGGGTGTGGCTCAGTGGTGGAGCACCTGCCTAGAATCCCCCAGTGAGGGGCTGGGATGTGGCTCAGTGGTAGAGTACCTGCCTAGAATCCCCCAGTGAGGGGCTGGGATGTGGCTCAGTAGTAGAGCACTCTCCTAGAATTTACGAGTTGTTAGGGGCATGGTTCAACAGTAAAGTACCTGCCTAGTATGCACAAGCCCCTAGATTCAATTCTCAGAACTACAACAACAACAAAAGAAAATGCTCCATCCAATATTTTTACACCTAAATTCACGGCAGCATCATTCACAAGACCCAAAAGAATGGAGGCAACCCAGTGTTACACAAGGATGAATGGATGAATACATATGTAAAAGATAGTCTATCCATACACAGGAATAGCATTCACTCAAACGAATGAATGAAATTCTGATGTACTGTGTAACACGGACAAGGCTTGCACAGATGCTCAATGAAACAAGTCAGTCAAAAAGAACTGTCTCATGGTTCTATTTATATGAGCTATCTAAAAAAGCAAATCCACACAGAATAAGAGCTGATGTTCCCAGGGGCTGTGGGAGAACTAGAAGCCACTGCCAAGTGAATGCCTAGTTTCTGTTTAGGGTGGTGAAGAAATTTGGAACCAGATAATGGTTTTAGTTGTACAACATCGTACATGTATTAAATATGAGCGAATAATATTTTTAAATGGCATGTATGACAGATGTTATCCGTATTTTACCACGATTAAAGGAAAGCCAGGAAAAAAGTGATCAGAGATTGATGGACAGTGTCTGTGTTTGTTTCTTTTCTCATTGCTATGGGACAAAAGCAACTTACGGAGGGAAGACTTTATTGTGGCTCACAACCTGAGGGTCCATACAGTCCACCAGGGTGAGGAAGGTGTAGAGACAGGAGCATGAGGCAACTGATCACATGGCATCCACAATCAGGAAGCAGAGAGAGATGAATGCTGGTGCTCAGCTCACTTCCTCCTCCTTTTCCTTCAGTCTAGGACCTCAGCCCATTGATGGCGCTACCTTAGCAATAGGTCTTTCCATCTCAGTGTAATGTCTCAGAAAACACCCTTAGAGATGCTCTCAAAGGTGTATCTCCCTGGACTGGAGAGATAGATGGCTCAGCGGTTAAGAATATTGGCTGCTCCTCCAGAGGTCCTGAGTTCAGTTCCTAGCACCTATGTGAGGGCTCACAATGTCTGTAAACTGTAGTCCCATGGGATCCAATGCCCTCTGCTGGTTTGCATACATTCAGACAAAACACACACACACACACACACACACACACACACACACACACGTAAACAAATAAATCTAAAAAATGTATCTCCCAAACCCAAGTTGAAAATGGAGATTAACCAACACAATGACATAAGCAATAATGGACTCCAAGTGCTGGGGATTAAAAAATAAATGAACAAAGTCAAACGTGATGGCCCGTGCCTATAATCCCAGCATTGCAAAGACTAAGGCAGGAGTACTGTGCATTGAAGGCCAGCCTGCACAGTATGATCCTGCCTCAAAACTAAAATATGTGTATACACGTTATATTACATGTATTCATAATATAATATATACATACATATATAGATAGATATGCAGGTATAATGTCCCTGCCTCAAAAAAATAAAATATATATGTATATAGTAAGACCTTTTTCTCAAGGGGATTGGAAGATGACAAAGAGTACTTCCTGCTTTTCCAGAGGACCTGAGTTTCGTTCCCAGCACCAAAGTGAGTGACTCGCAATCACCTGTATCTCTAACTCCTGGAGACCTAATGTCCTCTTCTGGCTTTTTTAGATACCCCACACATATGTGAGACACATACAGAGGGAGAGAGAGAGAGAAGAAGAGAGAGAGAAAGAGAAAGGTACATAAATAAAAGGTAAAATTAAATCTCTTTTTAAAGACCATATCAGGGCATGGTAGTACATACCTTTAATCCCAGCATTTGGGAGGCAGACTGCAGGTGGATATCTGGGAGCTCAAGGCCAGCCAAGGCTGCACAATGAGACTCTGTTTCCAAAAAAGAAAAATGTTTACACACACACACACACACACACACACACACACACACACACAGAGTTAAGAAGGGCTTCTGGGAGGAGGTGTAACTGGATCTGCTGCTAAAGGTGCTCATTTATGCAGAGGAAGAGGTAACCCTGAAGCAATAATATCACAGAACGACGTTCCCTTCTCTAATTCTGGGTAGAATCCAGTGAGATATTGTCATGGTTTCAAATGTCTCCCGAGGGCCTCCTACCATATACCTTTGGTCTCCAGTTTGAGGCACTGCTTTGAAGGTTGTGGAGCCTTTGGGAGGTGGGGCCTGTCTAGTGCAAGTAGGTCACCAAGAGCTAATCTTTGGAAGTTATATCAGCTCTGCTTCCATGCCAAGTCTTTCTGTGTCCTAGTCTACCACCACGTGATGAGTCTGTGTGATGTATGCCCACTGCCAGGAATTATATACCCTTCCCCACCGTGATGGGGCCGGATAAAGAACTCGGGTCCTCTGGAAGAATGGGAACCACTAATACAGACACACACACACAAAGCTACTGAACCATAACCATCCTTTTAGTGCACAACATGGAATTCACTCCCCCCCCTTCTCCCTCACCTCCCTCCCTCCTTCCCTCTCAGAGGGAGGACCAGCCACACCCTATAAAGAATAAATTTTCCATTCATACCACCCAGTTGAAATTTGGAAGGCACAACTCAGCTGCCTCTCCAGGAAGATGCCCGCTTTTCTCAGTCAACACCAACCCTGACAAGTGAATCCTGTTGCGCTCCTGAGCTTTCCCACCATTCTAAGAACTCAGTTGTTCACTGCTTTGGCAAATACCCCAATTTAGAATTCCCAAAACATTCTGCGGTCCCCTACTCCTCTGTGATACCCTGTGCACAAGGCCTCTGTGTGAATGCATATGTGTGTGCATGTTTGTCTGGGCGTGCAAATGTGTGTGCATATGTGTGCCCGTGCACGTGGAGACCAGAGGACAACCTCAAGTGTCATGTTCCTCAGGTGCCACCCACTTTGTTTATTTTGAAGCAGGTTCTCTCGCTGGCCCAGAACTCACAAAGTAAGCTCTGCTGACTGACCAGCAAGCCCCAGGGATCTGCCCTTCTCTGCCTTCCTAACATGGAGATTACAAGTGTAATCTTTTTTTTTTTTAACAGTCCCTGGGGGGGTCAAACTCAGTTTCTCAAGCTTGCAAAGCAAGTGCTTTACCCACAGAGCTGTCTCACCAGCCCCACAAGAGTACTATGATCAAATAATTCAGGGAAATGTAGTGTTGACTCTCACCAGACACAGAAGCTCATTAAAGACCAGAGAAGCCCAGCAATGCTTAACTTTGTTTTACCCAGTGTGCTTTGCAAAGTTATTCGTCCTTATACACATCTGACAAACACTAGTTAACATGTGCCTACACCCATGCTCTCGTGCTCCTTGGGTAAGGAAATGTGGCCATAATAGATTTACAAGCAACCCCTTGTCTTCCCCAGAATGTAGCCTCATGGAGGGCAGAGTCTACATTTGCAATTTCTTTCAGCCCATCCCTCCACAAACGCCAAACACAGCACCTGACAGTACCTCCTGATGGATCCTGTTGCCTTGACAACCAGCTCGGGAGCTGCTATTTCAGGACATTCTCTCCATTCTTGGAGCCCCAGGAAAGCAACGAATGCCATAAGGCATTAGTCTGAGTGTGCAGCCTCTTCCGCAAAGTGGCGTTAATAATGTCCCGAGCCTCTCATCAGCCAGGGCTCCCTGAGACGGCAAGGAGAGGCCGCTGGTGACAGATCACCAAAGCCAGTCTCCTCAAGAGCAGGATACTAACAGCAACTGCTCAATTCTCTTTTATTTTTCCAGCTAATTTGGTAGGCGGGAAGTGACAAGGAATTGTTTACAGCCTCCCTTCTTAGAGGTAATATGACCCCATCCAGGTCTCTGTCACATGACCTCTTTAGTCATTGTCAACAGCTCCTCTGTGCTGAAGAGCTCTTTATGGAGATGCCAAAGCCCAAGGGTGTCCTGTCTGGGGGCCTCTAATTATAAGGAGAGTGCCATTTCCACCTGATCCCAGGAAAGAGGGCGGGGTGAGGATTCCTCCCTCCTCAGCTAAATACTAATGGCTGCTTCCTCTTCTGGTCCCGGAGAAATCTACTCTCTGTTCTATGGTGAGACCAGGAGTCCTGCCAGAGTCCTGCCAGGGATACAGAGATGACTTCAAGGAGGCAGAGGCGGGTGATCTGGCCAGCCTGGTCTACAAAGTGAGTTCCAGGACAGCCAGGGCTACACAGAGAAACCCTGTCTCGGAAGACAGAGAGAGAGAGAGAGAGAGAGAGAGAGAGAGAGAGAGAGAGAGAGAGAGAGAAGCCTACAAAAACACCAATTTGTGGGCTAGAGAGATAGCTCAGCAGGTAGAAACTGTACTGCTCTTTCAGAGGACCTGGATTTGGTTTCCCAACAACTACATGGAGGCTTATAATCACTTATATAACTCCAGACCCAAGGAATCCACCGATCCCCTCTTCTGGACTCTGCAGGCACCAGAACTCACACAGGGAGGTACTCAGATGCAGATATGCCTAATTCAAGATAGATAGATAATAGATACATACACACATGCATACACACATACATACATACATACATACATACACACATACACACATACATACATAGGTGGCAGGAGAAAAGCTTAAAGGTTAAGAGCACTTCCCGCTCTTCTAGAGGACCTGAGTTCAGTACCCAGCCCCCATGTTAGGTATCTCACAACTGCTTGTAATTCCAGCTCCAGAGGAACAAAATGCCTCTGACCTCCACAGGCACCTTCAGGCATGTGCACATACCCACACACAGACACATAGATATAACTGTAATAAGAATAAATCTTTTTAAATAATAAATAAATCTTTTTAATGAATACCAGTCTGACTTATTGCCTATGCACAAAAAGGTATTTGTGGGCCAGTTTGAGGCAGGCAAGCATACTTTAGGAAGCTGGACCTGAACTCAGCAGCATGAGCCATGCACAAACCTTGCATCTACAAATGCACTCAGTAGCCTGAGACCCTTATGCATGAAGGGTCTTATGCATGAACTAGGCCAGCGGTTCCCAACCTCTCTAATGCTGCAACCTCTTAATACAGACCCTCATATTGTGGCGACCCCCAACCATAAAATTATTTTCCTTGCTATTTCATAATCATAATTTTGCTACTGTTATGAATCGTCATGTAAATATCTAATATGCAGATGGTCTTAGGCGACTCCTGTGAAAAGGTCATTCAACCCCCGAAGGGGTTAAGACCCACAGGTTGAGAACCACTGTACTATGCAAAAATACCTCTTTCTAAATGATTCAGCAAGCAACCTGTCAGTAACCTAGGATACCCACCCACATCATCCACGTGCATGAAATAAGTTTCTCTTCCATTTCGCAACCATTAAACTTAAACAGATTCCATTCAGTTGTATTCCAGTTAGCCAGTTATGGAATGGGGGTGGGGGGGAAAGGGGGGCACTGATCCAATCTAGACTGGTTTGGGGATTCATGTGCAGTAACCCTAGCCCTAAGTGAACATTTAGAGAGAACATGCTATTTACCACCTTACGCCTATGCATAATTGGGCACGCATGTGATTAACAGCAGATGCATCATGGGAAAGTTTGTATGTGTGCACAGTGAGCAAAGGCTTATAAAAGCCAATCCTGTCAATCAAAACAGAGACTCAGGCCCTAGGGTAGAATCTGCTCTGGTTATTTTGCTGAATGGCCGGGCTGACAAAGTACTTTCTAAATATTTATGTTTGTACCTGTAGACCTTGGGTGCTCTAACGCCGGTCTGAGCAGCTACTTTTGCAACAGGCAGCAGTCAACAGAAGGTTACATAACTCATCCGAGCGCTGAGAATAAGAGGCTGAGTGTCAGCCCTAAACGGGAAACCTATATCACCCACACAGGCACCACACCAAGGCTCAGGGCACATCATGGAGGAAGCGTGGAAATGAATATAAGAACCAGGGGGTGGGGGGAGAGTTGTAAAATACTCCTCAGAACACGACACAGCTGCCCCACTACCCCAGTCATGAACTCAAGGCAGCTGTGGTTACCTGCACAGATCAAGCCAGTCAAGATCCCAGCGTAGATGGGGAGGTCATCTCCAGGCCCCGCCCCTTTCTGAGGAGCCATTGGCAACCGTTAGCTGCTGGGGGAGGAGGAGTTCTTTTCTGAAACCCCAAACTATAATCAGAGCCCTTGAGTGCTCTCAGGTGTCTCACTGTCAGTCTTGACAGCGTCTCTGACTTGTTCTATCATTTTGAATAAAGTTACTGTGCTGTTGTTGTTGGGTTTTTATTATTTTTATATTTTAAGAGCGTGGGTGTTTTGCCTGCACCTATGCACCACACACACTCAGTGCCCACCGAGGCCCAAAGAAGGCATCAGGTCCTCTGAGACCAAAGTTAGAGAATGTTGTGAGCTGCCAGGTAGATGCTGGGAATCAAAAGCGAGTCCTCCTCCACAAGAGCGACCAGCGCTCTTAACCACTGAGCCATCTCTCCAGCCCCTGCTCTGCTACTTTGGCAAATCTGTATGAGACTTTATCTCAACTCCTCGGAAGCACACAACTCTGACCCCAACCCTGACCACCCAAGTTGGCTGAGAACGGTAGAAGGGCTGCACCCAGGAACAGACATGCCACATTAGAGAGTGACCCCTACCCTGGCTTGTGTTTATTTCATCCATGGCGTTCCTTACGTTATGATGCTGTAAGATGTATGTATTCCAATTAACCACTGATCCGTAACAGATTATCTCAAGACACGAAGACTTGCTGTCCTGGCTGGTCTTATGTCAACTTGACACACGAGCTAGATTTTTCTGAAAGGAGGGAGCCCTAATTGAGAAAATGCCTCTATAAAACCCAGCCGTAAGGCGTTTTCTTACTTAGTGATTGATGGGGAGAGCCCAACCCATTGTGGGCGGGGCCATCCCTGGGCTGGTGGTTCTGGGTTCTATAAGAAAGCAGGCTGAGCAAGCCAAGAAGAGCAAGCCAGTAAGCAGCACCCCTCCACGGCCTCTGAGTCAGTTCTTGCCTCCAGGCTCCGGACCTGCTTGAGTTCCTGCTCCGGCTTCCTTCAAGGAGGGACTACCATGTGGAAGTGTACACCAAATAAACCCTTTCCTTCCCAACTTGCTTTTGGTCGTGGTGCTTTGTTATGGTAATAGAAACCCTAACTAAGACACTTACTATGGTTTATATATGATTTTTAACTATCCTTTGAATGAATTTCATGTCCTAGAAGCTTCCACCCATTGTGGAAATTTTTAGAAGTGGCCAGAGCTAGGCTTGGTGGTGAACACCTATAATCTCAACGCCTGGAAACCTGAGGAGGAAGATTATGAGTTCAAGAGTTTGAGGATAGCCTGGACTATATAGCAAGTTCCATGCCAGCCAGGACTACGTAGGAAGATTTTACCTTTTAAAAAAATGTATATATATATAATATATATTATATATATATATATATATAAACTAGCAGGAGAGAAGGCTCAGCTGACTCCCACAGGTTATCTTCTAACCTCCACATGGGTGCCATGGCACTCATGAGACCCCCACACACACAATAACACACACACACACACACACACGCAGTAATTAATTAAACAAATCAATAAAAAGATAAAGAGGGTTATGATCATTAGGTTGCAGTCCAGACAGGGATCTTATCTAAGGGCCTTGCCTCCTTTGCAAGCCGGACTGTCTGAAAGGCCGCAAGAAGCCCGAGGGCTTCTTCACAGCGTGGTAACTTCGGGTATTCCAAGCTCCTTGCTAGCAAGAAGTGGAAACTGCAGTCCTCTGGAGACCCGAGCCCAGGCACAGCTGCAGCATCCCCTCTACACTCCCAGTGCTCGCTCCATCAATCACTGCGCCCTCTTGATACAAGAGGGTCCACCACAGTCCCCATCGCTCACTGAGAAAGGTCTGAAAGAATATGAGGTCATCTTTCATCCATAAATTCCCAGCCCTCCAAAGAAAGGGAGGGAGACCCGTCATTCGTGAAGAACGCACCATGGACCATGCTCCGTGCTCACTCCAAGCAGGTCCTTTATTTCTCACCATGACTCTGCCTGTAGAGGTTCTGGGTTGCTTTGTCTTGGGCTGGTTTTTTTTTTTCTTTCCTCGTTTTAAAGATAAAGCTCAGCTCAGAGAACAGCTCACGGATGCTGTTCTCAGTTGCTACCCACCTTGATTTTTTTGAGACACCATCTCTTACTGGGACCTGAGGCTCACAAATTAAACTAGATTGGCTGGCTAGTAAGACCCAGGGATCTACCCATCTCTGCCTGCTACTGGGATTACAAGCTCCTGCTACTACATTGGCTTTTTATATGGCTCTGGGGATCCAACGCAGGTGCTTGTGGTTGAGCAGGAAGCTCTTTATCAAGTGAGCCATCTCCCTCCCCAGCCATCACACCCTTGAATCAAAAAAAAAAAAAAAAAAAAAAGCAGAAACACATATGTAAAAACAAAAAATTTCCAAGAAATTTTACAAGACCACACACACAATTTGAGATATAAAGCAAACCTCCTAACCTAGACAAAAAAAAAAAAAAAAAAAAAAAAAAAAAAAAAAAAAAAAAAACCATAAAATAAAAGATAATCCCAAGGATTGTAAACATTTTAAACAAGAAGAATTGCAAATGAAGACATGCGTGTAAAAGATGAAGTATTTGTCCAAGTTAGCTTTGTCAACTTGACACAGCCTGGAGTGTGGTTTGAGCTGTGGGTATGTCCGAGGGAGAGGTGTCTCGATTGTTAATTGATACAGGAGGGCAGCCCACTGTGGGCAGCACCATTCCCTAGGTAGGGGTCCAGGTCTAGGTCAGCTAGCAAGAGCAAGCCAGCAAGCACATTCCTCCATGATTTCTGCTTCAAGTTCCTGATTGAGTTCCTGCCCTAACTTCCCTCAATGATGGGCTATGACCTGGAGTGTAAGTCAAATAAACCCTTTCCTCTCCTGTGCTGCTGTTATTCTTAGTATTCTCGCAGCAACAGAATGAAGCTAGAGCAATAGGCATAGTACAGAGGCAAGTTGAAAGGCAAATATCTGTAATAGACATAGAGCTCTTGGGAATGAACAAGAAATGATAAGCTCCACAGTGACAAATGCAGTCAACCATGTATGTCAAGAGCAAAAGCGCATGACTGCTCAGTGTGTGAAAAGATGCTCACACTGGCTGCTAGTCAAAGAGATGCAAATGAGAACCACAGACACCGCTTGCGCCTGGGTCTGGTAAGGGAAAGAGTCCACCATGAGGTGCTTCTACCTTTGGGAAAAAGCAAGCTAGTAGCATTGATCACAAAATTAAAACTGGATCTCCCGTGACCCAGATTTCTACCCTACAAAAGTGATGGCACAGAAATGAAACGCACCATCTGTGAACGGCAGTCTTCACCCTGTGGCAAAAATCTGGACACAGAATAAATAGCTGAATAAGTAGCCGAATCCTTAATGGTCCGCCCACACCATGGAAAGAGTACATGGCCATTCAAAAGGAGAAGGCGAGGGCTCAGAGAGATGGCTTAGTGGGTAAAGACCTGGTGATCTGGGTTCCACCCCTAGGATGCACGTGGCAGGAGAGAACTGACTCCCCGCAAGTTGTCCCCTGACCTGCACAAGCATATGCGCATGCACACACACACACACACACACACACACACACACACACACACACACACACACAAATAAACATAACATTTTTCAAAAGAGGTCAGAATCGGCCCAGATGTTTGACAAGTTTCTCAAGCTTTGTATCATGATCGCCACCTACAAGGAACTTTAAGTTTTGCAGATACTCTGAGCATCTGTATGTAGCAAAATAGAATGCTACATAGAATCAATATCCAGAAAGTCACAGACAATTGAACGGTTAACTGAAGTTTCCTTAGTCTTCCTAGAACCGATAGCATTCTCAGTAAGAATATCTATCTCCCAAGATAGCTCAGTGGGTAAGGCTTCTGTTAAGCAAGCATGAGACTTGCAAGAATGAGAAACAGAGTTCAGAACCCAAGTCAACGCCAAGTGAGTGTAGTTGCCCTTCCATGATCTCAGTACAGAAAGTGGAGATGAGGATTCCCAGAGCAAGCTGGATAACTAGACTAGCCAAAATGGTGAGCTCCAGGTTCAGAGAGAGACTCTGCCTCATATATAAAGTGCAGTGTCATGCATAAAGACAGCTGATATCACCCTCAGGTATCTACGTGGACACATAGCGTGTGTGCACCCACACACGTGCAAGCACAGGCACACCATACGTATTTAAAAAAAAAAATCTCCCTAAGGGCTGGAGAGATGACTCAGTGGTTAAGAGCACTTGCTGTTCTTCCAGAGGACCTGAGTTCTGTTCCCAGCACCCACATCACACAGCTCACAGCAGCCTGAAACCCCAGTTTCCTGGGATCTGACACCTTCTTCTCACCACTGCAGGCACCAGCATACATGTGGCATACACTCACATGGACACATGCACATACACATACAAATAATAAACAAGTTAGAAAATAATGCCCCTCCTTCTCCCCTCCCCCCCTTACTTTCCCTCTTTCTTTCCCTCTCCCTCTCCTTTTCCTTCTCTCTCCACTTCTATGCCTCTCTTCTTCCTCACTGTATGAAATAAACAATTTCCCTCCACCTTGTGCTGGCTGCCACGATGCTCTGCCCCATCACAGCCCCAAAACAATGGAGTCCAGTGACCATGAACCAAAGTCTCTGAAGCCATGAGCCTAAGTACACCTTTCTCCCTTTAAGTAATAACTTCTGTGGTATTTTGTCCCAGTCACAGAAAGCCAACGCATACAACCTCTAGCTGGTGGTTAGCTAGACATCCTAGATCTATTTCAAATCTGACTTCATCTGTAAAGAGTTCCCAATTAATCACCTCTTCTCTTCTCTGCTCCAGTAGCACTGGGGTACACTCAACCACAGTGCCCACCTGTCTCATATAACTCATTTTCTAATTTTTTATTGTGCCCCCTTAAAGGGAGAAACTACATCTGATTTGTCTTCTATTCTCCTTAGTATACCAGATACCTCCCCTAAAAGGCTCATATGTTGAAGACTTAGCCCCTAGAAGATGAACTATTGAGAGTTCATTGGCTCCTGAGGGTTCTCCTTTCTTCTATGGATTAATCCGTTAACGAAGTCAAAACTCAAAGGCCAATATTGGGAAGGGAGTCTTGGAAGGCAGAGCCTCCGTGAAGGAAATATATCACTTTGAAAGATACCTTACCCCAGGCCACTTCCTGTCTCTCCTTTCTACTTCCTGTCTGCCATGATGTGAGCAGTACCTTCCACACACTCCCACAGCCATGACAGTCAGCCTCGCCTCAGGCTTGAAACAATGGAATTTGTCAGACAAGAACGGAAACCCCTGAAACCATGATCCAAATAAAATCTAAATTTCTACATTTTTCCCCTCAAGACGTTTGTCGCAGCAACAAAATGTCTACATAGTCTTGTGAAAACCTAACACCTGAGCATAAAGTAAGTGATTCGTGAGTGATTCCTAAATGAATGAGGGATCCAAACAAAGCTTTCCAGTCTGTCACCTCAGTGCAGAAAGAGACTCCACTGGCGGCAGGGGGCTCCTCGGACAATCCTTCTTCCGTCTCTCACAGCTCTCCGGTTCTAACAAATTGCTTTAATAATGAAAACGTCTTTAATGGGGGCAATATGGCAAAAAGTAATTAACTCTGTAATTGAAATCTAGAACTTTACAAGAATTAATGGCAGGGCTAAATCGCACTGCTCAGCGAGGGTGCTGGGAGAAGCCAACTGGCAGCAGATTGGCCAGTGAAGGGCTGAGTTGTCACGTGAACAGACCACATTGATGGGGGCAGCTCCTGTCTGTGTGGTGAGTAGTCTCCTTAATTAATTAATGTGGAAGTGCCAATCAATGCTGGCAGGAGACACTTTGCACTAGAAGAAGGAAGTGTGTGTGTGTGTGTGTGTTTTATATGTGAGGTGTGCATGCAAAAATACGTCTGTGGAGACCAGAGGCCAAACTTAAGCATCATCCACCTTGGTTATCTTGTTTTATTTTTGAGGCAAAGTCTCCCACCGGCCTGAAACTTGCCAAGGCTGAATGGCCAGCAACTCCCAGAAGTCCCCTTCCTCCCACCTCCACAGTGCTGGGATTACAATGTGTGCCACCACACCTGGCTTTTTTTTTTTTTAATTTTGGTTTCAGGATGGGAACTTGGGCCCTCGTGCTTTCACAGCAAGCACTTTGCACACCGAGCCATCTCCGTGGCCCCATTTTACTTGTTGGTTTTATGAGCAGAAATCTCCACCACTATTTGTGCTGATGTGCAGCTCTGGAGGAAAGGGCAAGAGCCTGTCAGTTTGGGTCACTATTGCTCCCAGGAAACACCACGACCAAAGCAAGTTGGGGAGGAACAGGTTTATTTGGTTTATACTTCCACATCACTGTTCATCATAGAAGGAACTCAGGACAGAAACTCAAACAGGGCAGGAACCTGGAAATAGGCGCCGATGCAGAGGCCACAGCAGGGTGAATCTTAACTAGCTTGCTCATCATAGCTTGCTCAGCCTGCTTTCTTATAGAACCCAAGACCACGTGCCCAGGGATGGCCCCACCCACAATGGGCTGGGCCCTCCCACATCAATCACCAATTAAGAAAATGCTTTACAGGCTTGCCTAACAGCCCAATCTTACAAAGGTGTTTTCTCAATTGGGGTTCCCTCCTCTCAGATGACTCTAGCCTGTGTCAAGCTGACAAAAAAAAAAAAAAATCAACCAGCACAGAGCCCCAGGCTCCAGGTCAGTGCACAAGATGCAAACACCAGGGAGTCAATAATGACAGGATCTCTTTTAAGATTTATTTTCCTTCTATTTACATATACGGGCATGTGTGTGTGGAGCATGTTCACATGCATGCAGCATCACAGAGGCCAACGCATCAGATCCCCTGGAACTGTAGTAACAGGCTGTTGTGTGCCCTCTGACATGAACACTGGGAACTGAACTCAAGTCCCCAACAAGGTAAATATGAGCTCTTAACTGCTGAGCCATCTCTCCAGTCTATGAATGGCAGAGTATTGGTGTCTGGGCATCTGTCCATCTTTTTGGAGGCTCTGAAGTCTCATTCGACTACAAGCTTTCCTATGGCTTCTCACTGACTAAGAGCCTCATGGAGGACACGCCTTCCTTGAGTTCCCACAGTCTTTCCTCCTCTGTGTGTGTAAGGAAGCAATTGGTAAGTGGGTGATCAGTGATAACATACTGCCTGGCAGCAGATGGTATCTATATTTAGAGGCCCTTCAGAGGAAGAATTAATGCCATTAAGAACACATCACAGGCCAAGAAAATGAGAGTGGCGAAGTCTTCCAAAAAGCTCATAAAACAGAAAAGGAAAAGGAGAAAAAGAACCTGTATTTGTACCCCATGAGGTAGCTGTTATCTACCCCTGCCCCCAAATTCATATGCTCAAGTTATAACCCTCAGATTTGGGCATATTGAATATACAGAACTTTGAAGGTCATTAATGAGGTAATTTAGGTCAAATGAGGTCATATGGGTGGGATCCAGCCCATCCTTATTGGTGGCCTTTAGGGAATTAGGACACAGATACACATGGAGAAAGGGACAGACTGGGACACAGGAGCAACCACTTGGGGGCTGGGAGACAGCTGAGTGGGCAGAGAGCTTGTCGCGCAAATGTGAGGACCTGAGCTAAATCCTGGGAGTCTACATTAAAGACAAAAGAGCTGAGCATGGTGGCATGCTAGGGAAACAGAGAGGCGGGTCCCTGGAGCTCCCTGGCTGGCCAGCAGAATCTATTTGTCCAGATGCAGGCTAGTGAGAGCCCTGTCTGAAAACAAGGTGAATAGAATTACTGAGTAACAAAAGCTGAGTGCACTCTAGCTTCTACATCACATACACACACACACATCACACACACACACACACACACACACATACACACACACACACACGCCCATGCACACATGTACCCACATACAAATATGCACATAGGTACACACATGAAAAAAAGAAGGCAGCCAACTACAAGCCATGGAGAATGGTCTTCAAGGGAACTAACTACCCAACATATACAACTTGGACTTCCAACCTCCAGAAAAAAAGTCCATTTTGGTTAGTTTTGTTACAGCAGCAGGAACAAACTAATACATCCTACATGCTCACAGAACAAAGCAGGAAGCAGAGAGATGAATGTTAGTGTTCAAATCACCTTTTCTTTTTATTCCATCCAGGACTCCAAGCTTATGGGATGGTGCCACTCAGATTTCGAGAGGGTCTTCCCACTTCAATTAACTAAAGCTAGAAACTCCCTGACAGACATACCCAGAGGTTTCGCTCTTAGTTGATTTGAGAGCCTTTCAAGTTGACAGTCCAGATCAGCCACCACAGCCCTTCCTCACACACATTTAATCATGCATTGGTTTGCTGCACATTTATTAAACACTTCTGTTTTTCCGGGAGAGGTAGTACTTCTAGAAAAAAAGTCATGGCTGAGCAGAATCTTTCAGACCACAACAGTGAGAAGACTGTTTCGACAGAGAGCAAGTCTCCAACTTCAAAGAATCCAAAACGTTAAACAATTCTGTGCTCTGCCAATCTGGAAAGACAGGTGCTTCCTTTAAGCACAGAAGCAGGAAGAGGAGGGAGGGCTGTCATCCCAGCAGTGGGAACTGGGTAGACAGAGGTCACGATGTTTTACCTCTATTATCAACCTTGACAGGATCTAGAATCACCTAGGAGACAGACTTCTGGGCATGCGCATTGGGAATTAACTAGGTCAGGTTAATTGAGGTGATGTGTTGGTTGATTGTCATAGTCAACTTGACACAAACTAGACTCAGACAGGAAAAAGGCTCTCAACTGAGAAATTACCTATAGCAGGTTGTCCTAAGAGAATGTCTCAGGAGAATTGTCTTGATTGTTAACCAAGCTGGGGAGGCCCATCCTGAACACCAACGGCACCATTCTGTGGGCTGCGACTTGCACTACATGAGAGTAAAGAAAGCTAGCAGAGCAGAAGTAACGGGCAAGTAGGCAGAGTGGATGCATTTGTCCTTCTCTGCTATTGACTGTGGATACGGTGCTTCAAGTTCCTGCCTTGACTTCTCCTCGGTGATGAACTGTCACCTTGGGATGAAAGGGAAGGAGAAATCAAGGCAAGAAATCAAAGCAGCTACTGTCAAGAGCAGAAAAAAATATGTTCCCATGATGCCTGCTTGCTTTCAGCCATCACCCTTGATTCTTAGACATCCCAGAAGCCCTGGCCCATGGAATGGCACTGCACACACAGTTAACAATCAAGACAATATCTCACGGATGTGCCCATAAGCAAATCTGATCTAAACATTGCTCAATAAAATTCTTTCCAGTGATTCTAGGTTGTGTGAAGTTGACAGTTAAAACTAACCAACCCACCCTCCATGATGGACTGTATCCCCTAAAACCCCAAGCCAAAATAAGCCTCTCTGATGCAGAAGTTTATTTTTGGTTACGTTTAAAATGGTTGTTTTGTGCATTGTTGGGTGAGGGGCTGTCTAAGTCTTGATGTTTCGTATTATCTGCAGGTTTCTTTGTGTGGGGGAATGTCTGATTGCTCATGAGGAGCTTAGGGATCAATAAAAATTCCTGAGATTAGATGCTTAGGATTCCACTGTCCAGTATGGCACTTGCCATGATAGCGGTTCCCTCTGCTGAGGTCTGGCAGAGTTTGCACCTTTGAATATGCCTTCTTGTCTCTCTTGGTGGCTAAAAACTACTTCTTTTCCTTGAAGATAATTCTGTCATGTATTTCAGACACAGTAACATGTAAGTAAGTAATATATATACATATACACACAGGCATATATACACATGAACACATATGCACATAGGCATGAGAATACATACATAGACATGCATATTTTTGCATTTGCAAATACAGATACATGCTCGAACACACATATATATAAACATATATATATATATATATAAACATATAAATACCTGCACACAAATGCATATATATATATATATATATATATATATATAAAATAAACAAACACATTTGTATGTACAGGCATGTACATATAAATACAGACAAAAACATACACATGTACATAAATGCATACAGATATACAACATACACATCCATGTGCACACAAATGCATATACATCCACAATAGACAAGCACAGGAATGCCACATATGAACAGACACACACGCACACGCACACAAATGCATATGCATACACCTGTACACACTCACCCAACCTCTGTCCTTTCATGGGAAGGCAGGAGGAGTTGTGTAGTCTGTTATTTTGAGAGGATCTATTGCTTTAAATTGGGGGATTTGGACAAATCTCATTTGAAATTGAAAGGAGATGAAGTAGCCAGATGCATCCTCTATTTAGGGAAAATAATGCATGTCTTCGATCGCTACCATCCCTGTTTAATCCCCCTGTGGCTTAGAATAAAAGACCACAAGCTGGGCAACACTGAAGTTCTCCAATTTCTGAGCCTTTGCTTGGAGGCTGAAGGGCTCATCTGTAGAATTCTTGATTTCCCATTAAGATCCAAGCCTTTTCTTTCCCTCAATGACTGAAAACCGTGCGTCTGAATAGCAGCTGCGTCTCATTCTCTTCCTGCTCATTCATTCAAGAGTCCATTTGGAAAACAGGCTGGTTAATAAGGTTTAGACTGGAAAGAAATGAAAGGTTGCATTCTTGAGAATAGCCAATTTGATGGTTAGTTTTAAATGTCAACTCACCACAGCCTAGAGAGATTCACCTGAGAAGAGAGCCTTAATTGAGGACCCACCTAGATCAGGTTGGCCTCTGGGCGTGTTTCGGGTGTTATCTTGGTTGTGATTTGATGTAGGAAGACCAAGCCCATTTTAAGTGGCACCATTCTCTGGGCAGGTGGCCCTGATCTGTATGAGGCAGGAGAAAGCTGGATGGAAGCTAGCTAGCAAGAAGAAGCAGGCAGCATGGGTGCATGTCCCTTTCTCTCTGCTCTTAACTGTGGCTGGGATGTGACTGGCTGCTTGAGTTCCTGCCATGACTTCCCTGAAATAATGGACTGAGACCTAGAAGTGTGAAGTCGAGCAAACACTTTCTTCCTCTATGTTTCTTTTGGCCAGGGAGTTTTATCACAGCAACAAAAATAAACAAGGTCCGTGGGTATAGATTAGTTCAAGGAGAGAGCCCTGTTTGCCTCGGGGAGGGGGCGGGAAGGGCACAAGGGGAAGTCTGGGAGTTCGGGAATGGGCTAGATTCAGGGATCCTGGAGCAGAGATTTGACTCTTAGTAAGAGGGAGAAGCAGGAGGATATCACAAGTTGCAGGCCAGCCTGGGCTACACAGCATATTCAAGGCCAGACTAAGCTCCATAGCAAGACTCTGTTTCAAACTGTATTTGAATGTGTGTGTATGAGAGAGAGATAATATATGTACACACACATACATATTGCTGCATATATGTGTGTGTGATAAATGTATGTGAGTGTGTGTGTGTGTGCATGCAGTGTGTGTATGTGCGTGTGTGTGTGTGTGTGTGTGTGTGTGTGTGTGTGTGTGTATTAAAGACTTTTAGGTCTGCCAGTATGAGTGGTGGACCCTGACACCATGATATTGGAATCCTGGTTGAAACCCTCAGGCACCGTGTGACCTTGGACTAGGGAAGTTACATTTTGGAAATCTGCATTCCTCCTTTGTAAATGGGCTGCTCATGGCATTGACATACTCACACAGTTGTTTGGATAGTTACGTGAGACGATGCATGTAAAATGTTGGGCACAGATCCCGGTATGTGTAACTGCTCAATAAATCATGGGCAGTGGGCCAGCCAGCTGGCTCAGCAAAAAAAAAAGATGCTTGCCACCAACCTTGAGGCCCTGAGTTTGACCCCTGGGACCAATGCCTGCAAGCTGTCCTTTGACTTCCACACATGCCCTGTGGCACACACATACACTCATATACAAATAAATAAATGTCAATCATGAGGATTACTGCTGTAGATGCCCACCCCCTTTGATTACATTTGGAAAAAATGGGCACTGGTGAGATGACTCAGTAACTGAGAGCCTTTGCTGCTGTTGCAGAGGACCTACTGGGACCTCAGAACCCTATAATTCCACCTCCAGGGGATACGATGCCCTCGTCTTGCCTCTGAGGGCACCCTCATACATACGGTGCACATAAAGCTACACCCACACACACAGAACTGAAAACTAAATAAATTTAAAAATAATCAAATGGAATAAATCTGGAGAAGCCAATTGGAGTCTCATGCTCATCTCTATTTAAAAGAAGAAGGAAGGGGACCAGGGGGAGAGCAGGGGAAGGGGGAGGAGGAAGGAAGGATACTAGAAGTGGTCTTGCTTTTTCAGTTCTAAGTGTTTAAAAATATTTCAAATGAAAGGCAGACTGGTTGGAGAGGAGGGGGAGGGCCCGCAGTCTCTGGGAAGGGAAGACATCACAGATGGGCCATCAGGAACTTCACAGAGTGTCATATCCATAGGTACCTGCCAGCTCAACCAGGGAAGCATCTCCTATGAGGACCAGATGCTTCTAATTGGCGAGGAATCCTGTAGCTGCTGCCCAAAGGAGAGAACAAATTCTCTGTCACCACATGGTTAGGGTTTGTTTTTTTTTTTCTTTCTTCCAAATGGAATGCATTAACTCTTTCGAACAGGTACTAGATTCAGCCTCCCAAAACCCATGTCCACAATAAGGAAATTCTTAAGAAAGATACTGCAAGGACAGAGAGATGGTTGAGTTAGTAAACTGCCTTCCTTATGCTCCAGTTTCCTTTCTGCTACTGTGAGGAAGCACTGGCTAATGGTGACTTAGGGGAGGACAGGGCTCATTTGGCTTAAAATCCAGGCCACATTCCATCATTGAGGAAGTCAGGGCACGAACTTGAAGCAGAAACTGTAAAGGGATGTTCACAGGCTCATGCTTAGGTACATTTCTATACAGCCCAGGACCACTTGCCTAGGGAATGGTGCCACGCACAGTGGGCTGGACCCTCCTACACCAGTTAGCAATTGAGACAATCCCCAAAGGCATTCCCACAGGCCCATCTGATCTGGTGATTCTAGACTGTGTCAAGCTGACAATTGACACTAACTAGAACATCTTTTAAGCATAAGGATCTGAGTCCAATTTTTTCAAGCCACATATTGTGCATGTTTGTAATCCTAGCACTTGGGAGACAAAAGAGGCAGATCCCTGGTGTTTGTTGATTTGCCTGTTTGGTGAGTTCCAGGTTCATTAAGAGATACTGTCTCAAAAGAACAAGATGGACAATGTCTAAAGAATCATACACACACACACACACACACACACACACACATATACACACAAGGGGAACTTTCACAATTCCCTTAAAATGAGAAAAGGTGAATAGGAGAGATAGTTCAGTGGCTAAGCACTTACTGAGCAAGCATGAAGACCAGAGTTCTGATCACCATCATCCAAGTAAATGCTGGGTGGTCATAGCAACTCATCTGTAATTTCAGCCTCAGAAAGCAGAGACAGGACATCCCAGAGGGAAATAGCTAACAAGACTAGACATACCTGTGAATTGTGACTTTGAAAGATTCTCTCATTGAATAAGGTGAGATAGTGATTGAAAATGATTTACAGGTATTCAACCTTGGACCTCCACAGGTTCACCCGTGCACATGCTCGTGTGAAAATGGAAAGGCAGGGGAAGAAGAGGCTTATTTTAGTTCACAGCTATGGAGGTTTCATCCATGGTCAGCTGGACCCGATACTCTTAAGCCTGTGGCAAGGCAGAGCATCATCATGGGACTACACAACAAAGAATGCTGCTTACCCCCATGACAGGCAGGAAGCAAACACAGAGAAAGAGGAAGGTCAATGTCCTTCTTAAAAGCACACCACCATAGCATCAAACTTCAAAATGTTAAATACTCTACCGTCTCCCAGTAACACCTGTGATGATTAACCTTGTTGACCTGATTGGATCTAGAATCAGGTAGAAGGTGTGCCTCCAGGAGGGTCTGGAAGGGAATTTCCAAGGAACATTAACTGTGGGGAAAGACAAACTTTTTCCAAGAAGGGATAAAAGCTTCCAGAAACCTGAATATAAATAGCAAATCCTTGAAAATTCTTTCTTTCTTTTGTACCATTTCCTTCCAGAGCTTTCTCTCACTCTTCCAAATTGCCACCTGTTCTGAAGACCAGGGCTTGGTTTTTTAAATTTTTATTTGTTTGTTTATTTATCAGTGCCAGGGTTGAACCCAGAACTTGTGCTTGTGAGGCAAGTATTCTGCCACTGAACCAAACCACCTGTTTCTATTTACTCCTCCACTGAATGTTCTCAGAGCCTAGAAAGGGCTGGGCACATGGCAGAACTTTGCTTAACAACTAGATTTATCTGACTTGATCTCCCATCACATTTCCAACATTTACCTGTCCTTCAATTCCCATACCTCCCATGAACACCATCTGCTTCTGTCTTGTGAAATTACCTTCCATCTCTCAAAGCCATAATGCATATCCATCTCTCTCTACACTTTCTTCTACCTAGAATCATCCTGAGAAATGCCTATAAAAAGACAACAGGACAACGCAGAGACTGTCCACCCCTCAGCCCATGACTATAGTTTCCTGCCTTTGGGGGTGAATAACATTTTGGCAGGAAGATATCCATACACATTTGTTTATGCATTGTTTACAGCTGCTTCTGCACTACTAAGGCAGCACTAAGCAGGGGCAACTGAGACCATAGCAACTAAAGTATTCATTTTATGGCTCTTTACAGAAAATTGCTGCTAACCCTATGTTAGAACAAAAGCACTAGCTAGGGGTGAGACAGACCTCAATGTGAACCCTGCTCTGCTCAGCAGAGTGCATATGTGGACATTAGTGAGACAGGTGTGTGGATATGTAGATAAACTATGGATACATGCATACATATAAGACAGATACATATGATAGATGATTAATGAAGAGATGATAGGAGATAGACAGATTAGATAGATGATAGATAGATAGATAGACAGATAGATGATAAATAGAATATAGACAGATGCTAGATAGATCATCTATAGATAATAAATAAATGATGGACAATAGATACATATACAGATGATAGGTGGATAGATAATAGATGATAGATAAACAGATTCATAGCTATAGTATGTATATCTATATACATACTGTATAGAATAGGTAGACTGATGATAGACAAACAGATAGATTATAGATAATACATGGGTGATAGACAAATAGATAAATGATTGATAGACAGATGTGCCTAGGATGTTGGTAACACCTGTCTCTGTGACAGAACTTCCAGAGACAGATCACAAGGATTCTGACCTGATCAGTGGTTTCATCCAAGGATGGATTCAAAGCTTGAAGGACGTGGGGCTTGTCCAGAGAAAGTAGCCACTAAGGGTGGGCCTCTGAAAACTACGTCTTGCCCTCTGCCACGTCCTTCTGTGTTTCTGCTTCGTGGTTGGCATAGGGATTATATGGTGTGCTACTTGTACAGTTTATATGAACTTCACATTACTATAACAAAATATCTGAACTTTACTCTCCAGCAGTGGAAAACCACTGAATGTTCCTAAGTAAGACTGTGTCTTAGCCAGATAGATTTGGCTATAACTGGTTTTTTATTAGTTTTTTTTTGTTTGTTTGTTTGTTTTGTCGCCATAATGAAACACCCAAGACAGGCTATTTCCAATGAAAATGAAGTTTATTCAACTCAGAGTTTTGGAGGTTCAAGGTCCAAGTGATGTCATCGAGAGGTGGATGAATAAGTTAGTTTTCTCTGTCAATTAAAGGGTTAAAAGTTAACAGAGACACATTACTAGAAACCTTGGGAAATCCAAGGATGCCTAGAAATTTGGGGTCCTTTTGTAAGGTTCTTAGTTTCATTAATAAAAGAATGTAGGACAGATACAAATGCAATTTTGAAGACAATTGATTATAGTTTACAAGGAAAAGCCCAGGGTAGGCCAGCTATACATTTCCAGGCTGCTCATTCGGGTGGAGGAGAATGCAGAAGAGAAAAGCAGAATCTGCTCCAGCTCAGGCAGCCTGGAGGCTGCCGAGTTACCGAGCTGTAACTGGGCTCCTAAGGACTGCACTAGGGGGCAGGAATTCTGGGAAGGAAAAGTGATTATCTTACATGACCCCTTCCTGGGAGTGGCCCCTTAGAGAAGTCCCTGACCTGTGCAGATGGATTAGCCCTTAAAGGGAGAGAAATGGGTGTATCTCCCCCTAGCTGTGGATTCTATTCTTTACACAGGCAGAGACAGCAAGGGCCTTCCCATGGCCATATCACTGAAGAGCCAAAGGTCAATGAAGGGTGTATATTGGAAGCAAGCAGGTGCTTTCTTCTTTGTGTCTTTTATTAGCTCATAGTAATTATACATAATAACGGGTTTCATGTTTTCATATATGTACGTATTGTATTTTGGTCATATTCAGCACCATTAGTCTCTCTTGTCCCCAGCCTCACCCCACTGATCCCCTCCCTCTTCCCAACTGGTCTCCCATCTGTTTGCATGTCTTTTTCTTTTCTGTCAATGACTCAATGAGTTTCATTAGTGTTAAACACCCCAAAGCAAGGAGTTATTTACAGGGACATGGGCTACCTGTCTAAAGAAAACATCTCTCTTCCCCAGCAACTTTCAACTGCACATAGATCCTCAAGGGAGGCTTGTGAGCCGCCCTCCCCCGTCAGGGACAGAACGCTGAGAGGCCCAATCTTGTGGAAGTCTTGTGCAGATCATCACAGCTGCTGTGAGCTCGTGGCCAGGTCATAACCAGATGACACTGCTCTATAGCACCCACCCCTTCCTCCTCTTCCTCTTACATTCTATTAGCCCCACCCCACCCCCCGACTTCTGGAATGTTCCTTGAACCTTAGAAGAAGTGATATAAATGTCCCATTTAGGGTTGGGCATTGAACAGTCACACAAAAGTGATTTTATCTTAAATTAGAGGGAGTGAGTGAGAGGCTTTCAAAGCAATCTTCCTGTGGAATCTGGGGACACACCCACAGTGACCTAAGGGCCTCCCACTAGATCCCCGACTCAAAGTTTCCATAGCAACTACCGGTGGCATCATCTTGAGGAATAAGCCTTGAGTCACAGGGACTCTCAAGAACCACACAAATACAACCCAAATACAGTGCGTACATGGAAGTAAAGGAAGACACTGTCTTAGTCAGGGTTACTATTGCTGTGACCAAAGCAACTTGGGGAGGAAAGGGTTTATTTGGCTTACACTTCCACATCACTGTTCATCTTTGAAGGAAGTCGGGACAGGAACTCAGACAGGGCGGGAACCTGGAGGTAGGAGCTGATGCAGAGGCCATGGAGGAGTGCTGCTTACTGGCTTGCTCCCCATGGCTTGCTCAGCCTGCTTTCTTATAGAACCCAGGACCACCAGCCCGGGGATGGCATCACCTACAATGGGCTGGGCCCATTTCTTAATCACCAGTTAAGAAAATGTCCTACAGCTGGATCTTATGAAGGCATTTTGTCAATTGAGGTTACCCCCTTTCATATGACTCTAGCTTGTGTCAAGTTGACATAAAACTATCCAGTATAGGCACCATTGTTTCAATATAGATGTTTATGACAAGCTCGCTGGGATAAAACAATTTTTCATTCAAACTGGAATCAGGTAATAGGCAGGGCTTTCCATAAGAAAGTGGTCCTGAAGTGGCTGAATATTTTATCTCCAGAGTGTAAAAGGGGTGTTCACCGAGAGCTGGGGCTTCTGCATCCTCTTTGTACATGGTTGTCTTAGTCACTTGAGGCTGGTACTTGTAGGAGAAGTCCTGCCTGAATTTGGTTATGTTTCCTTCTGTTCATATTTATGTAGGACTTTTCCTGGGGAAAATGAACAAATGTCTCACACCAGCAAGAAACCAAATAAAAGCTTAGAGCCAAGTCTAGCTTAGTGGACCATGAGCTTACATATGATGGAAAGATTGCTTCTGAGAGCAGAGATGCCTCAAAAGCAGCTGCATCCATGAAAAGCTCACCTGGCCTGAGTGAAGAATCATGAAAGATGCATCCCTGGAGCTCCCTGCAGGACCTGGAGACCCTGCCTCATAAAAGGGGGGATGGTAAATACATGTGAGACCAGAGAGATGGTTCAAGAAGTAAAGGTGCTTGCCACCAAGTCTAGGGGCCTAAGTTCAATCCCTGGAACCCACATGGTAAAAGAGAAAACCAACTCCTAAGAATTGTCCTCTGACTTCCACACATACATCAAAGCAGGAGCGCACAAACATATATACACACACACACACACACACCTACCAGCACCTTACAGAAATGTTATCAAATCTATCTATTTCGTTTTTTGCTTTGTGTCTTAGGATTTCCATGGCTGGGGTAACCACCATGAGCAAAAGCAACACTGGGAGGAAAGGGTTTACTTCAGCATACACTTCCACATCCTGGTCCATCATCTGAGGAAGTCAGGACCGGAGCTCAAGGCAGGAACCTGGGGGCAGGAGCTGATGGAGACCATGGAGGAGTGCTGCTTACTGGCTTGCTCCTTGTGGCTTGCCCAACCTGCTTTCTTGTACATCCCAGACTACCAGCCCAGAGAAGGCACCAGCCACAGTGGACTAGACCCTCTAACATCAATCACTAAGAAACTGCCCCTTGGGCTTATGGAGGCATATCCTTAATTAAGATTCCTTCTTCCCAGTTATGTCTAGGTTTCTGTCAAGTTGACAAAAACCAACCAGAACACTTTTTATTGGGGGAGGGGCTTTGTTTTTGCGGTGGTGGTGGTGGTGGTGGTGTGGTGGTGGTACTGTACTGTTGCTCTTTTTAAGACAGGGTTTCATGTAGCCCAGGCTAACGTTAAACCTGCTATGTAGCTACAAATAACCTTAAGCTCCTGATCCTCCTGCCTCTGCATTCAAAATACTAGGATTGCACACTTGTGACCTCAAACCCCATCTGTTTTTGTTCTTAATGGACATGTATTTGTTCTTAGGTGTGGTGTAAAGTAAGAGAACTTGAGACACACTCATAGCAGATAAAGATCAAACCAAAGCAATTCGTTTTTCCATGACAGGAACCTCTAAACTCTTCCCCTCTCATTATTTTGAAATCCATAATAAATGGTTATGGGCTACGGGTATCAAAAACGGAGTTAGATGAGGGGAATTAGGTCTAACCGCACCAGAGAATGAGTTCGCTTTTATTGACTTGGCGTAGAACATAAACTCAGATCTGTCAAAGTAATAAAGTGAGTGAATGATGGGAAGGAATTAGCCAAACTCTCTCAAAACGAAAAGAGAGAAAGCAAGGAAGATCTGAGAAGTGGCTAGGATCCAAACAAACAGCCAGCTCCGAGATCTTGCCTTCCACCCTCAACCTTACGTGCTTTAATCATTTACGGCCTTGGTCACAGCTCATCCAGGAAGACAAGGGCTCCGAACAAACACAAGGATAAGGAATTCGAAAGACCATTATACTTAATACTCTAATATCATTAATGCAGCCTCAGCCAGAGCACAAAGACTTTGCAAATTCATTATTTCTTGTTCTGAACACACACCATGAAACGGGCTTTCTAAATCACAGAGGCACAACCCAGTGTCTCTTTTATTAAAATAACTCTATTTTATCTCTTGGGTCTGTGCAGCCTAAGCAAGTGTTCTAAATATTTAAGACATTAGGCAAGGAGATGCTAGTGAGCATGTGACTAGCAGCCTGCTGCCTGCCATCCAGCTACACTGAAAACTGACTTCAGAGTCTTCTTGTCTTGGGGGCTGGAGAAGTGGCTGCAGAGGACCTGGTGGCTCACAACCATCCGCCTTCTCCACATAGTGGCTAAGAACCATCTGTAACTTCAATTCCAGGGGATCCAAAGGCCTCTTCTGACCTTCACGGGCACCGGGTACCCACATGGTGCACATATTTGCATGCGGGCAAAACTTTCATCCACATAAAATAAAATAAATAAATCTAAAAAGAAAGTTAAGAACATTCTTGGTTTTAGTCTGTGAATTTACTCTGTGAATTCCTATGGATTCCCTCTCTCTCTCTCTCTCTCTCTCTCTCTCTCTCTCTCTCTGTGTATGTGTGTGTGTGTGTGTTTGTGTGTGTGTGTGTGTGTGTGTTTGTGTGTGTGTGGGGGTGTGTGTGTGTGTGTGGGTGTGTTTCTCTGTGTGGGGTGCATGTGTGTATGTAAGTGTGAAGGTCAAAGATCAGAGGTCAAAACCCCATCAGTTATACCTCAGGTGTGATCCACTTTGAATTTTGAGACAGGGTCTTGCTGGGACTTGGGGCTTGCCAATTAGGCTCAGTTGACTGACAACAAATCCCTAGGAATGGTCCTGTCTCCACCTCTCCAGCTAGCTGTAGGATTACAGCTTTTTACGTGGCTTCCAGGGATTGAATTCAGGCTCTCAAGTTTGCACAGCAAGCACTTTACCAACTGAGCCTCTCCCCAGCCCAAGTGTCCTCTTTGATTTACGTTTTCCATTCTATCTGCAGATGAAAAGAAAAAGTGACTGACAGAGGCACCCTCATCCTGTTCCCTCTGAGTTGAATCATTACGATCAACAGCTACCTTTAGGGAAATTATTGACAACTTGCCTCTTAACAGAGTCTGCCTGAGTGACTGCTCATCTACAGAAATCACTCTCAACCTTCATTTTGGCCTTCAGAGAAATCAAAGCATGCATGAAGACTGTTCTGGTTTCATTCTGTTGTTGTGACAAATATCATAACCAAAAGTAACTTAGAGGAGGAAAGGGTTTATTTGTCTTAAAATTCCAGGTCATGGTCTATCGTTGAGGGCAGGAATGCATACAGGAACTTAAAGCAGAAATCATGGAGGAATGCTGCTTTCTGGCACACACACACACAGGCTCAGGCTTAGCTGACTTTCTGATATAGCCCAGGGTCACCTGCCTAGGGAATGGTGCTACCCACAGTGGGCTGGAACCTCCTACATTAATTAACAGTCAAGGCAATCATCCATAGGCCAATATGATCTGGACAATTCCTCAATGGAGACTCCCTTCTTAGGTGACTCTAAGCTGTGTCAAGTTGACAGTTAAAGCTAATTGGACAAAGACTATGTTCTTGGAAGCACCTACAACATTTGTTAGCTGTGCAAAAAAAAGTAATCCACAAGATGTGTCAAAAGCATGTGTGCTTTGTGGGGAGAATAGCACTTCTCTGTACATTGAGGTCTTGGTCACTCAGGGCTGGGCTTCTGGAGAGCTATCTTCCCTGGGTTGAGTCTTATTTCCCACTCTTTGTATCATTCTTTCGATGTCCTTAAAGCAGACTTTGGAAAACATCCTCCAGGTAAACCAGCTGTGTGAGATGTCCAGAATCAAGGATTCTAGGTAAGTGCTCTACATGGAAACCATACCCCCAATCCCTCATTGGGGGACCCTAGGCAAACATTCTACCACTGAGCCATACCTCCAACCCCTTCTAGCAGACTTTCAAAGTGTTTCCTGTGTATATTTGCTGAATTCCAGGAAGCAGTCAGCACAGAGGTTTTTCTATTCCCAGTGTGGTTACACGGCTTCTTCAAAGGGAGCAGGAGAAATTCCTGTAATGTCTTCCCTACTGGACCACAGCTGATGGCAGCAGAAGCAGGCTCAGGCTTAGACAGTCTGCTTTCTTATACAGCCAAGACCTCACTATTGACTGCTTGCCTAGACAATCTGCCCTGAGCATTTATCCCTTGAAAGTATCGTTCTTGACTGGATCATTTAATTCTCAAGCCGCCTCTGACGGGTGGGAGAGCCATTTGACTTGCAAAGCTGATTGCAAATTATTTTCTGATTACAGATTTATTTTGTTTGTGACAAAAAACGCTCCCCACTAATTGCTAAAATAATCTTGGAGGCACTTGCCCCCGAACACCTCATTTGTTAACCCTCTGTGGTTTCTCCCTCGTCCATGTTTTCATCTTTTTTTTTTTTTAATTTCTTTTAAACACCTATTTATAGCATCCTCAAGCTTTATCAATATCTCTAGGGCCCTTGAGAAACGACTGGTCTGGAATGGGCTAATCGAGAAGCCAGTAAAAAGCCTGGGATGGGAGGATGGGGGCTTTCGACAGAAGAAAGGTAGAACACACGTGTTATAAAGAGGGAAGAGGAATAGTAGAATAGGGTAGCCTAAATGGGGGAGGGGAAGGAAGAATAGAGGAAGGAATAGATGGGACAAAATAACCAACACGAAAGACCTTTTGAAAAAGTCACATAGGGACCTACTACTATAGAAGCTTCCTAAAATATATACATACATGTGTAAAAAGAGTCTAAATTGAATTACCTCTAACAGGAAAGCAATGCTTCTACAAGACACTACAGCTGAACATATATAAAGCCCAGGGCTGGGCACGGGTTATCTTTATTGGGCTTGTTGACCAGTAGGGTCCCATAGAGTCCCAAACAGGCTGTTGTTTTGGTGTGGCTTGGTTTGACTTTTCAAGACAGGGTTTCTCTGTTGTGACTCTGGCTGTCCTAGAATTCACTCTGTAGACCAGGCTGGCCTCGAACTCACAGAGATCCGCCCACCTCTGCCTCCAGAGTGCTGGGATTAAAGGCATGCACCACCACTACTTGGCTTTAGTTTTATTTTAATACAATGGAATTACTCCATGATCTTTGTTTTGAAAAAGTGAGTCATATTTAAAACGCTGCTAAGAATCCATTGATTTTTTTTCATTTAAAATAGACTTTTTTTCATACAAGATATTCTGATTATAGTTTCTCATCCCCTTAGCCCTCCCACTTTCTCCCCATCTCCCCTCCCACCCAGATCAACACCTTTCTGTCTCTCCTTAGAAAACAAATGGGTGTCTAAGGAACAATAAGATAAACAACAAAAAAAAAAAAATCAAAATAGGACAAAATAAACAGAAAAAGAACCAAAGGAAAAAGCACAAGAAACACACATAGATGCAGAGACACACACATTCACACACGGGAACCCCACAAAACCGCAAAAGTAGAAGCCATAAAATATATGCAAAGGACCTGTAAAGAAAACATAAAACCCCTGACTCAACATTATGAGGCAAGGAACCCCCAAAGATGCCAAGGAGTTCATTTTGTGTTGACCACCGACGGCTGAGTATGGGGCCTGCCCTTAGGAGAGGTTTGTAGCCCCAGTGAGACCGCATCGGAAAAGAAACTAATTTTTCATTTGCAAGTGACTGTCAGTTGGAAATAGCTTCTCGGTTAGGGAAAACAAACGGAATGCTTCACGAACTTGAATGTCATCCTTACGCTAGGCCGTGTCATTCTTCGCGCAGCATCTTTCCGATTGCAGTGGATGTGCTTCTGAAGCCAGCACTAAATGGGACATTTATATATTATGTCCTCTTCTTCCCAAGGTTAAAGTGTCATTGTCATGGAAGAGAGGCCATAAAAACTGGAAGAGCCTGTGCTGGCAAGTTTTATGTCAATTTGACACAAGCTAAAGTCACCAGAGAGGAGGGAACCTCAGTTACAAAAATGCCTCCTTGTGATCGGGCTGTAGGCGAGCCTGTAGGGCATTTTCTTAACTAGTGATTGATGGGGGAGGACCCAGCCCATCATGGGTGGGAACACTCCCGGGAGCTGGTGGTCTGGAGTTCTCTAAGAAAGCAGGCTGAGCAAGCCAGAGGAAGTAAGCCAGAGAGCAGGACCCCTCCATGACTTTTGCATCGGTTCCTGCCTCCAGGTTCCTACCCTGCTTTAGTTTCTGCCCTCACCGCATTTGATGGTGGGAGGTTCTATGGAACTGCGAATGAAATAAAGCCTTTCCTCCCAACGTTGCTTTTGAACATAATATTTCATCACAGCAATAGTCACCCTAAGACAGAGCCAGATGTGATGAGTGACTACATGGAGACACTGTTTTCCAGACGCGACAGGGTGGTGGCACATATGAACTCACAGTGGGTGCGACAATGTGCACAAGAGCTGTGCAAGCTCAAGCCCAACAAAATCTCAACACTGGGAGAGCAGGTATGTATGAAGTTTCTCTACCTGGGGAGCTGTGGGCAATTGATACCTCCTAGGAGAGAGAGTTTCCTTTAACGGTGTGACCCCTGGTAGATCAACCATTCTCCAGGGTATGGCCCCATGTCCAGCACATGGGCACATTGTGCTGGGTAGCACAAATTGAATTCAGTGGGTTTTTAAAACAAACAGGAGTTCATGGGATTAAGTAAGCAAGAAAGTGGAGCTAGATCTGGGAGGAGTTGAAGAAGGGGGTAAATAGGATCAAAATATATTACATGAAATTTTCAAAGAATTAATTTTTTTAAAAAAAGATTATTTAAAGGAGAACCACACGTTTGAATGAGTGTGCTGACCCACACCTGCAATCCCAGCACTCAGGATGGTAAGACAGTAAGATCCCAGTTTGAGGCTAGCCTAGACTACATAGCGGAATCCTATCTCTGGTGGAGGTAAATCCCAGTTAACAACAGACCCTCCATCTTGCTTACCAAGTTATTGGTCCTTGCAGCTGAAACTACAATGGGAGATGGAAAACAATGGAGTTGAATCATTGATGGTCAGTGGAGAAATCCATTCTGGTCAGCAAGAAAATTAATATGGGGCATATTGTGAAGGGCAGTAAGAGAGTGTTTAGAAAATATTTACTAGTTTCAGCAATATTGATAATTGAATAGTGGGGGGGGGGGGTGTTCAGATAGAGCCCAGGGCCTTACACACACTAGGCAAGTGGTCTACCACTGAACCATGTGTACCCAAAGTCCTTCATTTGGCTATTCTAAAAAGTGCTCTACCACCAAGTCACATTCCCAGAACCCCCAATGGGGAATTCTAAGCAGGTTCTTTACCCCTGATCCATGTCTCTAGCACCTTGCGGGGGGGGGGGGGGGGGGGTTCCGGCAAATGCTCTACTGCTAGCTCATATCCAGAACTCAGGAAATAGTATGAGAGGAGCAGGAATTCATCCTTGGCTACCCAGTGAGTTGGAAGCCAGCCTAGACTACAAGAGACTCTGTCTCAAAGATATGCAGTAAGGGGCGGGGACACTAGAGAGATAGCTCTGTAGTTAAAAAACATTGGATCTTTCAAAAGATTCAAATTTGTTTCCCAGCATCCACTTTGGGTAATTCATAACTGCCTAAAACGCCATATTCAGGAGATATAACACCCTCTTCTGGCTTCCTTTGACACCACACTCATACGTACACACAGAGACACAGAAACTCTCACACATACACATAATTTAAAAATTTAACAAAAGGAAAAGACAGGATTCTTTTTTAATCTCGCTCCTATCTCCAGCTCTACTTGGCCAAAGTTCACATCAAAGTTGACTTTCATTCATTTACCTTTCTGAATTCTAGTTTAAGCTCAGTTCTGTTAAGACTTCCTTTCTGATAGGCTGTTGTACTCATTACAAAGGCTTTTCCTGGATCTGGCAGGGAACTGCCTATAATTACCTTTAATGTACTCCTGGAGCAAAGATACACGCATTAAGAGCCAAAATAGAAGGTTAACTACAAACTGTGTTGTAATGCAATTACCTCCCAATTATCCTTTCCAACACTTAGGGAATGAATAGGAGACATTAAGCCCAATTCTGCAGGAGAGACTCTGGTTTTTGCCAGTAGAGTACAGGTTGGGAGGGGCAGAGAGTGGAATGGCAATCACTGAATCCTGGAATATGGGGTGTTGGTAACACCTTGATGTAATTATCCCTGTGATTATCAAATAAACTTTTTTCTAGTTTGGATTTTGTTTTGTTGTTCTTTTGTTTTGACTTTTTTTGAGCCATGGTCTCACTTTATAGCCCAAGCTGTTCTCAGACTTGTAGCAATCCTCCTTTGATGCAGAAGTTTATCTTTAGTTATGATTAAAATGGTTGTTTTGTGCATTGTTGGGATGAAGGACTGCCTAGGCCTTGGCATTTGTTTTGTCTGCAGGTGTAGTTTTACGTAAAAGATGTTCGATTGCTCATGATCTGCATGTGCTATCAGTAGAACACCTGAGGAGCTTAGGTATCAATAAAAACTCCTGAGATGAGATGCTCAGGGTTCTACTGTCCAGTATGGTGCTTGCCATGATAGTGGCGCCCTCTGCTGAGGTCTGACAAGGTTTGAACCTATGAATATGCCTCTGTGTCTTTCTTGCTGAGCAACACTGCCAGAGTACTACTACAAAGGACACCCAACGTGGGGCCCGAAATCACGCCAGCTACATCCAATGTGGAGACAAAGAAGAAAGAGAAACTCTGGACCTCACATAGTCTGGTAGAATATGCTCAGGGCAGATCCCAGAGGATAGGGATGTGTGTGTTTGTGTGTGTGTGTGTATGTGTGTGTGTGTGTGTGTGTGTGTGTGTGTAAAAATAATTAGTAGAAGTCTCCTGGGGAAGAAGAGAGTAGGAAAGAAATAAGCCTCTATGAAGAGAGAAGGCTGTGAAAATTAAGTGAGATAGAGTGCTTAAAAGTGAGAGCCACAGAGAGAGGATTCTAGAGAAAGAGAAAGCTATGTACAGATGAAGGATACTGAAAAATTAAGAAATCCTTTGGATAAAAAATGAGAACTTTGGTGGGGTCCATCAAAGATTCTAACTACTTTTCTGATCCTGGAGCTGATGCACCCTCTCACCACTAGCAGCAACAGGGGTGCTTGTAGTTGTTAGCTACTGTGTGGACTCAGCAAGGAAGAGATGGAGGCATTTCTTCATAGATGCAAGCCCTGCCAGACCTCAACAGACGAAACCACCATCATGGCCAAGGCCATACTACACAGTGGAACCTCAAAAGTCTCAGCTCAGGTGTTTTTATTGATAAAGAACTCCTCAGGTGTTCTACTGATAGCACACGCAGATCATGACCAATCAAACATCCCCCACATAAAACCAACACCTACAAATAATGCAAAACACCAAGACCTAGGGAGCCCCTCACCCAACAGTTCACAAAACAATTATTTTATACATAGCTGAAAATAAACTCCTACAAAAGGTGCTGGAAACAAAAGCCAAAGCATACTATTCTACAAACTGAGTTTTCTGATGGCTTTGTGGATTTGTGTGAAGCTCAAGATATTGTGTTTGAGGTCTATGAAGATTCTGTATTTCCCCATAACAGTGCTGGAAAAGAACACCAAACCACCAGGATGCTTCAGCTGGAGATTCTTCCCATGGGCCCAGGACCCCCTACTGTGGAAGTGGAGGGGGCATGGAGATGGGGTGTGGAAGCTTAGAAGCCCTTATTTAAAATGAACAGGTTTTTGGTTTGGGGGTTTTTTTCTGCAAACCTGACTACAAGCAGTCCAGATACTGGTGAGGTGGTCCTGACAAGACACATCTGCTAGAATGGTGAGAACTCTACTCCATGAGGGAACTCTTCCTGTAGACAAAGAATACCTTAGATGATGCTGAGAAAAACACTTGCTAAAAAAATCAGAACTCACAATTGCTGCATTAAATAGTCCTTGGGACATCCTAATGAATTTTGAACTCAAACATGAACTGACCAGTTGCTTGCACTCAGCTTGATTTCTCCACTTTTACACAGTTCAGGAGCTCTGCCTAGAGAACGGTGCCACCCACGGTGGGCTGGGTCTTCCTATATCCATTATCTTGATTAAGACAATCCCCCATAGACATGCCCACTAGCCAATCTGAACTAGACAATCCTGTAGCAGTACACCTATGGTATAAGCTACCAAGAAGACAAGAAGGCATAATCATAGGTGCAAACCTTTCCAGAACTCAGCAGAGGGAACCACCATCATAGCCAATGCCATACTCAACAGAGGAACCCTGAGCATCTCAGCTCAGGTATTTTTATTCTTTCAGAACTCCTCGGGTATTCTACTGATGGCACATGCAGATCATTAGCAATCAAACATTCCCCCACATGAATCCAACACCTGCAAACAATACAAACTGCTAAAATCTAAACAGCCCCTCACCCAACAGTTCATAAAACAATATACAACTTTTTAAACAAAACTAAAAATAACATTTCCCCTTTTCTGTATAAGCTAATCAAAAAAATCTGCTTTATCTCTAAAATTAAATTTAACACTACACCAGCAAAACCATTTACAAGAGGAACAACCATGAGGATTGCTAATGCACAGGACCAAATGAAACCAAACATCTATCAAGCTTTTCACAATGTCTTCAGACAGCAGAAAAATATTATCAATTTCCAATTATCTGGAATTCACTCACAATCTTCCGGGCTCCTCCAAAGGACTTAGGTCACTTCTCTGGCTCTGACCTCTGCAGCACACACAGCTTGTACTCCAGACTCTGGCTGACTCCCCTCCACTGCTGCTGCTTTTCTTGGTGGTCATCTCATGGTACTAGCATCTTCAGAATGCTTAGGTCTTCTGCTGCAACTGGACTACACTTCACCAATAGCCTCTCCTGGGCTCTTTTCATGGTTCCAAGCCTCAACTTCTCTGTATGACCCCTTCAGTCTGGGCCTTCAACTGCTACTGAAGCTGCACTTTTACCAGTGGTCTCTCCTGGGCTCTCTTCATGGTTCCAAGCCTCAACTTCTCTGTATGATCCCTTCCTCTGAGTCTTCAACTACTATTGAGACTGCACCTTCACCAATGACCTCTCCTGGCCCCTTACAGTGCCAAGTCTCAGCTGTTCTCCATGACCCCTTCATGCCTTCAAAACCAGCAACACCTGGATAATTCTTACAGTACTAAGTTCATCTTTCAGCATAAGATAAAACCTTGGCCCGTTCTGGAAAACAGTTTCTGTGTGCTGACCTTGAGGAAACACTTTGCAGGTTTTAAGATAGAGTCTGTCTTGCTGGAAAAATAACTGGGCACTTTGTCTGCAGTACAGGTCCCCTCATGGGTGGAGTTCTCATCACCATCACCAGTAGCTGGACAGCTTGTCTTTCTCTTAGTCAAGTTTGCAGGAAAAACAAAAACAAAACTCATCAGTTTAACTAAGTGGCTTTTGTACTCCAAGCTGTGGCTTCCATAACAGCAGGGGGTTCTGGGCCAGTGGGAAGAATTTCTGGTTGAAACATTCTGACAATTTGGTGTTCTTTCTCACCATCACTATGGAGAAACATATACCCTTCTTCCTAGACCTCAAACAAAAAGACCCACTTGGGCTTCATACACACAAAAAACCATCAACAAACTCAGTTTATAGAACAGTACACTCTGGTTTCTGTTTCCTGTGCCCTGTCGGCCTCCAGTGGCAGGAGGGACTGTTGGCTTTGTGATCAGGAAAAGCTGTTGAAACCATGCTTTCCTGCTTCCAGCTGAACTCTCTGTTTTTACCATGAAAATGTCTTTCTCTAAAGGCCTCTATTCTGTGGCTCTCACTTTTGAGCCCTTTTTCTATTCAGAATTTTCCCTTCATAGAAGCATATTTCCTTCCTCACTCGCCTCTTCCTTCAGGAGACTTCTACTCATTATATTCTTGCATAGATAAAACCTCTGTCCTCTAGGAGCTGTCCTGAGCATACTTTACTGAACTCTGTGAGGTCTAGAGTTTCTTTCTCTTCTTCCTTGTCTCTAAGTTTGATGCAGCTAGCATGATGTTGTGTGCTTCTTTACTTTCTCTCTACCATGTTGGGTGCCATTTGTAGTAGTTAGGCTGCTGGGTGGCTCAGCCAAGAAGACATGGAGGCATTTTCATTCTTGCAAAATCTGCCAGACCTCAGCAGAGGTAACCACCGTCATGGCAAGTGCCATCCTCAACGGTGGAACCCCAAGCATCTGAGCTCAGGCGTTTTTACTGATTCAGAACTCCTCAGGTGCAGATCATAAGCAATCAAACATCCCCCCCCACAGAAATCCAACACCTGCAGACAATACAAACAGCCAGACCCTCTCTCAACAGTGCACAAAACAATATTTTGTACATAACTAAAAATAAACTTCCACAACACAATCCCTCATTGAGATTCTCTTCCCAGATGATTCCAGGTTTCGTCAAGTTCTCAAAGTTAACCATCACAGACAGGAAGCACTTTTCTGATGAAGCTGTCTCCCCAGCTCCAACAGACATCATTTCTAATCTGAGGTGTTTCTTCTGTGATAGAACTGCCCGATGTGGATAGCAACTGCTGCCGAAACAAGGCATTGCAAAAATGGAAGCTTTGGGGTCATTAAATCAGTGAGTAAGTGCACATACCACTGTCGTAGAGGACTTATGTTCGGTTCCTGGCACCCATGTCCAGCAGTTCCCTGTAACTACAGCTCCGGGGAATCCAATGCTCTCTTCCAGCATCTCTACAGGCAACTGCACACAAAAGCATATACCTATACAAACATGTGTTCACATGAACGCACACACACACACGCTTAAAAAATAAAAATTAAAAATTCTTAAGAAGAAGTTTTTATTGTATTTCATGGTGGAATATCCTCAGGCACATCTAAGTGACGCCTAGTGCCTACCTCCCACTAAGAATCTCTAGACTGGGACCTGGAGAAATGACTCAGTGGATATGAGCATTTGTCCTGTAAGCATGACAATCTGCACTCAGATCTCCAGTTCCCATGTAAAAAGCCAGTGAGGCCATGCACCCCACCTGCAATCCCAGAGCTAGGGGGCTGAAGACATGGCGATCACTGAGGTCTTCTGGCTAATAGCATAGAGGGAAAATGGCATGTTCCAGCTTCAATGAGAGGCCCTGTCTCAATAGAGAAAGGCAGAGGGTGATAGAGGGTATTCAATGTCCTCCTCTAGTCTTCTGTGTACACACGTGAGCACATGCACCAACATACATACATGTACACACATACATACAAAATGTGCACAAAAGTGTCTCTGTACTTACCCACCGTGAATGAGGTGATCCCACAGCACTCTATTTCCCAAGCACCCCCCCAACTCGACACCATCCCCAGTTCACCTGTATAGTACCTGGGTGATGATAGATTCTGACCCCTCCTTTTGGGGCAGAGCCACAGCCATGTGAGATTCTAGGTTCCTAAGTTCCTCTTAAAGAACTGAAATAGGGCCTGGAGGGATGGTCCAGTGGTTTAGAGTATTGCAGAGGACTGGAATTCACTTTCCATCACCCACGTCTGATGGCTCACAACCACCTATAAGTCCAGCACTAAGGTATCCAGCACCGTCTTCTGGCTTCTATGGGCCCCTGCATCCTTGTGTGAATGCCCAAAATTATATCAACATAGTTATAAATAAAAAATCCTTTTTAAGAAAGAATGAGCTGGGCTGGGCACTGGTGGCGCACGCCTTTAATCCCAGCACTCAGGAGACAGAGGCAGGTGAATCTCTGTAATTTCGGGGCCAGATTGGTCTACAGAGTGAGTTCCAGGACAGCAGAGAAGTCCCATCTCAAAAAACCAAAAGAAGAAGAAGAGGAAGAGGAAGAAAGAGAGAGAAGGGGAGGGAGGGAGGGAGAAAGGGAAGGAGGAAGGAAGAAGGAAGGAAGGAAGGAAGGAAGGAAGGAAGGAAGGAAGGAAGGAAGGAAGGAAAGAAGAAAGGAAGGAAAGAAAGAAAGAGAAAGAAAGAACAATCTGAAATCCCAGAATTCCTTGCTATGCAATAATCAAAAGGCCCCCAAAACACGGGACAGGAAGATGGTCAGCCTCATTAAGGGACAGATTCTGCTGCTGGAGATAAACTTCACCATCAGGGCCTGCGCAAGAAGAGAAGAGGAGCTTAATCCAAATAGGTCTCAACTAACGCAGAAGAGTGGAGCCAGACGAGCAACCACATCCCGACTCCAAATGGAAAGATGCCCCGGCTCCATCAACTGTTTTTCCAGATGCCCAGGGAAGCTCAGGCTGCCGCTTATAACAAAGCCAGACATGCCCTGCCACCACACACACACACACACCCTTTTATAAGGCCACTTGCCCCATTTTTGCTTGGCGTAATTTATTGCTCAGTGCATATCAATACTACAATTGTCAGCCCTGCAGACATTTTCCATTTTAACAGTTCACACGAGGTACGGCATTATCGATCCTACGCCACTAAATAAAAAACTCGTTTGTCAGGGGAACATGAAATGGCTTTTAATGGACACAGCCCAACACCTGCTACTAGTTAGGGAAGAAAAATAATCATCCCACCACGAGGACATTTGGAAACGGCCTTGCTGTGTGACTTTCCCTTGAAGAGGGGGTGAAGGATTGTCTATCCCAGACAATGAACTCAGGCCAGAGAAAAGATTCCATTCAAGTTCAACTGGATGAACCAATGGGTGCAGTAGGGAGCGTGGGTGAGGGGGTCACTCACAGGATGGTGGACTCAAAGGCAGCAGTGTCATCAAAAATAATGACATCATAACATGGGTGATGACCTGACAAAAGCTTATCAAAGTCCCACCCTCGCTCTAACCCTCACACAAATATTCCAACACCTCCCAAAACCTGAAGAGCAAGTAATGACTGAAATTCCAGAAAGAATTCTGTGACTCCCACACCCCAACTTCTACTAGGGAATATTAACAGCTCTGTTACAATTACTGTGGGCTACAATTACTGTTTATTTTGTTGCCATGACTACAGGGTCAAGTATTCTGTAGGTCAGCCCAGCAATTTCTGCTCAATATGGCAAAGATCATGCCATGCCCTGAGAAAAAAGCCATACTACTGTAAGCCCTGAAATGCTCTGGCTTAAGAATTATTGGTCCTTTGAAAAACAGGAAGTAACTTCTAGAAATATCATAAGGTTAAGATTCTCATCAAGAATAGGAAGCAGCACTATTGACCAGGTGTCTTACTTAGGGTTACTATTGCTGTGATGTAACTCCATGACCAAAAGCAAGATGGGGAGGAAAGGGTTTATTTCAGTTTCTCTTCTACATCACAATTCATCCTTAAAGGAAGTCAGGACAGGAACTCAAACAGCGCAGGAACCACAGGAACTCAAACAGCGCAGGAACCTGGAGGCAGTGACTGATACAGAGGCCACGGAGAGGTGCTCCTTACTGGCTTGCTCCCCATGGCTTATTTAGCCTGCTTTCTTAGAGAACCCAGAACCACCAGCTCAGGGATGGTACCACCCACAATGGGCTGGGCCCGCTCTCATTGATCGCTAGCTAAGAAAATGCCTTACAGCCAGATCTTAGGGAGACATTTTCTCAATTGAGTTTCCTTCCTTTCAAATAAGTGTAGTTTGTGTGTCACAAACTACAAACTCCTGGGCAGCTGTCCCACAGCACAGACATTCCTGTTACACAATCCACAATGGGTGAGTCTTTCCACATCGATCAACATAATCAAAATAATCTTCCACAGGCACACCTTGAGGCCTCTCTCCCAGGTAATTCTAGAGTCTGTGAAGTTGACCACTAACACTAACCATCACAAAGCCAGAAGGCCCCTGACAAGGAAGCAGTCAACCATGTATCTTTCATTTTCAGATCAGAGCACCTGAGAAACAGAATTGCTACAGTTTAAATCTGAAATCCTCCCTCACCAAGGCTTACATTTTAAAGGAATGCTTCCCAACTGCTGAGCTTTGGAAGAGTGATTGGAACATGAGAGGCTGGCTCATTGGTAGATGTTGTGAAGTTATTTCCTCCAAACTAAAACGTTCCCTCCTGGAAGTAGATAAAGCCTAGGAAATAAAAGTCACAAGGATCAGGAAGTTCCTAAAACTTACAAGATTCGCAAAGTCCCTCCACGTGGATGTAAAAGCAGTAACAACTGGTAAAAAGGGGAGAGAGACTCTCTTCAGTGGAGCTGTCTGTAAGTCATTCAGGGAGCTCATGGATTGTAAGTTTCATGAGAGTCATCTGTGTTGAAGTAGGCTTTTGGGGATGTAATCGCCTTTGAGCAATCCATGTTCCTGTAAATAGCCCCTCACCTACACTTCTGTAATTAATTCTAATAAACTCACTGTTTCACTAAGCTAGACTTGGATGGAAGTATTTCTTTGATCTGTTCTTGGTGCCCTATCTGGAGTAAAGAGACATTTGTCTATATCTCCCTAGGAAAAGTTATACAACAATGGGTTAATCCACCAATGTATGATGTGCTCACAGACTATTAAAAGGTAGGTGTATTTAAAAGAAATAGATCACTGGGGCATGTGCCCTAAGAGGTACCAATAGTCTGCAATAACTTTCTTTTCTCCCTCTGTTTTCTGGAGACCATGAAATGAACAATCTCCTCCACCACCTTGATATTCTTCCTTGCCTCAGACCCAAAGCAATGAAGCTAAACAAAATCATGGACTGAAAAAGCATGGACCAAAATAAATCTTTCCTCTCTTAAGTTGCTCTTCTTGGGTACTTGAAAATGTTAACTGACATGATGCATATGTATGGAAGCACTGAGAGACCATAGGTCTTCAAAGAATAACCATTTTGTTTGCCTCTCTAGAATCTTAGAGGGAGTAACAAATTCCCTAAGGCAATTCAAGGAATAAATAAATGAAACTTACTAGGCATCTCTATGATGCTGACTCAGAAGAGGTAGACCAGATAACCAATTCAGGTTAATGTAGCAGAGCCTAGGATTATTTGAATAAGACAGATAAGCTGCTCTGGAGTATAGCATTCATAGTACAAAGAAAAACTTTGGCAAAAAAAAGGACCCACCTCATTTATTAAATCATTTATAGAGCAGTTAGGGGCTATAATGTTCATCTAACTGTGACACCTGTCACTCTACTAATGGTCAGGATTAATACAGCTGATTGGCTGGCTAAGTGGACATCTTTGTTACCAGAGTTTAGCATCAAAGCCTGAGCTCTGGCGGCCCTAGCAAGCTGGGCTGTTAACTCATCCTCAATAGGTCAACTTTCAAGACAGATAATAAAAAGCAAAGAAAGGAGAATTATTCATTGTGGCCACATTAAGAAAAAGAACAAATACAGAGAACCAAGTGATTCCCCAAGTCCATCTTGGGAGTCATGACATGAGGTTTAAATTTAAATAGAGGGCAAAAGGTATGCATAGCTAAGCAGCCCTGGTCAAGTTATGGTCCTGCTCATCACTGACCCACCATTGTCTGTGCTAAAGTCTCTCCTGCAAGTGGTCTGACAAGCTGTCAGAAGTATGTGGAATCTTCCCAAGAGATAAATCCCCTCTCTGGTTTGGACCAGGCTTCAGATCTTTCCTTTTCCAGCTTAACATTCCTGGAGAAAGTCCAACCTCAGCTGAAAGGAAAGGGAACAAGTGTCTCTCCTTAGAATATCTTCATTCCTGCCAAAATAGTTATAGCTCCTCCCCCACCACTCCATGAAAAAAGCATTCCCAAAGCTGTGTGCTCCATCTAAGAGAACAACCTTTCCCAATAGAGACAACATTCTCCAGTTGAGGGTATATGAGCAACTTTATTACCATGTCAGATAGAACTGCCAAAATGGGATCTTAATGTCTTTCTGCAAGAACATAGAGTAGCCAAGCTTCCCAGGCTTAAGAGACATCCAAATTAGGTTCTGAATTAGGCAGCAATCTGTATTTCTGGAAATAAATAAAATGAATTTTAAGATTTCTCTGGGGTGTGTGTGTGTGTGTGTATGTGTGTTTTCCCACAGAGGTCAAAAGAGGGCATTGGATCCCCTGGAACTAGGACTTGTAGGCAGTTGTGAGTGACTGGGAACTGAACTCCTGAACTCTCATTTTCTACAAGAGCAACAAGCATTTTTAACTACCAAGCCATCCCTCCAGCCCCATGAAATATATATATTTTTAATGTGTAAAGATGTTTTGCTTTCATGTACCTGAAGTGCTGGTGAGTCCAGAGAGGGCACTGGGCCCCCTAGGACTAGAATCACAGAGAGCTGTGGATCACAGGTCAGTGCTGGAAATTGAATCTAGCCCTCTCCAAGAGCAGCCAGTGCTCTTAACTACTGAGCCATCTCTCCAGGCCCCCACAAAATAAGATTTTAAAACACAATTGGATAAGGTTAATCCTGTCACCGGAGAAGGAAGTCCTGCCCATAGGTGCACTTCTGAGCTCATGATCACCATGAAATGTTCAACCCAAGAGAAATTACTTAAACACTGAGCACTCTGCATGCATGCCTGGAAGAGAGATGTATCCGTTTCGTTAGAGCTAATACGGGGCTCCAGTTCTTTCTTTCAGTCTGCTGGCTATCAACAACCAGTAAAGCTGCAGAAGATAATCAAGACCCTTCTTGTTAATTCCAGTGCAGACTGCTTTAGTGAGGTTACATCAACTGAAATAGAGAGCTGCAGGGTTGAAGAGCTGACTCAGTGGTTAAGAATGTTTGCTGCTCTTGCAGAAAACCAGAGTTTAATCCCCAGCATCCATACTGGGTGGCACCTCACTGCCTGGAACTCCAGTCCTAAAGGATTTGGCATCTTCCTCTGGCCTCCACAGGCACCTGCACACACATGTACACACACACATACACACATACATACACACACACAAAAATAAAATAATAAAAATAAATCTTGAAAACAAAAACAGGCTGCAAAATTGCAGCCATCACTTCTGATGCAGACTTCCACTTCCTGTCTCAGCGTTTAAGATTTCATGATTGCTGAGTGCATCTGAGGAAGTGACGAGCTCTAATTCTCCAGTGTTCTTACATTAATAATGATGTAGAGTGCCTACTTGCCCTGTTCCCTTTACACATAACCGCAGTGACTTGCCGCCGGCTTGCCTGCTTCGACAAGGTATGTGTGACAGCTCCCTTGTCCGTGCAGAACCAAATCTGTATGGGATGTCATCCAACCTGACAAACTGACAAGACAGGGCTGTCAATCTCCCAGACTGCTAAGGAGCTGCTGAGACTGACAAGCGCTAAGGGTCACCATGAATCTGATGGTTAATATGCTTAGCGGCTGACAGCTCAGAAAGCTTCCCTCAGATGGTTCAAAGCCTGCACATTTATCACCTCAACCGACCTTAGAAACATGTAAAGTTGACTGACACGTGGGTGTATCTCACCTGGGTGATGACAGGCCTCGCAAAGGCTTTCGAAGCGTCTTTCTCCTACCAATAATGAAGTGCCCAGCACTGTCACTACCAGACATTACCTCTGGCTCACAGGACATGCTCCACAAACTAGCCTGAGTCACAGTCATGCAGGGTGTGAGATCTGAAGGGATTCTTAAACACCCTTTAACTCAGTTCCATCAACAACAACAACAACAAAGCAATATCCACAAGTAGAGAGCGTGGGGTCGACAGACACAATCAATAATAATTGTGAGCAGGGATTTTCTTCCATTTATATTATGTCGGTAATGCACTTGGTCACTCTCAGTCCCAGCTACACGTTAGAATCTTATAGGTTTTTGTTTTGTTTTGTTTTTGTTTTTTAAGAACTATCCATCAATACTGCTGGCAGCTTTTGGGAATATAAGCTTCTTCTTGCGTGAGCAGCGATTATAGCAGAGACTAATAACTGGTCGAAGTGACATCAATGCTCAGGTCTAAGTGGGGCACCTAAGAGGCTAGAGAGATGGCTCTGGGGTTAGAAGCACTGGATGCACTTGCAGAGGACCAGGGTTCAGTGCCCTGAAACCGTGTCAGGTAGCTTATAATTGCCTACAATTCCAGCTTCAAGAGAATCGATATCCTCTTCTGGCCACCTCAGGCACTGGCACACACGTGTGCGCATGCACACACACATAAATAAAAATAAAATAAAACTCTTTTGAATGGCATATGTATAAAACCTCCTTCACAGCTCAGGGGACATTGCAGGAGAGAGGAACAGGAAGGATGTAGGAGACACAGGAACCGGAAGATCGCTGTGGCGCGCTGTCCTCTGTATATGTATATGTAATTACACTCTTCAACTCTCTGCCATTATGATTACCTGTACAAGACCTACATGAGATTTGGCCTGCCAACCTCTCATCATAGGTGTTGAAGGGGCTCACAAGGTTCCACTCCTTCCTGAAGATATATAAGCACTTAACAGCTGCTGAGGAGAGGATAAACTTTTCTTTCCCTAGTGTAACCACTGGTAAGATGTCCATACTTCCATAAATAATCCCTCATCCATGTTCCTGTAAGCAGCCCTAAAGAAATCCGTTTTGGTTTTCCGTTTGGTTCACCAAAAGAAAAAAGAAAAATCTATCAGTGTCACACATTTTCTCTCATATGCAGAATCCGCATTTAACTATTTGTACATAGATACCCATATACAGATATACAAACCTTGAGGTTTGTAGCTTGGCCTCATTTCCTCTCTGTTCTCTGCTTCCTGATCCACCTACACCTTGCTCAGATGTGAGCAAGCAGCTCCGTGCTCCTGGCACTACAACTGAGAGACGTGTCTTTTTTGCCATTATGGACAGTAATCTTTCAAACTGTGAGCCAAAAGAAACCCTTCCTCCCTTCAGTTTTAGGAATGAGAAAGGTAACTGGGTTGCTTACTTTTTGTCAACTTGACACAAACCTAGACACACCTGGGAAGAAGGAAATTCACTTGATAAATTGCCTCCATCAGATTGGCCTGTGGGGCATTTTCTTAATTGGTAATTGGTATAGGAGGACCTAGCCCACTGTGGGCGCTCCCATCCCTAAGTTGGTGGGTATGGGATGTTTAAGAAATATACCTGAGCTAGTCAGTAAGCAAGCATTCTTCTATAGTCTCTGTTTCAGTTCCTGATGCCAGGGTCCTGCCTTGAGTTCCTGCCCTGATTTCTTTTGATAATGGTTTGTAATTTATAAACTGAAATAAATTCTTTCCTATCCCAAGTTGCTTTTTGTCATGATGCTTGCCACAGCAAGGTAAAGCAAACAGGAACAGTAGCTAATGTAAAGAATTCAGCATCACAGAAAAGAGGAAGATAGTAGAAGAAGGGCAGATGCCCCGTCAAAGTCCAGCTTGGAAAATGAATGAGTTTATTGGGCTTACATACAGAGGACAGGTGAGGGGTAACAGGGAAGACTCAAAGGCAGCTGCATCACCAAAAACCCCACTCAGCATGGGTGACAACCCATGAGAAATGAATCCTTGGGCTCACTGATATGTTGAAAGCATGGCCAGAGTCTACTTGCCCCAGAAATTGTTTGTTTCTTGTATAGCCTGAGAGCTGTGAATCCTGTAAGTTTCAAGAACTTCCTGAGAATCGTGAATTTGGTTCACATTCTGAGTCCTAATGAGTCTCCCTCCTCACTCTAATTTGGAGGAAATAACCACACAACACTGAGTATCTCCCCTGGAAAGCTGCCCTCTGCTGTGCAAGGAGTTTGCTAAAAAGTAAACAGCATGCTTTGTTTGTTTGTGAGCCGAGCTCAGACACCAGCCAACTGCACATTAGCTGAAGTGTCACATCAATGGAAGCACATAAAACTGAAGAGTTACATGATCTCCTTTGCCTTATTAAAAAGGACACTGGAGCAAGTCAATTTCATTGCAATAAATCTCATCGTGAACAAATGGCCGTCATATATCTACATGATAAATCCAGTGATTAGCAACTGTTTCTACCATTTATTGGGCCAATGAGACAGACAAAACTCAGAGCCGATGTGCGGGCTGTTGTGTAAGAAGGAAAAACTGGAATCTTTTTTTCCAAAAGGGAAAGACCTGCAAAAGAAATTGGGACTTTAGGACTCAATATGTCGCTCAGTTGGTCAGATGCTTACCCAGAGTACATGAAGCCCATGCTTTGATCCCAAGCGCAACATCAATGGGGTATGGTGGTACACACCTGTAGTCTCAGCACTTGAGAAGTAGAGGCAGTTCAAGGTCGTCCTTGGCTACATAGCAACAGAGAGAAAGATAGGGAGAAAGAAGTAGGGAGAGAGAGATAAGGGAAAGAGAGATAGGGAAGGGAGTGGAAACCAGGCATAGTTGCCTGCACTTGGGAGGTAGAAGTAGGCTCAGGAATTTAAAGTCAATTTCATCAGGAACACAAAGCAGATGCATTGCGAGTAGCATCGTTCGGTTTCCTGTAATTGACTGATTTCCCAAGGAAACATGACTTCTGTGTACGTATCAGCCTTCCATGATTGTAATAGAAGACATCAGGCAATCAACTTAAAAGAGGAAAAGCTTTAGCTGTGCATGGTGTCTCATAATTTCTGCATTTGGAATCTGAGGCAGGAGGATGGCCATGAGTTTGAGATCAACCTGGACTACATTTTAGAGTTTTTCAGGCCAGACTGGGCTATACAGACTAAGACCCTGCTTCAAAATAAGCAAACAAAAGAAGAAAAGGAGAGGTTTGTTTATTCTCGTGGTTTCAGACGGTAGTCACTTGGCTCCATTGTTACTAACCCTGTGGTGAGGCAGACACTATGACAGAGGGACCGTGTTGTGAAATAAAGCTGCTTATGTAGCTGCAAGCAGGAAGCAGACAGAGAAAGAAGTAGCCAGGCATCTCCGCTAACTAGGTCCCACCTCCAAAAGTTTCCATTTGCCTATGAAGCTGTCAATCCCAGGGCTCGGAGATGACTCCACTCTTGCTCCTCTTGTAGAAGGTTGTTCAGTTCTCAGCACCTACATCTGGAGGCTTATGGCTACCTGTAACTCCAGTTTCAGGAGATCCGACACCCTCTCTGTGCTCCAAGGTTACCCACGTGCATATGTATACGCAGAGACACACATAGAAATCAAATCTATTTCTTAAAAGCTGGGTCTTGCCAGGCATGGTGGCTCTTGCCTTTAATCCCAGCCCTTGGGCGCCAGAGGCAGGGGATCTCTCTGAGTTTGAGAACTGCCTGACTACATAGCAAGCTCCAGATAATAATAATAGTAGTAGTTGCAGTAGTAATAATAATAAACAAAACCAAATCACTAATCACTGAAAAGACTAGATTCTTCCTGATCCATCCTACTAAAGGCTAAAGCTGCAGACACCGCTGCTCCCAGAGACTGTATCATCGCAGTGATGGTCAATCTTGGTTGTCAACTTGACTGGATCTGGAGATACATCACAGTGTGAGTATGAAGCAGCTGGTCACATTGCGTGACCAGTTAGGAAGGAGAGAGAGAGAGATGGATGAGTGCTGACACATGTGTCACTTCTTCCTTTCTCTCATTTCATTCAGTCCAAGCCCCCATCCCGTGGGATGGGCGCTGTCCACACTCAGGGTGGGTCTTCCCTTCTCAGTTAATTGTCTCTGGAAACTCCCTGACGGGCATGTCTAGAAGTGTATCTCCTAGGTGATTCCAAATCCAGTCAAGTCTACCCCCAGCCTACACACACACACACACACACACACACACACAAACACGAACTTATATACAAATATGCATACACAGAAAAAATACCAATGCACACATACACCTGGAGGAAAAATTAAAACTCCACAAAGCTAGTTTTGAAATTAGGCATGTAGGCACAGGCAACAACAAAGCTGGCAGAGAGAAGAACAGATGGAAGCTAACTATGATAGCGGAGTTACTATACACATTGGGGGCATTTCTGTTTCTTCATGCCTCCAATGTGGGTAGTAGCTCTAACGGAAATTAAGGAGTGGGGAGGAGAGTCTGGTGGTGGGATGATGGATTAGATAAACACAATAAAATTGAAGGAAGCAAGCAGAAGCACACAGACAGGAATTTAATGCCTGGTGTGCGGGCTGGCAATCCAATATCTAATCTCTAGGCTGGTAAGACCCCTTAAGAAGAAGCCAGAGTAAGTGGAGGGAAAGTGAAAATCAATGATTTAGCAACAGACAATTTCCTAGGGCTTAAAAAAAAAATCACAATCAGAGGACCTGCCATTTTAAGTAAAGTTATAAAAAGAGACAAAATAGATGGACTTTAGTGACATTTTACAATACCAAGATTGGAGAGGAATGTTAGTAAACTAAGCAAATTCTAAAATGCAATCACAGAGGCTGAGAAGATGGCTCAGTGGGTAAGTAGTTGGGCTGCAAGCATGAGGATCTGAGTTCAATCCCCAGAACCCATGTAAAAAGCCTGGTGTGGAGATGTAAGTTTGCAATCCTGGGACTGGAAACAAAACAGGAAGATCCCTGGGACTCCTAGCCAGCCATCTTAGCCTACTCAGTGAGTTCCGGGTCAGTGAGAGATCCTGTCTCAAAAAGAACATGGTGTGTAGATCCTGTGCTGGCTACTATCATGACAACTTGACACAAGGTATAGTCATCTTAGAGACAGGAAACTCAATTGAGAAAATGCCTTCATAAGACTCGGCCTCTGGCCAGCTTCTAGAGCCTTTTCTTAATTAGTGATTGATGGGGGAGGGCACAGCCCGTTGTGAGTGGGGCCATCCCTGAGCTGGTGGTTCTGGGTTCTATAAAAAAGCAGGCTGGTCAAGCTATGAGGAGCAAGCCAGTAAGCCGTACTCTCTCCATGGCCTCTGCATCAGCTGCCACCTCCAGGTTCCTGCCCTGCTTGAGTTCTAACATGACTTCCTTTAATGATGAACTGTGATGTCAACGTGTAAGCCAAATAAACCCTTGCTTCCCCATCTTGTTTTTGTTATGGTGTTTCATCACAGCAATGGTAACCATGACTAAGACAGAGCTGCAGGAATGACGCTTGAAGTTACCCTCAGGCCTCCCCACACATGCATTCATATATACATGCATGACTACACAGACACACACACACACACACACACACACACACACACACACACACACACCTATACACACACCAAAGAGACTGAAGATGTCAGACTTATTGCTTTATTGACATTGTTCCCCACTGTTCCCCAGAGACTGTCTAAAGATTCGACATAAAGGTAGAATTGGATATATTTGGAGATAATCCATATGAACAAGAATTCACAAAAGATTGATGACCTATTATTTTCAAATGCCCGTATTAGTAAAAATATGTGCCTGTCTTAGTTGGGGTTTCTATCTCTGTAAAGAGACACCATGACCACAGCAAGTATTATAAAGAGAAACATTTTATTGGGGCTGGCTTATAGTTCAGAGGGTTAGTCCATTATCATCACGACAGAAAGCACGGTGGCATACAGACAGATATGCTGCTGGAGAGGGAGCTGAGAGTTCCACAGCTGGGTCAACAGGCAGCAAGAAGAGAGAGAGACTGGGTCTACCGTGAGCATCTGAAACCTCAAAGCCCACCCCCAGTGACACACTTCCTTCAACAAGACCACACCTAATCCACATCTCCTAATAGTGCCACTCCCTCTGAGACTATGGGGGCCATTTTCATTCAAACCACCACAGTGCCCACAGTGTATCCAAAGTTCCACTAGCATGGCCTACAAAGTTGAACATAGACTTAAAACATGGACCAGGCTGGGCATGGTAATGCATGCCTTCAATCCTAGCACTTGGGAGGCAGAGGCAGGCGGATCTCTGTGAGTTCAAAGCCAGCCTGGTCTACATAGTGAGTTCCAGAACAATCAGGGGTACATAGTGAAACCCTGAATCAAGAAGGAAAAACCAAACAGGAGGGCCAGACAAATGACTCGGTGGATAAAGGCACTGGCCACAAAGCCTAAAGTCCTGAGTTTGATCCCTCAGTTTCACACCATAAAAAGAGAAAACTAGCTTCCCTACAAGTTGCCCTTTAGTTCCCACACACATGCGCTCTGTCTCTCACACACACGAACACTCAAACATAGACACACACACACTCACAGGCACACTAAGTAAATAAATGAATATAAAGACTTAAAGCACCTGAACTCCTCACACAGGTCTTCCGAATATTGGCAGCCTTTCTTATACGATACTGAGTAACTGCTTTGTTCAGATCACCAGCAATCACATCGACCCAGCTCGTGGTGGCAGGTACGGTGCTTCCATTTCATCGCAGATAACAAGGCCCGTGTGCTTCTGTGTTTTAAGAGACAGGTTCACTTTGCTTCTATGCTGCAACTTATCCACCAGTTGTTCTTCCGATTAAAACTGTGCTCCACAAAAAAAAAAAAAAGTCTAGTTCAGCTTACAACTTGGACAGCCACACCTCACTCAGAATATAAGGAGAAAGTGTACACGTGGGCATGCGTGCATTTGTGCGTGTGTGTGCATGTGTGCACGAGCATATGCACGTATCTATACGTGTGTGCCCATGCTTGTGCACACATGTGTGTGTGTTTACATGTGTATGTGTGCAGGTGAGAGCCAGCAGGCTTCTTCTCGAAGCTTCTTGCTGAAAGTTAATTTTTAACAAAAAAAAAAAAAAAAAAAATCTTCTACCCTCGGGGCTGGAAGACAGCTACACGGTCAAAGTACTTGCTATGTAAGCATGAGGACCTGGGTTCGACTCTCCGGACCCATGTTAAAACTCCACTGTGATGGTGCATTGTTGGGGAAGCTTATTTTTAGTTACGTTTAAAGTGTTTTTTACATACTCTTGGGTGAGGGACTGCCTAGGTTTTTGGTGTTTTGTATTGTTTGCAGCTGTTGGATTTATGTGGGGGATGCTGATTGGTAATGATCAGTAGAACGCTTGAGGAATTCTGAAAGATTAAATACACCTGAGCGCAGACGCTCATGGTTCACTGTCAACTGAGAATGATGCTGGCCAGAACGGCGGTTCCCTCTGCTTGGGTATGGCAGGGATTGAGCCTATGAATATGCCTCCTTGTCTCCTTGGTGAGGGACACACAGAGGCATCCTTTTAATCCCAGCACTGGGGAGCCAGAGAGGATCCCTGGGGCCCGCTGGCTAGCCAGCATAGCCTACTTGGAAAGCTCCAGACCAATAAGAGAAACTGTCTCACAAATAAAGATAGGAGGCTGGGGAGGTGGCTCAGCTATTGTGGGTGTGTACTGTGCTTGCAAAGGACCCAGGTTTGTTTCCCAGCACTCACATCAAGTGGTTTACAACTGCCTCTATAACTCCAGCCCCAAAGGGATCTGATAACCAATTCTGGCCTCTGTGGATACCCACACTCACATACACAAACCCACACACCTAATTATAAAAATAAACATATAAAATCTTTGAGGAGAAAAAAAAAGATGGATAGTTTCTGAGAAACCCCTAAGATTGTCCTCTCTTTAGCCTACATACACACATGTACTTACTCATACACACACAAACATGTGCACCTCCATGTAAACACACACAAATATTCCACCCTCACAACTGACAGCATGTGATTTGTGAGCAAAGCCTTCCAACTCAGGAGCTTAAAGATTTCAGCTGACGGCACTTCAAGCCATCAGGTTATTTCAAGGTGTCCTCGGGTTCCCTGGGATGCAGATAGATATCCTATTTGCTTGCACAAAAGCCTCAGAGAATGATTCATCCCTCAGTACAATAGGTAGCTTAATCTGTCCGTCACGGTGAAGTGGCTGTAACGCTCGCTTGGCAGCACATTGCAGACTCCAGCATCTCCAGGGATGCTGGCATCAGACAAGAGGCTAAGGGTGGCTCTGTGTGACAATGATTACAGGCTCAGCCCTGAGATGCTCGTGTGCGGACAGCTGTGCCCAGGTACTGCCTCTGCTCGTGCTTCCTTCCACCAGTTGAAAGGATTTAAGAAAAACAAAACTCAGGAATTCTTCTGAGTGCAAGTAGTCACGTATAGGGAGAATGCCTCCTATTGAGAGATGCTTTCCTAAGCACGGCTATTAACAGCACTCTTTAGTCTCCTCCCCACCCACAGGGAAGATGACCATTGAGCTTAACACCTGTCAACAGGATTCCTTCTTCCCCAGCCTCCTTCCTCCTGCATATCGGCAGGGATTCTTCCTTCCCGGGCTCCATGGGCGCCACCCTGTCTCAAAGGTGGCTTCCAAGGGCACAGGTTGACCACACCCTGGATCCCGCGCGCGAGAAACTCCCGAGAGCTCGGAGCCAATCAGCTTCATGAGCCCCCATCCCCAGACCCCTAACCCCTGAACCGGATAAAAGGGCTGATGGGGAGGGGATCGGGGCCCGCCATGCTCATCTCCTGCGTGGGATAGGCGGGACCGGAGCGCGCCGGTAATCAATAAATGCCTCATGTATGTTACAGCGGTCCGTGTCTCGTGGTTCCTTAGAAACCCGCCCGGCTTGCCCTAACACAGTCACATCTACATTCTGTTCAACATCAAGGTCAGCCTTCTGAAGTGCTCCCCAGGGGGTCGGAGAGATCACTCACTGGGTGAAGGTGCTTGCTGCCAAGTCTGATCACCTGAGTTCAAGCACCAGATCCTACATAGTGGAAGGAGAGAATGGATGATGGATGACCACAAGTTATCCTCTGACACCTACGTGCACACAAGGCATGGCGGTACACACCTTTAATCCCAGTGATCCAGAAGAAGAAGCAGGTAGATCTCTGTGAGTTCAAGGCCAGCCTGGTCTACATAGTGAGTCCTAGGCTCGCTAGGGTTTCATAGTAAGACCCTATCTCAGACAAACAAACAGAAGAAGAGGAAGAAGAGAAGAGGAAGAAGAGGAGGAAAAGGAGGAGGAGGAAGAAGAGGAGGAGGAGGAAGAAAAGGAGGAGGAGGAACAGAAGGCCATAATGGGAACATGAAGTATTTGGGAAAAAAAGGAAACTGGTAAAAAGGGGAGGGGGGATGAGAGATGAGAGAGACTAATAAAGGGTGAATATCAACTTACATTGTACACATATGGTGCATACGCTAATTTAAAGAAAAGTCGAAGTGTGCTAAGTTTGACTTAAAACTGCTTCCTCCCTATGATGGCTAATCTTGGTTGTGAACTTTACTATATCTGGAATCCACTAAAATCCAAGCAAGTGGGCACTACTGTGAGGGATTTTCTTAATCTGATTATTTGAAGCTTCTGGTGGCAGCCCACACGAAAGCACACGGAAGAAGGAAACTGCTTTTTGCCTGCTTGCCCTTACTCTGTGGCAAGTTCATCTATCCTACCTCTGAGGCGTTCCTTCGCCTGGATTAGAATTAACTTCCTTGGGATTGCAGCATAGACTGAAGATCAGCAGCTCTCCAGGAACCCTCAGGACTCCAGCATCATATCGGGACTACTGAGACCTCCAATTCTCTGCCTTCCTGTAGTGAAACAGACACTGTTGAACTACCCAGACCACAGCCTGTAAGCCATTCTAATAAATCCCCTCTAATATATAGATATCCACCACATCAGTTCTGCTTCTCTAGAGAATCCTGACTATTACGTATTCATATGTAAGTTTGGCTTAAAGGTGTCTACAATACACTCGTGAGCTGCAATCTAACTTGATGGGTACCCAGACTGCAACCTAACAAGTAGCTGAGTCTAGCCTAAGAAGGACCTTTCCTGAAAACTTGCAGGCTGCCCCACCTAACATACCCAGAGTCCCCAGCTCAGCTTAACCACAGGTTAACACCATAGGACATCATCAGACTGTGGACCTGCAAGTTTGAGTTTGAAACCCCAGACATGGTCCGTCCTATTTTCTTTCTGTTGCTGTGGTCAAACATTCTGACAGACCGGAAGCACATAAGCAGACGAAAGGGTTTATTTGGTTTCCACTACCGGAATACAGTTCACCATTGAGGGAAATCAGAGCAGGACCAGAAGCAGAGACTGTTGAGGAATCCTGCTTTGCTGGCTTGTTCTCTGGTTTGCTCACTTCCCCACCCAGGTCCATCTTCCCTGGGAATGGTGCAGCCCATAGTAGGCTGGGCCCTCCTACGTCAATTAACAATTAAGACAATCTCTCTACAGCCATGTCCATGGGCCAATCTGATCTGTGCAATCCCTCAACTGAGGCTGTCCTGCCAGATGACAGTAGGCTGTGTCAAACTGATAAAGACTGGGGTAAATCCCTCCTGCCTTGGTCTTTGTTCTTTGACAATTCAATGCCAAAGCTTACAGAGGACATGCCCTTCCTAGAAGCTTGGGAAACCTGGGGGTGTAATTATTCATAATCACTGTTCCCTACCTCTGTTCATGGGATGTGGGGGAGTCCCAGTTTCCAGTGAGATCTGGGGGTGGGGGTAGTGAACCAAGGTGTTGAGGCAAAAACACAGCCTTGTAGAATCTTTGACATGGGTATAGACTTTTTTTTTTTCTGGGAGCTTCAGTTCACAGGGCTTCTTGTAAAGATCCAACCCCCCCCCTCCCCACTCCAGCCTAGTTTCAGCCCTTCTCATTCCTCCACCTGAAATTTAGACTCATGAGGCAGTGTGCTCCCTGCCTCAACCCTTCCCTTCCCACTTGGCTCAGAGGAGTTCGTCTTGGTAGAAACGGATGTATGTGCTAAAGGAAGGGAAGCTAATGCTGTGTTACGATTTTTCTACATACCTCATTTATCCCAACAGAAAGCTAGTACAGAATTTTTAAAGTTAATAGTTAATATTGTAATGTGTGTCTCCATTAGCTCGCTGAGGGGAGGCAATGAGCTACGTAGCATTGAGTCTCAAGGACTCCCGAGGAAGGTCAGTATGTCCTGAGCATCCCAGGAGAGCTGCCACAGAAGGAAGGAAGTCAGGCTTAGGCTGGAAGAGCTGGAGAGAGCTATTGAAGAACCTTCCAACAGAAAGAGTCTTGTGCTCTCATTACTTTGACAACCCAGCCTTTAAAGACCTCCTTACCCTCATGGAAAAAAAAAAAAAAAAACATTTATTGAGAAATGCTTCAACCAACATGTCCCGAAAGTGCATATGAATACCAGAAACATTTCGAGCCAGGCAGAGAATGCTGTGGATGCCCACGGGGCTTGGGGACTTCTGGATTCATTTTTTGCTTTTGTAATAGGGGGATAGAGAAAGAGACCAATTAGTTTGCAAGGAAAACGTTTCTCTCTTCTTTTAGTGCAATGCATATTATAAAGATTTTCCGCCCCTCCCACAATCACTGAGCTAAGGCTCATTGCTTAAGAAGGAAAAGAAAAAAAAAAAAAGGCGAGAGCATGCTAACAATAGCCCATAATTACTTTGTAAATGGTTTCCTGGAGTAATTATGCCATTAGTGCAAGAGATTTCCACTTCAAAGGTTTCTCTCTTCTCTGTTCCATGCCATCCCATTGGGGTAGCAATGAGCGGCCTCCCTGGAGCCTGAAAAAAAGGACCAGAGCTGGAGAAACAGGACTTACATCTGCTTCTCCTAGCATGTCTATTGTCACAGGGACCCACTACACCTCCCCAGGGGAAGGGGGATGCTGGGGAGGGATTTCCAAAGCGATTAACAGGTGCTGTTCAGGAGAAAGAAAAAAAAAAAAAAAAACTTTGAGGTAGCTGCCTCTGGAACCTTGGGAGCATTCTCAGGTTTCCTAATCAGATTGATATGACAAGCTGAGGTCACGTGAAAGTCACCCCACCCAAGGTTAATAGAGGCAAGAGGAAGGATGGCCTGTGCTAATAAACCTTTCTACTAGTGAGGGAGCAGGTAAAGGCCACCAAACCTGATGACTTCGTTTTTGATCCCTGGGACCCACATGGTAGAAGGAGAGAACGGAGTCTCTCAAGTTATCCCGACCTCCTCTTCTCTGCCCCGTGGCATACAAGAGCCCTGTGTGCCCCTCCCTTTGGCTGTGAGACTACTGAAACAATGGGCTCCCCAAAACATTGGCATTTCCTTAGGAAACTCACACTAACGGGAGGGAAAGGCTGAAGCCTGATGCCAGCCAGAGGGGGAAGTGGTAACCCAGGAACGGATTACTTGGGAAACCACCTGGCCAAGACAATGCTGCGGCATGGAGGCTGGGCACCAGAACCCATCATCTATGTGACATGGAAGCTGGGTACCAGAATCGCTCATCTATGCGGCTTGGCGACTGGGCACCAGAACCGACCATCTATGCAGCATGGCGACTGGGCACCAGAACCGACCATCTATGCGGCATGGCAGCTGGGCACCAGAACCGACCATCTATGCGGCATGGCAGCTGGGCACCAGAACCGACCATCTATGCAGCATGGCGACTGGGCACCAGAACCGACCATCTATGCGGCATGGCAGCTGGGCACCAGAACCGACCATCTATGCGGCATGGCAGCTGAGTACCAGAACCGACCATCTATGCGGCATGGCGACCGGGCACCAGAACCGACCATCTATGCGGCATGGCAGCTGGGTACCAGAACCGACCATCTATGCAGCATGGCAGCTGGGCACCAGAACCGACCATCTATGCGGCATGGCGACCGGGCACCAGAACCGACCATCTATGCCGCATGGCGACTGGGCACCAGAACCGACCATCTATGCCGCATGGCGACTGGGTACCAGAACCGACCATCTATGCCGCATGGCGACTGGGCACCAGAACCGACCATCTATGCCGCATGGCGACTGGGCACCAGAACTCATCATCTGTACATCCACTCGCCCTCTCTTTAAACCAGAGCCTCATGCCAGGACCCTGAGGGACTTGGGGCTCACTGGACCTGTTTATTTGTTCCCTTTCCCAAGGTGGCCACATTGATTACATCTCTGCTCTCTGCTTTTCACACTGCCTGACCTCTTTAAATGATGTCTTTGGGACAGATGGCCAAGCCTAGCTTGTTAGGGCTGGCAGCACCCGGCTCCAACCTAACAGTTCTGAGAACATTGTTTATAAACCCTAGTGAAAGGGCACTGGAGTACGCACGATCTTTTGTGGAACATCTCATCTCCGTCAGCCTTGACGCTCAACACTGCCCGTATCATCCAGTAACCTGCCTCCTAAGTCCATTTGACAGAGGCCAAAACTCAAAGCTGAAACCCTTAACAAGGAAGACACTGCTCAGAGTCACGCAGTTTGTAGGCTGCAACGCCAGGGTTGCTGTACAGCTCCGTCACCCCCAAACTCACTGCTCGAACGCTCTGTAGTTTCAAGGGCACGGGTTTGGTGTGGGTTCATACGTCATATTTCAGTGTGACAATTTGTGGCAGGAGACTAGAGCCTGAGCTGAAACATCAAGATGAACTTATGAAAGCAACCAGTTTGCAGAGGCCTGGAAGCCCTTCCTTAGCTGGGCTCCACCTAACCGCAGAGCATGATGGGAAGGCAGGGACTATACACCACACAACTGGCTGATTTTTAAGCTCTTTCATCAGCTCCTTGGCCCATTCCAAGGAGCTTAGCGTGCTTTTCTTTTCTTAATAAACTGTCTGCATCTTTCTTCCTTTTTTTTTTCTAGGCAGGAAGGAAGTGTGGGGAAAACAGCTTGAGAGTACCAGGCCACAGATCAGCGTTCAACCTGGGCACAGGTCCCAGGTTCTGGGTCCCTAATTTTCTCCACACTTCCTTCTAAGGCAGTTTCTTTTAACTCTTTTGTTAATGAGACTAAGAACTCAAAAAGGACACCTCAGTCTCCTGATAACAAAATCTCAGCAAATTTCCTTGACCTCCACAGTTCCTATGGGCTCATCCTGTTGTTGGAGTAAATGAACGCATTGGGATTTAGATGCAGGTAAATGTGGAATGTACCTCCACTGGAGATGTAAGGAAATTTTGGTGTTATCAGTTGATTTTGTGTGTCTATCATTGAACCATAGGCCCTACAGCTTCAAGAAAGCCAAATCAATCTATTCATAACCACCATCTAGGAGTGTGGCTTAGTGGTAGAGTACTTAATCCCCAGTAAGGGGATGAAGGTGTGGTTCAGCAGGAAAGCATCCAGAATCCCCCCATGAGGGACTGAGAGCATGGCTCTGTGTTAGAACACCGGCGAGGGCTGGGGGCGTGGCTCAGCAGTCGGACCACTGACTATCTCCGGTGTGAAGTCCTAACACTGGGAACAGGGGGATATGGACATGGTGGATCACACTGCTTGCTATTCAGCGTGGTAGAAGCTGGGGCAAGAGGGGCCCCAAAAATCTGAGGCAGGAGACAGAGATGCATCATAGTAACAGGTGATTTTATTTCTGTATCCCACCTTCCCAAAGACTGTCTCAGGGGATCTGAAAAGGCTCTGAAAGGTGCATTTGTTCTCCCCCTCCCTCCACCCAATCCGCCCCCCCAAACCCCCTCCCACCCTGTGTGTGTGTGTGTGTGTGTGTGTGTGTGTGTGTGTGTGTCCATGTTTGTTTATGTCGGGGATGTATGTGTGCAGAGAGTACCCTCACTCACCCTCCGCCTTCTTGGAGAGTACCTCTTGTCATTCATGCTGTGTATGCCAGACAGCATACACAGAGATTGGCCCATCTCGCTATAAGATGCTGTTTCCCCACAAGTGCCCCACCCCGTCCAGCTTTTACATGGGTCGTTGGAATGCAAACTCTGGCTGGTGTCAGACTTCCAAGGAAAGCTCTTTACCCACTGATCCATTTCCCCAGCCCTAGAATGTTTGGTTTGACTTAGGAGGTGGTAACCTCACTGTGAATGGTGCTGAAGAAAACTGCCTTACTTCCTAGGGCCGTTCATTATGACACGTTCATTGTCCTTTGTGGCCTTTTCATTGCCTCTAAAAGCAATCCTATTCAGAGTAATTTAGCAAATGCTTTACCTGGAGAAATGGGGACACGCAGAGACTCGTGTTATGATGGCTAATCATGGCTATCAACTTGACATACTTGGGGAGCTGAAACCTCAACTGAGGAATCACCCCCATCAGACTGCCCTTTGGTGTATCTGTGACACATTTTCTTAAGTACTACTTGATGTAAGAAGGCCCAAGCCACTGTAGGTGGTGTTGTTCCTGGGCAGGTGGGCCTGGGCATGTGTGTGTGTGTGTGTGTGTGTGTGTGTGTGTGTGTGTGTATGTGTAAAAGAAAGGTAGTGAAAAGCCCAGCGCCCCTAGTGGTAAAGGCACTAACCTCCTTGGTTTAATGTCAAGTATTCACTTTCCCATAAACCTCTCTGTTTAATGGTGAGTACTCACTTTCCCAGAAATCCTTGTTGCCACGTAACATTTAATGAGTCAATCCATTGCCTCGGTTCTGACCAATCAGAGAGAACCCCTGCTCCCTTTAAAAACCCTTGCAGGAAGCTTCCTGGGGTCAGCCATCTTGTGTGCACTGACCCAAGTGCACTGGTTTGCTCTGCAGAATAAAGGCTCCTTGCTTTTACATCAGAATTGGTGGCCTCCTGGTGGTATTTGGGGAGAGGGATTTCAAAAACTGGGCACAACAGTAGCTGACCCTAAGTCTTGGTGCAAGCCAGAAAGCAGCATTCCCCATTGTCTCAGCTTCGGTTCCTGCCTCCAGATTCCTGCCTTGGCTCCTCTCGATGATAGACTGTAAAGTATAAGATCAAATAAACTTTTTTCTAACCAAGTTGTCTTGGGTCAGAGTTTTATCACAGCAAGAGAAAGCAAAGCACAGCATCATGTCTACTCACCCCAGATAGAGAGCCCAAAATAGACCAAAGTAACAGCTTCAAGAATGTCCAAGTTAGTGAACCAGGGAGCTTTCCTTGGGGTTACTAACAGGAGTATGGGTGAGGGGCTACTTACAGGAACAGGGATGTCTCAAAGACAGCTGCATCACCAAAAAGCCCACCCCGTAACTCATCAAGCAATCATGGCCCTGTTAGATTCAAGCTAATAGCTCAATTAGACTCTGAGAAACATAAGTATGGCCATAGTTAGCAGTTTTATTTTCCGTGGTTTACATACTGACGTCAGGGCTGCCCAACTGAAAAAAAAACATGGCACCAGCCCCAAGAACTGGCCATGTGCTGCATTATACATCAAGTAGGCAGTGCCTAGAGGATCCTCTGTATTCAGAATCTGAATACTGGATTGGCTGTCATATCTCAAGTAGAAGCGAGTGGCTTCTGGGAAAATGAGTTCTTGACGGTAAGCAGAGAGGCGAAGTCAATGCCGCCGCCACTAGGGGGCGCTGGTCCTCTCAGCACTTTCTGTGTGTCTTGCATACAGCTCAATGGGTCAGGGAATCTACTCTTAGCAAGTCCGCTGGTCGGTCTCCTCCCCTGACAGTTGTTTATTGTATAACCAGGAGGAGGGTCCTTCATGGGTCTTGTAAGTTTTACGTGACCTTTTTTTACTTCCTGAGTCTCACGAGCCTCTCCCTCCTTCCTAGAGGGAATATTTCAATTTGGAGGAAATTGTCATATACAATGGACAAAGTCATGGAGACAGACTGTGAGGTCTAAAATGAAGGAAAAGGGATTTGTAGTTTCAAGCATCTCAGGCCTGGCAGGGCAGGCAGGTGGGAGCAAGGGTCTCATGAATACAGAAGCGGTAACAGACTGCACTAGGAAGAAGAGGGCCACTTCCACCAGAGATGGAATAAGAGGAATCCAGTGGTTTGAAAGTCTGTTGTTGGAAATTTCATCCCTGGTACAACAATGTTGACGGAGGAAACTTCAGAGATGATTGACGTGTTGATCTCATTATCTATGCGTTGTCAGAGAAGTAGGTTAGTTATAAAATTTGGGGCTCCAGTTTCCTTTTCCTCTCTGGAGTCATGTGGTGCCCCACAAGATTGCTCTCTCTGTGGCATGGTGCAGCAAGAAGGTTCTCACTAGATCCATAGTCTATCTTGGACCTCAGGGCCTCCAGATGCCCAGATCCATGAGCCAAATAAATTCTTTTCTGAGTGGAATAGGGAGGAGAGACAGAGCCACATACTATATAGTCCAGGCTGGCCTGAAACTCTCTACGTGGGTAGGTGTAGTCTTAAATCCAACAGTCCTCCTGCCTCAGCCTCCTGAGTGCTGGGATTGCAGACATGTGCTGCTCTCCACTCAGCTCATAATAACCTTCCACTGTTCTAAGTTTCCCAGCCTGTGGTATTCTGGTACAGTAGCAGGAGGCTGGCTCAGGGGAGTTTAGAGATGAACTATGACCTGCTCTCAGATGGGCCCCGGAATGTTTTGAAATCAAGTTCAGGGACCATGGGTCCTGGAAGAAGCCACACCAGCTGCCTTCTTTAGCAAGTGCTCTTGTATGACACAATGGCTGCCTTCTTCAACAGTCCTTCTGAACAGTCCTAGCTCTGGTCAGCTTCTCTCCCACACAGCAGCATTAGTCTCGCAGGCCAACCCAGGACCACCAAACTAAACTTACTGTTCCACCAGAAGCAGAGATGGAGAGACCCCTCAAATACTATTCTATTTCTTAGAATCAAGCCATTGGGCTCAGCCTACATTTCAGGAGCTTGTCTTCCATGTACAACTCCAGAGACATAACTCTACTCAGGGCTTACTTATTGGTTAGACTCTATGCTGGCTAGATTTATCCAAATTGACACAAGCTAGACTCATCTGGGAAGAAGGAAACCTCAAATGAGAAAGTGCTCCCACCAGACTGACCTGTAAGCAAGCCTGTGTGGTGTTTCCTTGATTGACAATTGAAATGGAAGGGCCCAGCTCACTGTGGGTGGTGCCACCCCTGGAGCTGGTGATCCTGGGTGCTATAAGAAATCAACCGTGAGGAGCAAGCCTGTAGCAGGTTGCTACTGTGACTTTTTTACTCTCTAGCTCAGGAAAGAATAAGAAAGGATAGAGAGAAAGCAAGAAACAAAGGAAAGAAAGAAAGAAAGAAAGAAAGAAAGAAAGAAAGAAAGAAAGAAAGAAAGAAAGAGAAAGAGGAATAGAGGAAGGAAAGAAAGAAAGAAGGAAGGAAGGAAAGAAGGAAGGAAGGAAAGAAGGAAGGAAGGAAAGAAGGAAGGAAGGAAGGAAGGAAGGAAGGAAGGAAGGAAGGAAGGAATCTTCACCACCCCTGTAGTGGCCTTGAAAAAGGAAAAGAAAAAGGCAGAAATATTCACAGCCCTTTTTGGCTGTCCTTAACTTGGAGAGAGGGAGCTGATAGTGAGCTGGACTACTGTCCAATAAACCAAACCACCAACTGCCAATCACCCCATCCCCGCTCTCCAGGTTATCTTCTAATCAAAGTTCCCAGAAGTCCAAGCAGCACACAATCATAAAGGCAAGCTGCACATGGCTCAAAACTCCTTCAAAGCATTCTGCTACACAAGCCAATAAGCAGTGTTCCTCCATGGCCTCTGCTTCAGTTCCTACCCCCAGGTTCCTGCCCCCAGGTTCCTGCCCTGACTTCCCTCAGTGATGGGCCGTTACCGGGAAATGTAAGACGAAATAAATCCTTTCTGCCCGAGTTTCTTTTGGTCGTGGTGTTTTGTCACAGCAACAGAAACCTAAGACAGACCCTTACCATGATTATTTATGTTTGCCCTTCTCCCGCTGCAAACTGTGGGCTTCCTGAAAGCAAGAACCATGTCAAATCCATCACAATAACATTGAATCAGCTAGCATTGGACCTGCCACATGATGTGTCAGTGACCAGTCAATAATTTTTGAATCAGAAAGAATGAGAAGCAGATTCTCTGTCTGTCTGTCTCTCTCTCTCTCTCTCTCTCTCTCTCCTCTCCTCTCCTCCTCTCCCTCCTTTCCTCTCTCTCCTCTTTCTCCCTCTCTCTCTCTCTTCTCTCTCCTCTTCTCTTCTCTCTCTCTGACTCCACCCTCTCCTCTCTCTCCTCTTCTCTCTCTCCTCCCTCTCTCTCTCCTCTTCCCTCCCTCTTGAAGGGAGCAATTTACTTCCAAATCTTCCATCAGAAGAGCATCACAACAGATAATTGCCATTCTGTATCTGTGCTTAAATGGACCCCCCCAACACACACACACACCTCTCTAGCATGCCCAGTCTTCACTATTGATCAAGGAACTAAAGAGTTATTTATCTAACGGGTTCAAAGCAGCAGCATCTGCATACAGACAAATCAGAGAACAAGTCAGACGTCTGATGAGTAATTTTCCCTGCCGTTTAATAAGACCCACGAGGTACATCTGTTTCAATCACTCTGATCAGAACTAAAAACAACCTTAAACAGGCTCTCGATGCAGTGTCTACCTGACAGGTGTACACGGAGCGATTATATTGTCTCCTGCCTTCCCTGGAAGTGATTAATGAGAACTCACATGACTGGCAGTTTCTGGAAAGTGGATGGGGAAGGGAGAGCTCAGATGGGAGCCAACAGATTCCACTGAGCCCAGAGGCTTGGAATGGCGTGTGCAGAGCCCAGCTGGAGCTCCCAGCTGGGAGGTGAATAAGGCAAGCAGCCAGAGTCTTAATTGGGAGCTTATCTGGCCACACACGGCCCCTGGAACAAGAACTGGATTTAGAGATGAATACCAGCGAGTCAGTTCAGCAAAATAATTATCCACAGAGCACACAAGGGAACTGGTATCCCCGTGAATCTGAGAAGAATGGCGTGGGAGTCAGGGGCATGCATTCGAATCTCATCCCCGTCTCTGTCTCTGCCTCTTGTTGGCTCAATAAACTTGAGAAACCTGCACATGCCTCAGTCTTTCTGAGCTGTAAAATGGTCATAAAGACCCTCTCAGAAAAGGACATGATGAGTGTTTACATGTTTGGAGACGCTGGGGGTGCAGTACAGTCCTGGAGCACTGGCCTATAATCTCCCCAGGGAGGGACTGGGGTGTGGCTTAGCAGGCCTAATGTGACCATGTTCTGCATACCTGGGAAGATTCTGAGCGGCCAAGCAGCATCTGTTTCAATATACAACTTGCAGAAAGCAATTTCAACTACCACCCACAGGGTGATTAACGCAGGTAAAAATGAATCCCTTGTCCATTGTTCAGGTTCAATATATGGTAATGAGTGAATGAATGAGTAAATGCAAATAAATGTGTCTGCTAAGATAGGGCTGTTGTGTAATGACTTACTCCAAATTAAAGCATCCACCATGGAGGGAGGCTACTTAAAACTCAGGAAGTAAAGAAAACTCATCAGTCTCAGGAAGTTCCTAAAGCTTACAAGATTCACAGGGACCCTTCCCAAAGTTATAGCTGAGGTAACAACTGCTGGAGAAGAAACTCGCTGACCAGCTAAGTGGCCTGCAAGTTGTCCAGGGATGCAACTTTTGTGATGCAGCTGCCTTTGAGTCATCCCAACCCCCAGTACGTAACCCCTCACCCATGTTCCTGTAAGTAATGCCAATACTCATTGGTTCACTAAGCTAAACCTAGATGGAACATATTTTCTAGATGGAATTGGTCATCACTGGTGCCCAGCCTTGCATGAATAAACTTTTGAACACATCTACCCAAGAAAAGTCACACAACAGGGGCCCACTGGGAAAGAGCAAATTCAGTCTATGTATTAAACCCACTTTTAAGAGAAAAGGAGGATAGTACACATTTCCCTGTCACTCAAAAGTTGTACCACCAATTACTTTTCCACTTCTTGCATGTTTTACTGATATCAGTTTGCCTCATCATTTCAACCTATTCTCCTAATAATGAGCACATTTTATGAAGAAACACACCAGAAAGTTGAAGACTCTTCCAAGCCTGGCGGGGGGTGGTGCACTCCTTTAATCCCAGCACTCGGGAGGCAGAGGCAGGTGGATCTCTGTGAGTTCAAGGCCAGCCTGGTCTACTGAGTAAGTTTCAAGACAGCCAGGATTACAACAGAGAAACTCTGTCTCAAAACCCATAAGGTAATACAGTTATGTCCATGAATGACTAAATTGACTGAACCTCATAGAGGTTAAAGGATATGCCCCCATTCCATCCAACAAATAAGTAGAAGATCCTATAGAGAAAAACAAAAGACACCAAGTGCTTTCTTGGATGCAGATACTAGGATCCATCTTGGAAGTTTCCACTGGACTCCATCTTAAAGCACATGCTGGATATCATTTTGGAAGCTGACTCTGAGTGCCATTTTGGATGTAGATGCTGAGTACCATCTTGGAAGCACACACTGGAAGCCATTTTATAGCAAATGCTGAGAGTCATTTTGGAATCCGGTGCTGGGTACCATTGTGGAAGCAGATTCTCCCAGACACCATGACCTTATCTAAATACACATGACTGAAAACCTTGTTTTGTCCTCCACAGATATGTATTCTATGAGAATTTTTTGAGAATGGAAAATTGATCCCCTCTGTCTTTTTGAATATGTTCATGCTGAGCAGGGCTCAACAGCTTGGAGAGTGAAAATATAGACTGTCTTATGCAGCCACTGGAAGCCAGCTTTCAATCACAGGAAAGGATGTGTCTCTTATCAACAGCACATTCAAATGGTCCAAAGATAAGGGGCAGCCATGCCCTTCTGTCCATCCTCCCCACTCCATGCAAAACTCTGAAAATATCTCTTTCCTCGTCTTGTCAAAATCTACCTGCTGCATGACTGGGAAGCTGTCAGTGTGATCTATAACCCCCAGGCAGGCCTGGAATATGAGCTAAATTGCCTGAGTCACTAGGGATGATAGAGTCATTCTGCAGGAAATTGGAAATCAATTCTTGTCATCACTGTAGAGAACTCCTTTATCAAGCAGTTCACCGTGTAAGGCAACCAAGAGAACTAGAAGGCTAATACAGAACCGGCAACCTTATTCCATCCAACTTCCTCCTCTTTCCCCCAGCAATCAGAAGCTAACACGATTAGATCCATTAACAAATAAATCAACCAAAACTCAGAGACGTTACATGGCGTGCCCAAGATCACACAGCAAGAAAGAAGAAGTTTTAAAAGGGAGAGAAACCTATGGGGGAAACAAATGAACAAAAATTGGAAGCAGATGCAGTCCAGCAGTGTGCTGGTTAGTTTGGTCCAACATGATGCACACTAGAGTCATCTGGGAAAGAGAAACCTCACTGAGGAATTGCCTTCATCAGACTGTGAGCATGTCTGTGAGATATTTTCTCAATTGCGGATTGATATGGGAGGACCTAGCCCACCGCAAGCAGGTGATCCTGGGCTGTATAAGAAAGGTAGCTGAGCAAGCCACAGAACATAAGCCACTAAGCAACGCTCCTTCATGATCTCTGCTTTGGTGCCTGCCTCCAGGTTCCTGCTTGAATTTCTGCCCTCAGTGATGGCCTGTGACATAGAAATGTAAGCCAAATAGACTCTTCCTCCCCAAGTCGCTTCTGGTCAGTGTTTTATCACAGCGACATAAATCAAGCCACAACAGCCATTTTGGAATCAGACAATGGGGCCATTTTTAGGTCCAGATAGCAAGATGCTATCTTGGAGTCAGACACTGGGCACCTCTTGGAAGCAGATGTCAGACAGTATCTTGGAGATATTGGCAATCAAGAAAGATTTGAAGGCCTATATAGAAGCAGCAAGAAGAGAAAAAGCCCTACACTCGTGTGTGTGTGTGTGTGTGTGTGTGTGTGTGTGGTTTCAGAGGCTTCAGTCCATACCGTTGATCCCTGTTGATTCAGGCCAGTACAAAGGCAGAGCGTCATGGCAGGAGCACAAAGCATCTCACCTCACAGTGACCAGGAAGCAAGAAAGGACAGGAAGGGGCCAGGTTCCAATATCACCACTAAAGGCACACGCACCATGAGCTAACTTCCTTCCACTAAACCTCTTCTCTTCTTAAAAAATAAAAAAAAATTAATTAATTTTTTTTTAAAAAAAGAGTATTATCATTTTTTTTTTTTTACTTTATTTGGTGTGCTATGATACAGATGTGGAGGTCAGAAGATAAGATGCAGGAGACAATTCTCTTCTTCCACCATGCGGGTCCTGAGGATCAAACCCAAGTCTTCCAGCTTTGCAACAAGTGCATTTACCCACTAAGCCACGTTGCCTCCCTTGCCCTTAAAGGATCCAGCCCCTCCAAATAGTGCCGTAGGTTAGGATAAAGTCTTTAACACGTGGACCCTTGGAGGGCATTTGAGGTTCAAACTACAGCACTCTGTAAGCTGTATATCAACTTGTGCTGGCTAGATTTATGTCAACTTGACACAAACTACAGCCATCTAAGAGGAGGGAACCTCAATTGAGAAAATGCTTCCATAAGGTCAGGCTGCAGGCAAGCCTGTAGAGCAGTTTCTTAATTAGTGAGTGATGATGGAGGACCCAGCCCATTGTGGGCGGGGCCATCTCTGAGCTGGTGGTCCTGGATTCTATAAGAAAGCAGGCTGAGCAAGCCAGGAGGAGCAAGTCAGTAAGCAGCACCCTTCCGTGGCGTCTACATCAGCTACTGCCTCCAGGTTCCTGCCCTGTTTGAGTTCCTATCCCAACTTCCTTCGACGAACAGTGCTGTGGAAATACAAGCTGATTAAATCCTTTCCTCCCCAGCTTGCTTTTTGGTTATGGTATTTCATCGCAGCAATAGGAACTCTAAGACATTAATATATAGGTAACTTGGCAATGAGAAGCTCTTTCAAGAGCCTGTTATACATCTTCCACAAGTGCTGGGTTGGCTCAGAACACATAACAGTCATCACAGTCTCCCATATGTCCACAGTACCTGACAGCATAGGAACACCTTAGGGTCACCCCAATCAATATGCAAGGGGTATTGGTTTACTTTGGTATCTGATGGATTTCACTAGACTGAGACCGTATCTCAAACAAGAGCTTGAGAGTTGAGGCTGGAGAGACTGCTCAGAGGTTAAAAGTACATACTGTTCTTACAGAGGACCCAAGTCTAGTTCCCAGAACCCACGTTGGGAAGGCAGCTCACAGCTAACTGCAGTTCCAGATCCAGGGATCCAATACCTTCTTCCACACTCTATGGGTGCCCATCTACACATGCACATATACATACACAAAAAAACACAAATATTTTATTAAATAGAGCGTAAGAATTGTTATAGACCCACACCTGTAATCGAGCACATACAAGACACCCATAGAAAGATCATGAGTTTGAAACTAGCCTAGGCTACTTAAATATTAAAAAAAATTAATGTCTGTCAAAATAATATCCTAGGGATTGGAAAGATGGGTCAGTGGGTAAAGTCCCCACTACACAATCACAAGGACTTGAGCTTGGATCTCCAGAACACATATCAAAACCCTAGCATTGTGGCTTTTGCCTGTAACCCCAGCACTAGCTGGGAGAAGATAGACACAGACACTCTCTGTAAGCTCATTGGCCACCTTTGCCTGATTAATGAGCTTCAAGCTCTGTGAGGGTCCCTGTCTCAAAATAAAGTGGAGAGTTATTGAGGAATGAATTAATAACTTAAGTTGACCTCTGTAAGAATGCGTGTGTGCAGCAAGCATGCACACACAGGGGCACAAACACATACACACACACATACACATGTGCACACATGCACTCACATGCATATAAACCCCCCCACTGCACACTGAAATTTGCTTTTCTGTTGCTGTGATACATACCATGACCAAAAGCAACTTGGAGGAATAAAAAGGATTTACTTCATCTTCGCTCCCAGGTCACCATCCATCACTGAAGAAAGTCAGGACAAGAACCTGGAGGCAGGAACAACGGAGGAGTACTACTCTCCCCCTCTGGCTCACTCACCAGCTCATGCCCAGCTAGCTTTCTTATACAGCTGAGGCCCACCTGCCTAGGGATGGCACTGTCAACAGTTGGCTGGGCTCTTCCACACCAATCATCAATCAAGACATAGCTGTAGGCAACACTGTCCTAAGCAATTCCTCTTCCCTCTTCCCAGGTGACTCTAGGTTTTATCGAGTTGACACTAAAAACTAACTAACCAGCACACCCACTAACAAATACCACACATGCACACATCCATATATTCAATAACACACACACACACACACACCAGTTCAAACCCTGACTCATTTATTTAAAATGCAGTCAGTTATATATTAGAAAGCATTTAATTTCCCTAAACCTCATCTGTCTATATATTCCGCAGATGCAGAAGGCAGTACACACCGCCCTTATATTAGTAAAGGAACAAGGTAGTCTGCAGAGAAAGGCCCCATCGATACACAATGCTACGAAACATCAATCGGCTTCTAGTTCTGACACAACCACTTATTCATTAATCAAATAGATTGAGTCCCAAACAAACGGAACGACTTGCCTCAAACCAGTTCGCTTGAAGCATAATGGAATTAACTGATTTTATTTTAGATTATGAAACGCTTTTTCGTTCACCCGTGATTCATTTTGGAATAAGGATCTGGGAGGCCCTTCTTTATATCTTTTCAAGGGGAGATGTTTGGAGGGTATTAGGGTGGAGCTCACAAAATTGGGGTGGGTGACTTTGGTAAGTCCTTTGCACCGGGTCCCATGTGTTTTGTTTTTGATTGGGTCTGTGTGGGGGTGTCCGATATGTGTGTGGGTGGTGGAGTGGGGTACCATGGCGTGTATGTGGAAGTGAGATAGATAACTTTCAGGAATCAGTCCTTCCCTTTCTCCTTGTTTTTGAGGCAGGATCTCTCTTATTTCTGCGGCGAACTCCAGACTAGCTGGCTCATTCATTTCAGGGCAATTCTCCTGTCTCTGCCTCCCACCTCACCAGAGGAGCGCTGGGATTACAGATGCATTCCACCATATCCAGCTTTTTCACATGAGTTCCAAGGATCAAACTCAAGTCATCTGTCTTGCGTGACTAACACTTGACCCACGGAACATCCAATCAGCCAGAGCACATCTGATTTGCAGAGCCTTCTGTGTGCCCATATGCTGTGAGAATGTCCACCCCCTCCTCACAAGGTCCCAATGATAAAGTAAAATTTACAAAACAAAGTAAAATTCCACCAGCATTCACCTTGAAGAACCACTGAGTTTCCTGGGCTTATATACAGAGCATGGAGTAGAAATGTGGAGGATTCCAAAGTAGCTACACTCACAAGTCTTCTCCTATCACAGATACCTTCATCTTTGGTTAACCTTCCCCAGACTGTGTATATATATATATATATATATATTCTAGGTTCTCAACTTTCCTAACTCTGAGACCCTTTAATACAGTTCCTCATGTCATGGTGACCCACCCCCAACCATATAATTATTTTTGTTGCTACTTCATAACTGAAATTTTGCTACTGCTATGAATCGTAATGTAACATCTGCTATGCAGATGGTCTTAGGTGACCCCTGTGAAAGGGTTGTTCCAATCCCAAAGGGGTCATGACTCACAGGTTGAGAACCGCTGCTCTAGCACGTGCTGAGACCCAAAGCCATATACAGTTAGAACAAAATTACATATAAATGGCTGGAGGGTACCCTTGAAATCTCAGGTGAGGGTCCAATAATGACTCTCCCCACACCCTTCTTCTACAGAATATTAACAGCCAGCCATTGAGATCAGGATGGCCCCTTGCAAGCAGAAACAGCTGATCCGATGAAGACGGCAGCTGTCTCGATCAGAGAACCGTCCCCTAAAATGCTGTACTTACCAGTCTTGGTGGTTCTAATGAGCTTCCCCGTAAGAATCATTCTAGAGGAACCTAAGCATCACAGGCTCGCCCTATCAAACAGCTCTCATGGTCACAGTCACTCCAGGAACACACTGTTATCCTTCACAGTAGCGGTTCTCCATCTGTGGATCCTGACCCTTTCGGGGCCAGACGACCCTTTCACAGGGGTCGCCTAAGACCATCTGTATATCAGATATTTACATTATGATTCATAACAGTAGCAAAATTACAGTTATGAAGTAGCAATGAAAATAATTTTATGGTTGGGGGTCACGACAACATGAGGAGCTGTATTAAAGGGTCCCAGCGTTAGGAAGGTTGAGAACCACTGTTTTAGATGTAAGATGTACCAAAAGGGTGGTGTGTCTGGAAATAGTGATCCCCAGATGGTGGTGCTCTTTTGAGAGGTTGTGGAACCCTGAGGAGGGAGAGTGTCCTCGGAGGAAGTGGGTCATTGAGGGCAGGTCTTCGGGGTCCTGTAGCCCTGCCCTACTGTCCGTCCCCTGCTTCCTAACTAGAGATGCACTGTAACTGATCACCTCAAGTCACGGACACCATGGCTTGTCCATCATGATGAACTGTGCCCTCAAACTGTGAGCCCCAATGAACCTTTCCTTTCCTTTTTTACATGCATTTCATGTGGACAGCTGTTTTGCCACATGTATGTCTGTGTACCACTTCTGTACTTGGTGCTTACAGAGGCCAGAGGAGGATGTCAGATCCCCTGGAACTAGATTTGCAGATGGTGGTAAGCCACTCTATGGATGCTGAGAATCAAACCCAAGTCTTCCAGAAGAACAGTGAGTGCTGTTAGGCACTGAGCCGTCTCTCCATCCCCAGCTTTTCTTTTCTTAAATTGCATTTGTCAGGTATTTTGCCACAGTGATAGAAAAAAATAATTAATGCAAGGGGTGACAAGCCTGAGACTCCATACCTCTCTCCTCTTCCTCTCTATTTATCTATCTATCTGTGTGTGTCTGTGTGTCTGTGTGTGTGTCTGTGTATGTGTGTGTGTCTATGTCTGTGTGTCTGTGTATGTGTGTGTGTCTATGTCTGTGTGTCTGTGTATGTGTGTGTGTGTCTGTGTGTGTCTGTCTGTGTGTCTATGCCTGTGTGTCTGTGTATGTGTCTATGTCTGTGTATGTCTGTATTCTTTGTGTGTCTTTGTGTGTGTCTATGTGTGTGTCTGTGTGTGTGTCTGTGTGTATGTCTATGTCTGTATGTGTCTGTGTATCTCTGTGTGTGTCTCTGTGTGTGTGTGTGTGTGTGTGTCTTTTGTGTGTGTCTGTGTATGTCTGTGTGTGTGTGTGTATGTCTGTATGTGTCTGTATCTGTGTCTCTGTGTGTGTCTGTGTATGTCTGTGTGTGTGTGTGTGTGTGTATGTCTGTGTGTGTGTGTGTGTGTCTGTGTGTATGTGTGTGTGTGTGTGTCTGTGTGTATGAATGTTCATGGATATTCCATGAACACGTGGAAGTCTGAGGACAACCTGGGTGTTGTCCTTGTTTGAGGTAGGGTCTCTTGTTCATGACTGTATGCACCAGGCTAGCTAGTATACACCCCATAAGGATCCAGGGATTCTCCTGTCTCCGGCTCCCATTTCCCCATTGGAGCTATGGGATTATAGACACAGGCTGTCACTTCTGGCTTTGCCTGAGTTCTACGTATCTAATAAGTCCTCACATGTGTATGGTAGATGCTTTATCCACTGATCTATTGTCTCAGTCCTGGAGGCTGGGCATCTGTAAATCACTCAACCCAGCTATGAATGACCCACAGACCCCAGCTCTCCCTGGACAGCCTCTCCCTGCTTCCAGCATAATTCCCTTCTGTCACTTCTATATGCTCTGTAAAGAGTACCAGTAGGCCCCTCCACAGCAGCAGAAAGATTGCTGGTTTTGACTTAAAAAAAAAAAAAAACCACAAAATGAAGATATGTTTTCAATAGGCCCCCTCCTCTAGATGAAAAGAAATCTGGTTGGAGACTCTGCCCCACAGATGGCCAGGGTCAGATGCAAACCAGCTTGAGTTCTGCATGTGATGGCCAGCAAGGAAGAAAGACAAAGCCCTCCGAAGGGCCTGCCTGCCTTCCACGCATTCCTTTGTGCCGAAATTCAAGATGTGTGCGGTGCCGCCTTTCAATAATGTTCAGTGTGTTATGCTCTGAAATCTTTGAAGTTCCTCTGATGGCATAAACGTTTTCTTAAGTTATTGGCCTGTTTCTTTCTTTTTTTTTTTTTTTAAACAAACTATAAGAGCCTTATGATCTTCAGTTTCACAGCTCATAAATATTTGTGCAGAAGCAGTAGCCAGACCCCTTCAGGGCTTTGCCCTGTTTGAAAGAAAAAAAAAAAAAATCAAAGCAGAGAGCCAGGTGGGCGTTGAAGCCGCCATGGTCCTTTTGTCAAACTGAGGACAAAGCCGCTCTTCCTGTGACAGGAAAGCCTGATTCATCAGAGCATCGAGAGGGCATGGAAAACGTCTCAGCAGATGTCTCACGCCGCTCCTGTGCTCAAAAGCGCTGTCCGGCTCTCAAAGGTACTCTCACATGCTTTACCTGACCTAGAACCTAGTACGGGTGTGGGTGTGTAGGGACGTGGAGGTGTGGTGTGTACATGTGAATGTCAACGCACAAAAATGTGTATGCTTTCATGCGGAAGTCAAAGGTTGACATCAGGAGTCTTCCTTAGTTCTCTGCCTTATCTCTTGGCAGATTGTCTGAATCTGAAGCTCATCTATCCAATGGGACTGGCTAGCCTGCAAGCTCTGGGGCTCTTCCCATCTCTGCTCCCCTCCCCTTGCCCCACTGAACCCTGGGATTTTTGATACACAAACCATACCTGGCTTTTACACAGGTGCTAGGGATCTGCGCTCAGGCCCTCAGCTGAACTCACACACTCATGCTTGAGCAGCCAAACACTTTCATCACCTGAGCCACCATCCCAGCACAGTACCGTGCCCTTTTCCAGAAACTTCTGGGCTCGCCACGGCCAGTTGCATCCAATCCAAATGGTCCGACTTTCTTGGCTCCCCGCTAAACTCCACCGTGACTCCCATCTCTTCAGCCCCTGCTCCCTTCACCTCAAGGCTTCCTTTCCCTGTCAGGCTCAGTCACTAATGCATCCCCTCGGCTTTCCTTGTCCAGAGTCATCTTTCAAGGGCTTCCACTGCCACTGAATTTGATGTGAGAATCAGACCTGGGTTCAAATCCCACCTCTGTTACTTAACCATTGCTGATGCCTTTTGGAGGAGGTAACACAGAATTGAAATGAAAAGTGAATACACATGAAACTCCAGGCAGGGCACAGAGAGGGATTTTACTGCCACCTAAAGAGGTGTTCAACCCACTGGCCGCTGACCACATGTAGCCAAGAATAGATATGAATATGTCCCTATCTAAAATTATTTGCTTATTTAAAATAATTATTTTGTTGTGTGTATGATTTATGTTTGTTTGTTTATTATTTATCTATTTGTTTATTTATTTATTTATTTATTTATTTATTGTAGTTCTATTGCACAGTTCTCAAGTGTAAACTTTGTAGATGACAATACAGCTGAGAGAAGCCGAAAGGCAAGTGCTTCTGCTCATGCACCTGCAGAGAGCACTGGAGGTCAGTGTGCATTTACTGAAGGTTTATTCCCTCTGTGCAGACGCTCAAATGTAACGCTGACCCTGACCTACCATGTGTGTATGTATGTGTGTGTGTATGTATGTGTGTGTGTCGGTGTGTGTGTGTGTGTGTGTGTACATGCACAAACACACATTTGGAAGACGGAAACTTAGGCATTATGCATGAACATATGCTCTATTGCTCAGTTACACCCAGCCCCTCACTGGGGGACTCTAGGCAGGCGTTCTACCACTGAGCCACGCCCCCAGCCCCTCTCTGGGGAATTCTAGGCAGGTGATCTACCACTGAGCCACACCCCAGCCCCTCACTGGGGGACTCTAGGCAGGCGTTCTACCACTGAGCCACGCCCCCAGCCCCTCACTGGGGGATTCTAGGCAGGCGTTCTACCACTGAGCCACACCCCAGCCCCTCTCTGGGGGATTCTAGGCAGGTGATCTACCACTGAGCCACGCCCCAGCCCCTCACTGGGGGATTCTAGGCAGGTGCTCTACCACTGAGCCACACCCCCAGCCCCTCACTGGGGGATTCTAGGCAGGCGTTCTACCACTGAGCCACACCCCCAGCCCCTCACTGGGGGATTCTAGGCAGGTGCTCTACCACTGAGCCACACCCCCAGCCCCTCACTGGGGGATTCTAGGCAGGTGCTCTACCATTGAGCCACACCCCCACTCTTCATTGGCAGGTTCCTGGCAAGTGCTCAACCACTGAACTACATTGCCAGCCTTCCTTGTGTTTTTTAATTTTGAGGCAGGGTCTCACAAAGTCAACCAGGATGGCCTAAAATTCACTCTGTAACCCAGGCATATCTTGGGCTTGTGATCCTCCTGACTCACCCTCCAGAGCAGATGGGATGGCAAGGCTGGTGCCACCACATCTAGCTTCCCCTTGCTTTTTCGTAACAGAGCCTGACAAGTAGAGGGTACCCTGCACTTTCTTTCCAAGTCTTCACCCTTTATCTCTTCCAATGAGTTGAGGGAACTTTCCTGATGAGGACAGTTTAACTGGACCAGGAATAGGATAAGCTCCAGCCTGGTGAGACAGGAGAGAAAGAAGAAAGTAAAAGCTCACAAGATAAGTAAGAGAAGTGGCTACTTCTGCAAAGGACCTAAATTTGGTTCCCAGCACCCAGGCAGGGCAGCTCACAACCACCTGTAACTCCAGCTCTGTGGAATCCAATATCCTCTTCTGGCCTCTGTGGGTACCTGCACACATGCGCACATACTCCCCCCCCACACACACACACATACACACATATAAAGAAAACACTTAAAGCTTTTTTTTTTCTTTAAGCAAGCAAGAGGACTGGAGAGATGGCTCAGCAGTTAAGAGTATTGACTGTTCTTCTAGGGGACCTGGATTCTGTTCCCAGCACCCACATCACTGGAGTCTACCTGTCTGTGACTCCAATTTTAGAGGATCCAATGCCTTCTTCTGGTCTCTGCAGACAATGCACACACATGGTACACAGACACACATGCAGATAAAATACCCATACACATAAAATAAAAATAAATCTCAAGAAGAAAAAAAAAAAAGCAAACAAGGAAGAAAGGAAAGACTCAGCAGGGGATCTGATGGGGGCATTTTCTCAACTGAAGTTCTAGGTTTGTATCAAGTTGACAAAAACCTAACAGGGACAGTCATCACAAAACCTGTTTTGATTAATTAATAATTAACTAATAATTTGATTAACTAATAATGGTTAAGTAAAATTTTAAAATACAGGCTGAGGAGCATGAGGACCTGGAGACCTGCGTCAAATCCCCAACACCTACATCAAAAGCTGGATATGGCTGCAAATGCTTGTAACCCGGAAGTGAAGGGTGAAGCCAAGCTCGTTGGCCATCCCACCTTTCAAAAATGATGACCTTCCTGTTCAGTGGCAGACCCTGTCTTAAGGTAATAAGGTGGAGAGCAAAAAAGGAAGACATACTAAGTCTTGCTCTGTTTTCCATATGCACACAACACACTAACATGTATGCACTGCACACAGACATACACAAAAACACAAATATATATGTGTGTGTGTGTATATATACATATATGTATCCATATATTATATATGCATATATACATACATATATGTAACTATGTATATACGTGTGTGTATTCATGTGTGTGTGTATATATATATGTGTGTGTGTGTGCATATATATATGTGTGTGTATGTATATATATATACACATATATATGTGTGGGGACTGGAAAGATGTCTCAGTTCAATTCCCAGCACCCACATGGTGGCTCACAAATGCCTATTACTCCAGTTCCAAAGAATCCAATGCCCTCTTCCAGCTCCTGCAGGCATCAAACACACAAGTGGTACAAAGACACACATGCAGGCAAAATGTTTCTACACATAAAATACATCAATTTTTAAAATTGTATATGTGTGTTATATGCACATACCTGTGTGAGACCTTGGAGGCCAGGGGAAGAAATTAGGTTTCTGCCTCACCATCTCCAAATTCTTCATTCACTTGAGACAGGGTCTCTTGTTGAACCTGGAGCTAGCCTGGTAGCCAAGGCGTCCCAGTGATTGTCCTGTCTCCACAACCTAACCTGAGCCTATATCACTGATACTGCAGGCACAGGTGTAGCCATGCCATGCTTCCTCATGGGTGCTGGGGATTAGAACTGGGATTCTCATGCTTGCAAAAGTTGTTTCTCCAGCTCCTGTTTTTATATTTTCATCACATGTATTCATTCAGTTGTGTGAGCGTGTGCACATGTGTGTATACCAGTGCATATGTGTGCCATAAGCTGGGGACCAAGTGTTCAAACACATAAACCATTAAGGGACAATGTTCACATTCAAAACACAATGAAGAGATTCGAGATAGCAAGTAGAGGTACCTTCTTTGGGGTTGGGAAGAATGGGGTATCAGCAGTCCTATTATATTCCTGAGAAGGATCCCTCTACTCTGTATGTGGCACTGCAACAGCAAGTCCAGCTCCTGCCTTTTCTCCCCACCTCTTGCATACAGTAGTGTAGACAGAGGTCAAACACAATGTTAGAGATATAGATACCTTCAGAGCTAGGGGATGAGTAGGACCTATCATAGTTAACCCAATTTAGCTAAGTCTCAATTTTCCCCAGGTGTAAATTGGGAACACAAACCAGATGGTCTCCAAGTTCCTTCTCATCTAGGAAATTTTGTTTCTGTGAGTTTCTAGACACCAGCCTTAATTACTGGTGTTCATTTTACTTTAGCCACAAATAACAATCCTTCTAGACCCCCTATTGTATAGCAACTTTCTCAGAGTAGAAATTGTTTCTACTTTCCTTCTTCCCAGGAAGGAGCAGGAAGGCTCATAAGACTCTGAGAGTAAACGACACACAAGTCTCAGTAAGTTCCTGAAACTAACAAGAGACACAGGGACACACACACACACCCCTTGTTCGGGGGGAGGCTACAAGGGTTACTTCCAGTCCATTCCCTCTACTTTCTGATCTGCAGATGTGAGAAGCAGCAGCTGCCCAAACTCCCAGTGAGCCGCCATTCCTTCTTCTTGATGGAGTGACGGCACCTGAAACCACGAGCCAAAATCAAACTCTTCTCTTTTAGTATTTTGTCACAGCAATGAGAAACTCCAACACAGATTCCAAGTCCACATTCCTTTCTGCCAATATATAAACAGAAAAATAATCCCTGAGTTGGGGTGTAGTCCAGTGGTAAGGCACCTAAAATTCACTAATGGTCGTCTGGAGGCGTGGCCAAGTGGTAGAGCTCCTACCTAGAATCCCCCAGGGAAGGGTCAGGGGGTATGGCTCAGTGACAGACCACATACCTAACATGTACAAGCCCCTGAGTTCCAACCCCAGCACTAGAATAAAAAAAAAAAAAGATATGAAGAGGTGCAGACCAGTACGCCGTCTTTGGAAAATACTGTCTGCCTCGACCCTGGGACGAGTTGGTCCATAACAGCTATCACATTGCTTGGGTGACCTGGAGTGATGCCCTCACATACACCCCTCTAGCTGGAAGACAGAACAAGCCACTAAATCCTTGCAATTCAAGGGAGGGTGCGATAGAGATAGATTGCCAAAGGGGATGAAGACGGATCTGAGGGAATTAAGAAGCGCAGACCTGAACAGATGGACGGAGAGGTGAGGTAGGAAGGTGCTTTGGGCAGCTCTTGATGCTGCAACGGGAGCAGTCAGGAGGGTCAGAGCTGGAGAAACGGAGGCAGACATTTGAAATTCCTTCCTTTGTCTTAGGTTGTGCCGCTGAGACACATCACTATGTGGGCCACGGTGGCCTGTGACATGCACCGCCACATCCAGATAGTGCTTCGGATTGTCATTTTTTGTTTGTTTGTTTGTCATTATTATTATTGTTCTTGAGAGGACCACCAGGGAGCCCCCTGATGGGCGGGCCCTGACCCCGGCTCTGGGAGGCCCCAGGCCAGCTGCTCTCATTGGCTTCACTCTCCCAAGCACGCCCCTCATTTCCCTGCTAGATGTAAGGAGCCAATCCAGTGGGTACCCATACTCAAGTCCTGACCAATTGGAGAGATCCCCCTAGTGACTGCTGTTTCACTTAAAAACCCCTGTGCACCCAAATTTCGGGCTGCCATCATGTTTTTTTTAATTGGGCAGCCCTGATGTCAGTATGTAAACCGCAGAAAATAAACTGCTTTACTCACAGTGTCAAATCGGGCTATTAATGCACATCTAACACTCTCTCTTTTAATATTTTATTTATTTTTATTTTATGCATGTTGGTGTTTTGCCTGCATGTGTGACTGTGTGAGGGCATCAAATCCCCTGGAACAGGAGTCACAGATAGCTGTGAGCTGCCATGTGGGTGGTGGGAATTGAACCCTGGCCCTCTGGAAGAGCAGCCAGGGCTCTTAACCACTGAGCCATCTCTTCAGCCCCTATTGTTCTTTCTTTACTTTTCATGTGTATGTGGGGTGTGCATACAGGTTCACATGTGTGTGAGCTCACACGTGTGTGCATGTGGAGGAGACTCAAGACTGATATCTGAAATATTCCTCAACCCTTCTTTCATATTATTCTTCTTGAGATTGAATCTCTCAGTCAAACCCAGAGAGCTCTCTGATATCGCTGATTTCCTCCTAGCCAGTTTGCTCCCTGGCTCCTCTATCAGGCTGCAATTACAGGTAGGCTGCCACACCTACCTGGCATTTAGTGGGTCCTAGGGAATTCAAAATCTGGTTCTCTGGCTTGCATGACAAGCATTTTGGCCACTGAGCCAACTCCCCAGACCAATTTTTCTCATTTGGAAATTTCACTTATTTATACATTTATGAGACAGAGTCTGGTGAAGTCCAGGCTGGCTTTGAATTCCAGGAGTGGCTGAAGATAACCTTGAACTTCTGAACGTCCTACTTCCAACCCCAACGTGCTGGCATTATAGGGGCAGGCAGCCACATCCAGTTTATGCTGTTCTGAAGATAGAACCCAGGGCTTCCTACACGCTCAGCAAACACCCTACCAACTAAATGACATCTTTAACCCTGTTGTTTCCTAGGTGTGGGGGGGGGGGGGGAGTAAGATGATTCTTAGGACTGAAAATATAATTCAGTGATGGAGCATGGGTTCAACTCTCAGAGCAGGGAGAATTCCTCTCTCCCCAAATCCAAGATTCATGTATCCATCCAATCAATTATACATTGTGTTCAACAACTATTTCCAGGGCATCTCATGCTTGTCAGGTATTCTGAAAACCAACAAAAAAAAAAAAAAAACGAGCAAGAAAAGCTCCTGGCCTTCAGGGGTAGAAGAGCCACGATTTAAATTAGTGGCCCAAAGTGGGTACTAAAAGGAGAACGCAGAGCAACCTCACACAGTCAGCACAGGGCTCCCAGCTGCATTCATTCCTAGAAAAACCACCCCCAAAGGAATGGTAGAGTCAAAAACTCCCAGGCCAGTGGAGCCCTTGGCTGTCCCTAAGACAGCCCTTGTCCCTAAGAAAGGACCCCTGCGGTTTGCTTTCTCCTTTCTCTCCCAAAGCCTTTGTTCCTCTGGCCTGGCCTCCCAGGGTTAAGATCTCCTCTGCCTCTAGCCGCTGCTTCCTCACCACTCAGGGGTTAATGCTTTTGAATACTCCCTGCAGGGTTCGAAGTGCAGCTGTTAGAGCCATTTGGAGATTTTTTCCTTTCTCCAAAGCCTCAGCTGCCTCTTGGAAACAACCACAGTGCCATCTACTGGTCAAAAGAGCGTATTGTCCGGCGATGCACTAAGACTTTTCAAGGCTTCGTCCCAAACAGTAACTTCTACCTTTGAATGTGGCCTTGCTACCCTACTGCAGCAGCAGAAGTCATGGAGAGTGGTCCAGATTCCCACGAGGAAGTTCTGGAAACCCCGAGCAGACTATCAGGAACCTAGAGTCTCAAAGGAAAAAAGAATGAAGGCTGGCTGCTTAGGGCCTAGGATGTGAGAAGTAAGTTCTGAAGGGCATTCCCTTCAACAGACAACTCTCCTTCTGATAAGATTCCAGTGGGCTGACCTCTCTCCAAGTCAAGAGCTGATAGGAAAGATCTGGGTGGGGCTGGGGGGGTGGAGCACTAGGCTGAAGTGGAGCTCCATGCTGGGGTTGTAACTCTGGGCTGAGGCAGAACACAGTATTAAACAGTCCTTGGCACACGCCTTTAATCCCAGCACTCAGGAGGCAGAGGTAGGTGGATCTCTGTGAGTTTGAGGCCCAGCCTGGTCTACAGAGTGAGTTCCAGAACAGAAAGCAGAGTTACAACAGGAAAACCTTGTCTCTAAAAAACAAAAATAAAATAAAATAAAAAATAAATTTAAAAAAAAAAAAAGAATCCTTGCCTAGTATGCCTATGGCATCTAGTATTAAAAAGAATTAAATCTCAGTATTAAAAAGAATTAAATAATAAAATGAAGCAAACAGGCAGGGGAGCACAGAGCAATAGGATGGTTTGCAGATGCTAGTGCAAGCAAGGCCAGGTGGATGCTGTACTCCAGAAGGTGATCTGCGGCCGTGGTGTAGCCATGTGCTGATATCCTGACTGGGATGTGCCCAGCAAGCGGCTGAGATGGCTCAGACAGACAGAAGCTCAGAGTCATTGCAAGGTTCAACCTTTTATTAAAGGAAACGAGGACAGGTGGAAAAGGAGCAGGTTTAGGGATGAAGACGAAAAGTCGGGCTGAGGTGTTAAACTGTAATGAAGGAGCTGGGGAGATGGCTAAGAGGGCCAAGTGCTTGCCACCCGAGAGTGTGAGGACCTCAGTTCGATCCCCGGAGCACTGGTGAAAAAGCTCAGCATGGTAGCATACACCGATAATTTGCATGCTTGAGAGGTAGAGACAGGTGGATCCCTGGGACTCAATGGCCAACCTGTCTGGAGAATTCCAGGTCAATGAGAGACCCTGCCTCCAAGAACAAGGTGGATGGCACCTGAGGACAGTCAAGATTGGCCTCTGGCCTCCACATGCATACAGGCACATACATGAACATGTGCATGTACAGTGTGAATACACAAACGATCTGCAACCACTGGCATCTTACCTCTCACGTGCCCACAGAATTAGGCCACCACCACTCCCATTCAGACCTGCGAAAAAACACTAGCTGGGAAATACACAGGGCCAAAGATTCTCAGAGAAGAGGCTTGCAACCCTTGTAAGGGGCTACAGTTTCTGATGGAGAGGCTGAGAGACCTCAGGAGACTCAAGGATAGCAGGAGAGGAAGCTAGGAGGGCTCCTCTGCCGGGGAGAAGAGCAGGAGAAGGGTGACAGACAGGAGCAGGGATGACTTAAGGGGCGAGAGACCTTATGAGGCTAACCTGGGCTTCATAGGGAGACGCTATCTCAAACCAAATGGGACTGTTGGGGATGGTTCATCTGTAAAGCACTTGCTGTCCAAACACGAGGGACCAGAGTTCGGGACACCCAGCACCTATGTAAATATCAGGTGTGTGTAGTGTCCCACCTGGGAGTCTCAAGGACAGGAGGAGATGGAGACAGGGGGTCCCCGGGTCAAACTGGCTAACTAAACTAGCCAAATCTGGGAGTTCTGGATTCAAGTGGGAAACCCTGCCTTAATATATAAAGAGGAGGGGGCAACTGACTAAAAACACCTAATGTCAACCTCCGGCATGTGTGTGCACCCACACACACATGGGCTGGGGGTGCGTGTGAAGCGAGAAGAGAGGGGGGGGGAGAAAGCTGCGTGCATGTGCTGAAATAACACACTATACTCTGCTAATAGGACCAATCCTTACATGCTAATCAAAGGAAATAAAATAACCCAAAATCCTTCCACTTACGCTAGGCCCGCCTGGAAGCCGACTGTCTGCACATTTTCTTGATTTTTCTCTTGATCTCCTCCTCCTCTCCAGGCTACTGCTAATAAATCGCAGCACATTCGGTGCTGTTTTTTAATAAATGGAAAGATCACAGCGCGAAGGCAGCATGGCGGAGTTCGGCGCGTTCGTTTGATGGAGGTAACACTTCCACAACAAGATGCATTTCTGTTTCCTGCGGTCATGATTAAAAACAGAAATCGAGCTGCATAGTGATGGGGATCAAATGATAGCAGGTACGTTCTGTGAATTCTAAAAACAAAAAGGAATAAGCTGAGGGCACGGCTTAATAGTAGAGTGCCTGCCTAGAATCCCCCAGTAAGGGGCTGGGAATATGGGGCAATGGGTAGAGCCCCTGGCCTGGAATTCCCCACTGAGAGGCTGAGAGTGTGGTTCAGTGGGTAGAGCCCTGGCCTGGAATTCCCCAGTGAGAAGCTGGAGTCATGGCTCAATGCTAGACCTCCTATCTAGAATCCACCCCCGTGGGAGACTAGGAGCATGGTTCAGCGTGTTTGAGTACTTACCCAGAAATTCTCCAGTGAGGTGTTAGGGGTGTGGCTCAGTGGTAGAGCATTTTCATCTTTCTCAGTCTTTAGAGACTTAATCCAGTCCCTTGAGAAAGATATATCCATTCACGAGAGCAATATCCTCCTGATCTTACCACCTCTCAGTGACCTCTCCTTCTGACTTGGCTGAATTAAGGAATTAGCCTTAACATGAGTTTGGGAACAGACAGCCTACCCTGAAATCTATCTGCATATTCAACCTAAAAACAGAAACCAAAAAGCAGAGCGTTTGTTGAGAATGCCTGGAATCTCTGAATTCATGTGATGGGGAAAGAACATAAAGGATTCAAAGACCATGCGGGCTGCACACACCTAGGGCAGGCAGATCCTCCCGGAATCCTGGACATGTTGTAGTGTGCGATTCGCGATATCAAACCCATTCTACCTTTCTCTGCCCCGGCCCAGACGAATCAGCAAGTCTCATTTTGACATCCCATAAACTTTTGAGATAGATCCTCATGTATCCCAGGCTAGTCTTGAACTCTGTATGAGGCTGAGAGATGAACTTGAAACCCTAATCCTCCTGCACACACACACACACACAACACCACGTGTGCTGAGATTACAAGTGTGTACAACACACCTATTTTATGCAGTGTTGGGTATGAAACCCAGTCAAGCACCTATTGACTAAGCCCCAGTCCATTCTATGGTTTTTCAAAAATGGAAAGGGGCCCATTGCCCAGTCCCAGCTGAAGCTTGTCTAGCCCTCAGATCAGAAAGCCACGATCTGGGCCAAGCAAGGCACAATGGCTGCATTCTTTGGACACTGGTCAATAAATGAACACACGCCTTTAGTCTCTGCTCAGGGTTGGGGAGACCTGTGGTGGGAAACATCCAGGGAGAGTTGGCTGGTTGGCCATTACATTTCAGAAAAAGATAAGTCAGTCAGAGTCCAGGCTGCACAGACCAGACTCCAAGCCAGATTGTGGGAACAGAAAAGACATGGCAAAAGCATTGTAGGTGCTATTCAAACACCTTGTTTGTTTTGGAACTATCGGGGGCTAGTTATTACATAGTGTTACCTACGTTAGCTTTATTCTGTTTGCTGGATGACCTGTGATGATAGCCCTGGGGGCAACCAAGTTGGGCTTAGGCTAACTGTAAATCGCAGGGCAGCAGGGCCATCCCTGAAGGCAGAGTTTCAAATATCTTCTAAGACGGTCAGTAGAAGTCTTCCAGAAACCCCAGACACTAACACATGGCCATATGTTTTCCTCCTCGGTTGACAAAGGAACATTGGAAAAGAATCAGTACAGGGCCGAAGCTGGCTCAGCACGTAAAGCGCTTGTCACGCAAGCCTGGCCCCCTGAGTTCAGATCCCCAGAATCTGTGTGAAAGCCAGACATAGCAGTACACCCACCTATAATCCTGGTGCTCTTCCATCAAGAGGGAAGGCCCGGACAGGAGAACGTCAGAGTCTCTTGGGACAGCTACTCAGCAATGAACACTAAAAGACTCTGTCTCAAGCAGCTGGAAGGAGAAGATAAACACTGGGGTGGGGGGGCTGTCCTCTGACTCCCACACACCTACTGGGCTTATACTTGCTTGCGCTCACACATGTGTCTATAAACATATCATACACACCAAAACAGTAGAGGAAAAGAGAGATGGGGTGAGCCAGACAGGACTATGCTTTTATCTTAAACAGAACTTGGTCTAAGAACTCATACCCTTAAACATCTCCAGATCCTTGACCCCTCGTGCCATTCAAGTAATGTTCCTTTAAGAATGCTCGGAAAAGTCAGAACAAGTGGAATGGCCCAGTGTGTAAAGGCACTGTTGTCAAGCCTGACAACCTGAGTGTGATCCCCAGGACCCATCTGGTGGAAGAAGAGAACCAACTCCCGCAAATTGTACCTGCCCTCCACACCAATGCTCTGGCATGCCCATGTACACGTAAGCACAAACACACACATAAATTAAAAACAAAAACAAAAATGGAATTTTAAAAAAAAAGAAGAAATACTTAAAAGGCAGAGGGGAGAGGGAAAGGGGGGGGAGCGTGGGTTGGGACAACATGGTTTAAGTACGTTGTTTACTTGAGTGAAAATGTTCTTATGGAATCCACGCTGTGTACAATAATGTATACCATGAAGAAGAGTCGAGAGAAAAGGGAGCAGGCAGAGGAGGAGGGGAGAGGAGGAGGAAGAGGCAGCAATGGAAGCAGAAGCAGAAAAAAAAAAAAATAGGAAGAGGAGAAATCAGTGAGTGATCAGTTGTATCCTATAGTTATGGGAGGGAATCATTATGTCCCGAGTATTTATGTGTCCGTTCAAATTGACCTGTCGGCTTTCTGACCCCCAATATGCTGATTTGAGGAACCTTTGAGAGGTCATGAGGTCATGAGAGTAGAGTTCTAACAAATGGCATTAGTGCCCTTGTACCGGGACTCTAGAGAGCTCACTGTTCTGTGTCGTTTAAGGACAGAACAGGCCACACGTTTATGAACCAAGAATTGGATACTCACCAGACACAGCCTCTACTAGCGCATCGAGTTTCCCAACCTCTAGAACTTCAACTATAGCCCTTTATTGTTAAAATCAACCAGCATCTGATATTTTTGTTGTAGTAATCCAAACAGACTAAGATGGGAAGACTGGAGGTGTGAGCTATCTAGTAAAATAAAGAGGAGAAAACTCATGGGGAAAGCCAAGCCTCTATTATCCAAGCCAAAGCGTTACAGGGATCACAGTGACCTACCCCCATTGGCTCTCCCACCTAAGCCCTGCAAGGCCCAGTGGATCTAGGGAAAAATACACTTGGCAAATCCCCCATGGAGAAAGTGGTTTCCTTATTCTTATCAGTGTGGCTCAAATCTAACTTAAGGAGGAAGGATTTATCTAGATGCATGGTTTCAGAGGTCTCAATCCTTACATGCTGGGCAGATGGGATGGAAGAGATGTTCCCATCATTGCTGACTAGGAAGTAGAAAGTTAAGACAGGAAACAACCAAGGATAAAATACCCCTAGGACTCCCTGCCCACCTCCTGCCCAGTGAGCTACTTCCTCCAATGAGGCCCCGCCTTCTAAAGTTCCCACAACCTTCCAAAACAGTGCCACCAGCTGGAGACCAGGAGTACAGATGAGACCTGTGGGGGACATTTCACATTCAAACCCTTATACTTAGGTCTGTCACAGCTGAGACACTGTTCCTGAAATGGCATTTTGATAGCATTTCCCTCTGCTGTACTTGCATTTTTGCCTTAGGAAATCAGAGACACAGTGCAGGGTGGCCACCTCTGCAGGGAACTGAACATCACTTTTGGAAAGATAACCAGTAGGCTGGGGAAATGGCTCTGTCAGCAAAGGAGAACCTGAATTCCGTGCCCGGAAGCCATGTGAAAAGCCAGATGTGAGCCACTGAGATGACTCAGTAGGTAAAAGTTCAGTCCCCGGAACCCAAATGAAAAGTGGAGGGAGAGAAACGGTCCCAGGACGTTGCCCTCTGACCTCTACACATGGGCCGTGGTACGCACACATGCACACATAACACACACACAACACAAATGAGAAAGGGAAAGAGGGACGGAGGGAGGGAAGGAGAGAGACCAGGCATGGGTCACACACTTTTTATCCCAAAGTTAAAGAGGTAGAGACAGATCATTGAGACTCACTGGCAGTCGGACCAGCCTAACCATGGAGTTCTAGGCCAGCAAAAGACCCTGTCTCAACAAACAAGATAGATGGCACCCAAGAAACGACACCCTAGGGCGTCCTCTGGCCTCCACATGCATACACATACACAGAAACAGAAAAGTGTCTTCAGTTACAATAGAGGAAATTGAGATCCTAGAGAGGCCAAAGTCACTTGGCCTGGAAACTACCGATTCCTGTTTCCACTCAGTGTCCTGACTTCTGGCCAGGCAGGGTCTTTCTCCTTTGGCTAAGCTGTTTTGTGAAATAGATTCAGAAAGCAAACAGTTTCATCCCTAAGGTTATTATGAGCCGATTGAGGCTAAAGGGATCTACGATGGAAAAAAATGTCAGAGACTAGGAACACTGCCCGAGTCCCTTCAGTGAGGTCAGATTTCCTGCGGGCTGCAGAAGAAACACAGGCATTAGCCCAGAGAACTGGCTGACCTAACGCAACAGCTTCCCCCAAGCTGGGAGCTTTGCCATAATCCAGCCTTGCCAAGCACAGCAGCCCTCCCTCTGCAGAATCTAGGGCCGACGTGTCTTTGAACTGAGGGTAAATGCTCAGGGGAATAAGGAGTCCTTTGGAATCGGGATCCTCTTGTAGCATCGACTGGCCTCTTGGCTCTGGCAGTGAGGATCAAGTCCTCTGCCGCTGAGAGTCTCCAAGAGAAAAAAAAAACCGCAGCCAGTTGGCTCGCTTCCAAGCACAGCTGAGAACAGTCTACAGGGGCCCATCTGGAGCCAATCAGTCACACTGGAGTGAAAAATAGCAGATGTCAGAGTATGCCAGCCGCCCCGGGAAACCCCAGTCCTGCCACCCTCCACTATGGCCTCACAAATCATTGCAGTCCTCATTGCTCACTTGTGCCAGGTGGCCTCTTGGCTCCTGGCTTCCCCACTGCCCCAGAGACCCAGTTGTGGCTACAAAAGAGTTCTCAAGCTGGAAAGGGAGCCCAGAGTCTCCGCTCGAGGGGATCCAGGAGGTTCCCAAGCTCCACATACTTATAGGGACACTTGGGGACATGCGGTCCAACTCGGCCTTTTTCATTTTAAGATTTATTTACCAATTTCTATGTATATGGATGTTCTGCTTGCATGTATGTATGCGTGCACATGAGTACCTGCTGTCCATGGAAGTCAGAAGAGGGCATTGGATCCTCTAGAACTGGAGCTACAGACCATTGTGAGCCACCTTGTGAGTACTGGAAATCACACTCAGGTCCTCTACAAGAGCAACAAATGCTCTTAACCACCGAGCTAACTCTCCAACCCTCAACTCCACTTTTTTTTTTTTTTAATGGACATGGAAACTGAGCCCTAGCCAGGGGAGGCAGCTCTAAAGAGTGGGCAGTGACCACCTCCAGTACCACCTCAGGAAAACTCAGCTCCCAGTAAGGTTTGCCTTCATCCTAAACTCCTTCTATAGCAAGCCAGGAGCAACTGAATGGGCAGGCAGATGCATAGCTGGATAGAGAGGCAGATGATTGGGTGGATGGGTAGATGGAAAGATGATAGGTGGGTAAACAGATAACAGATAAAGAGATGGGCAGGTGGATGGTTGGATGGATGGATGGATGGATGGATGGATGGATGGGTGGATGGGTGGATGGGTGGATGGGTGGATGGGTGGATGGGTGGGTAGATGGGTGGATGGGTGGGTAGATGGGTGGATGGTTGGGTAGATGGGTGGATGGGTGGGTGGGTGGATGGGTGGATGGGTGGATGGGTGGGTAGATGGGTGGATGGGTGGATGGGTGGGTAAATGGATGGATGGATGGATGGATGGATGGATGGATGGATGGATGGGTGGATGGGTGGGTAGATGGGTGGATGGGTGGGTAGATGGGTGGATGGGTGGGTAAATGGATAGATGGATGGATGGATGGATGGATGGATGGATGGATGGATGGATGGTGGATGGATGGATGGGTGGATGGATGGATGGGTGGATGGATGGATGGATGGATGGGTGGATGGGTGGGTAGATGGGTGGATGGGTGGGTAGATGGGTGGATGGGTGGGTAAATGGATGGATGGATGGATGGATGGATGGATGGATGGATGGGTGGGTGGATGGGTGGATGGGTGGATGGGTGGGTAGATGGGTGGATGGGTGGATGGGTGGGGGTAAATGGATGGATGGATGGATGGATGGATGGATGGATGGATGGATGGGTGGGTGGGGTGGATGGGTGGGTAGATGGGTGGATGGGTGGGTAAATGGATAGATGGATGGATGGATGGATGGATGGATGGATGGATGGGTGGATGGATGGATGGGTGGATGGATGGATGGGTGGATGGATGGGTGGGTGGATGGGTGGATGGGGTGGATGGGTGGATGGGTGGATGGATGGGTGGGTGGATGGGTGGATGGGTGGATGGGTGGGTGGGGTGGATGGATGGATGGATGGTTGGATGGATGGAGGATGGATAGAAATGGGTGGAAATGGGTGGATGGGTGGGTAGATGAGAGATGCAAAAGATAGATAAAATGGATGAAACAGTAGGGATAGAAAGATGTCTCCAAAGCAGGGAAGAAAAGGAACTAAAAATAATACGCATACAGGCATAGCACGGTACTTTCTTTCTCATCTTTGGGCCCATGAAGAGTTTTGCCAAGGCCCTGAGTAACCTGAACAGTTTTTCTTTTCACAGTCACCAAGCCAAAGATATTAGAGAAAGCCATGCTGTCCTGCCACATCCCTGAGCCTCTGGGGACATAGAACAGGACTCTTACAGCTCACTGTGCCTATGAATTGCCTGGAGTAAGAGCCATTAAAAACAAAAGCTTCCCTTGGCAATCTTCCCTGACTTTAGAGATTGTCATTCCAGCTACTTAGGGACACGGACACTTGTGGATCACAAGTTCAAAGCCTGCCAAGACTACAGAGTAAGTTCAAAGCCAATCTGAGCAACTAAGTAAGAGCTGTCTCAAAATAGAAAATAGAAAGAGGATAGGAATATGGCTTAGTGTGTAAAGCACCTGCCTAGAATCCCCCAGTGAGGGGCTGGGGGTGTATGGTTCAGTGGTAGAGCACCTGCCTAGAATCCCCCAGTGAGGGGCTAGGGGTATGGTTCAGTGGTAGAGCACCTGCCTAGAATCCCCCAGTGAGGGGCTGGGGGCGTGGCTCAGTGGTAGAGCACCTGCCTAGAATCCCCCAGTGAGGGGCTGGGGGCGTGGCCTCAGTGGTAGAGCCCCTGCCTAGAATCCCCCAGTGAGGGGCTGGGGGCGTGGCTCAGTGGTAGAATGCTTGCCTAGAATCTCCTGTTCTTATGCCCAGGTATTTTACCACAGTAGCAAAAGCTACCTAGCACTGGTTATATTCATTTTTCTTTTCATCACCATGACAAGATACCCGACAGAAACAACTTCAAGGAAGAAAGATTGCTTTTGGCTCACAGCTCTAACATGGTGGGAAGTCACAGTCAGTCCACGGTGGTGGGAGTGTCTGAGGGAGGTTCTTCACACACTAGTGGATCAGAAAACAGGAAGAGGGACAGAAATGGACTACAACTCTCAAGGGCCCTTACTTGGTGACCTGCTTTTACCAGCCATGCCTCCTGCCCCAAAGTTTCCATAATCTTCCAAAATAGAGATCTCAGCTGGGGGGCAAGAGTTTAAGCACATGAGCCTGTGAGCCTCATCAAATGAAATTTCACCATAAAATCACCATCAAATTTCACCATCAAATCAAAACATGTTATGTATAGGAAAAGAATAATATAGAGGGCTTGGGAACATTCCAGACTTTGGGCAGCCATTAGGAGTCTTGGATAATATCTCCAGTGGGTAAGCAAGAACTAAAGCCAAGTCAATGCTCCTGTCATTTAGAGACCTAGTGTTCTTTCCATGGCTGTCATAACATACTCTGAACAAATGCAACCTAGGGGTGGAAAGGGTCTAAATTCATGTCACATACATCATTGAGGGAGGGCAAGAAGGGAACTTGAAGCAGAAACCATGGCGGAATGCTGCTTCTTGGCTTGCTCACAAACTCACAATCAGCTATCTTTCCTATATAGCCCATTCCTTTCTAGGGAATGGTGTCTCCCACAGTGGACTGGACCCTCCTACATCAATTACTAATAAAGATAATCCCCCCTACAAACATACCCACAGGCCAATCTGATCCAGGATACCCTCAGTTGAGGTTCTCTTCACAGGTAACTCTAAGCTGTGTCAGGTTGACAGCTAAAGCTAACTGAACAGGCAGCATGAAGTTGAGGAAACACTTTGGCTCTCTCAATACATTTCACTGGCTCAATTCAAAGAATAAATGTGTGCCAGGGCTAGGAGATAACTCAGTTGGTAAAAGGCTTGCTGCTCAAACAGCAGGATCTGAGTTTGATTCCCAGAACCTATGTTAAAAAAAAAAAAAAAAAAAAAAAAAAAAAAAAAACCAGCTATTAGGGTATACAATCCCAGGACTGGGAAGGTAAGTTTACCGAACCTTAAGGCTCAATGGTCAGCCATTATTTCCTATTTGGTAAGTTCCAAGTTCTTCTGAGACCCTGTCTCAAATGATAAGGAAGGGGCCAGGGTGATGGCTCAATGGCCTTGCTACAAGACTGACAACCAAGTTTGAGCCTCTGAACCCGTTAATGATGGACAAAGAGAACTGGCTACTGAATAGTTGTTCTCTGACTTCTACAAGCACGCTGTGGTGAGGGTTATGTTGTATATACCTACTGCTCTTACTAAAGACCCAAGTGTGGTTGCCAGTGCCCACAATGTTTGGCTCACCGTGGCTTGTAATGACCATCGCTCCAGGGAACCCAAGGCTTTCTTCTGGCCTCTGTAGGCTCCTGCATTTGTATTTACACTCTGTATTTATCTATCTATCTATCTATCTATCTATCTATCTATCTGTATCACTCTATCTCTGCCTCTCTGTCTCTCTCTGTCTCTCTCTGTGTCTCTCTTTCTCTGTCTCTCTTTCTCTCTTTTTCTCGCACACACACACACACACACACACACACACACAGACACATACATACTTAAAAAATAAATCTTTTAAAATTACTGTTTAAAAATGTGGATGGCTCATGACAAAAGACATTTAAGGGTTGCCCTCCAGCTTACACACACACACACATACACACACACACACACACACACACACACACCTTGTTCCTCAGACAGCCAAAGGCAGTGTTGAAACAAATATTCTTCCCCTCACACCGGTCCCTCAGGCTGGTCACTAATTCAACTCACAGAGTCCAAGTGTGCCCACCCAGCCCCGTCCCTCTGCTGTGCTCAGAGCCTAGTCTGCCTCATTGGCATGCAGCGGCTGTAGCTGTGCCCCCCTACACACACACTTCCAGATCACTGAGAACTACAGCTGATTTGAAAATGTCAGGCTCTCGTTAGCAATTCCGATGGCCACGGCGGTAATTACGCCTTTTCATGTTCCGGCATGTTACACCGCATCAAAACTGACACAGAAGCCTGCTTTTATAATATCACGGCCTGGAAATAAATGTCTAGAATGATATGAAAATGTACTAGGAAGAGATTAATAACTGTTCTTCCAGGAAGAAAGATAGCCCCTTTCAACCACTATATTATATATATTTTTCCCCCTCTTAAAAAGAAAAAAAAGTCTCTCTGATAGTGACTCTCCTTGAGGGGCACTGAATTATGTTATCATTCACAGGCTGTAATCACCTCTGTCAGTGGCTGGGCTGAGCCACCAAAGGCAGCTGGAGGGGAATCCAGAAGCAAGGGAGACAAGGAGTACCAAGCAAAGGACTCTGGGATGGATACCTCTGAGCCTAGTCCAGCCCCATCCCAGAGTTCTCCTTTCCAAAGGCAGAGCCTGGGTCTCTGATTTATGGGCACTTCCGACAAGGCAGGATGGTTGCCTAGGAGCCAAGGAGGCACCAATATGAAGGCGATGATGGTGCACACCTATCATCCCAGCACTCTGGTGGGGGCAGAGGGATGAGCAGGAGCATCAGGAGTTCCAGGTCAGTCTGGGTTACATATCCTAACCTTGTCTCAAAAAACTAACCATCAACGTGTGTGTGTGTGTGTGTGTGTGTGTGTGTGTGTGTGTATGTATGTGTGTGTGTGTATCAGTTTACCCTGTGTATTAGTCTGGGTTCTCTAGAGTAACAGAATTTCGATAGACAGATAGATAGATAGATAGATAGATAGATAGATAGATAGATAGATAGATAGATACATAGATAGATACATAGATAGATAGATACATAGATAGATAGATACATAGATAGATAGATATGCATATATGTGGGATTTATTAGAATGACTTACCCTTGTCCCCAAGGACACATAGTACCACAGAACACAGACACATCCCTCCCAGCCTCACATCAGACACTGTCCCCTTGTCCCAAGCCAGACCTAGGGCAAGGGGACAGGAGGAAGGTGCTAATAGACTCTTGGCCGCATTTGTACCATAGGGCTGAGATGAATGAGGGAGAGGTGGGGGAGGTGCATGCATCATCTCTAAAGCAAACAGCAATCTTCAATAGGAAGGAATGGGTAAGATTAATGAGGCCCGCTACTGCCAGCTGCTTAAAGGAACTTGAAGGCTTTCAATGTCAGTACATAATGATGACAGAGAAATTAGAGCTAATTAAGAGAAAATGAAGCTGAGAGTGGTCTGGTGGGTCCTTTATAGCTGAGCCCAGAAGTGTCTCCAGCCCTCTTGGAGACTGTGTGTTACCCAGATTTCTCGTTACTGTGACGAATATCTAAGTCTAAAAATAATTCGCAGGAGGAAAGGTTGAACTGAGCTCAGGGTTTTGGGGGGTTCAGTCTGGGGCTGGTTAGCTCAGCACATCAGGGCTAGGGTGAGGTAGGCCATCATGACAGTGGGAACATGTGGCAGAGGCTGCCCACCTTACAGAGGTCAGGAACAGAAAGAGAGCATGTTTATACCAGTGAGTTTCAGCCTTCTTTCTCTTTTATTCTACCCAAGCCCCTAGCCTGTGGGATGTTTCTGTTTATATTCAGATTGTTCTTTCCAAATTCTCCAGGAATTGCCTTCAAAGACATACCCAGAAGTGTGCTTTACAAATCTCCTAGGTGTCTCTCAAATCCAATCAAGTTCACAATCCAAACAGACCACAGACTCTGGGGAACCTCTTGGGTGAAGATCTTGTTTGTGTCCACTCTCTAAATCCTTTAGAAATGCAGAATCCAGGAACTAGAAAGATCTGTCAGTCAATGAAGTGCTTGTTCTGCAAGCAGGAGGACCTGAATTTGAATCTCCAGCACCTACATAAAAGTTGGGTGTGGTTCTATACATCTGGAACCCTAGCACTACGGGAGCACGGGGACAGGAGAATCACTGAGGCACTGTTCCAGTTTGCTTTCTGTTGCTATGACAAATAACCATGACCAAAAGCAACTTGGGGAGGCAAAGGTTTATTCTAGCTTATAGGTTGCAATCATCATAAAGCCAAGACAGGAGCTTAGGAAGATGCCACAAGGGGATATGGTTTATTGTCTCACTTTCTCTGTTCCTTTCTTATGAAGTCCAGGCCCACAAAGGCCTGGGCCCTCCTACATCAATCAAAATCAAGAAAATTCCCCCACAAACATACAGACTGATGGAAGCAATTCCTCAACTGAGATTCTGCTTTTCCGGGTGTATCAAGTTGACAACCAAGATTAGCCATCATGGGCTCTATGAATCTCCCAGCTTAGCTCCAGATTCAATGAGAGACCCTGTCTCAAAGTGATACAGGAGAGAGTAATACAGCAGAACACCCAGCATCCTCCTCTGGCCGCTGCATGCATGAGCACGTGCACCCACACACACATATATGTGTACACCATACACATACATCACGCATATACCACACATATTCTCATAAACACACAAATACATATGTACATATAAATACACTGATCTACAGGTAAGTAGGTAGGTAAACAGATATTTTTTTCTTTAAGCCAAGTGCAGTGATGCACACTTGTAATCCCTACTGGGGAGGTGGAGACAGGAGGATCCCTGTGCTCACTGGCCAGCCAGCCTATCCTAATTAATGAGAGCCAGGTCTAGGGAGAGACCTTGTCTCAGAAAACAAGGCGAAGGGTCAGTGAGATGGCTCAGCTGTTAAAGGTGCTTACTGTGCAAACTTGGTAATCTAAGTTCCATCCCCAAAACCCGCACAAAGGCAGGAGACACCCTACTCCATAAAGCTGTTATCACGCATGAGCACATGCGCCATGGTATATGCGCGCGCATACATGCACACACATACACACACACACACACACACACACATCATACACACACAAAACAATAAGTAAAAGGTTTTAAAATAAAAAATAAATAGAATTTTTCAAAGTAACATATATGGCGCCCTGAGGAACGACAGCTAATGCTACCCTCTGATCCCCATACAATACACAGACACAAGATGTTCAGAATCCACTCAACAAGGTCAGAGAGATGAGGTGGTCAGCTCAGGCAAGCATTACCAACTGGGCAGGTTGGATAGGACCCAGCAGAAAGAGAGAGAGAGACAAGATGGTTTTAACCAAAACATGACTGTCATCTACGTCAAAACCAGTGACTATCCAAAAAAAAAAAAACTCTCAGGCCAGCGAGATGGTTCAGAAGGTAAAAGGGTTTACTGTGCAGTCCTGACAATTTGAACCTGATCCTTAAAACTCACACAGAATCGCTAGATGCAGTAGCATCTCTAGTTCGGACACTCCTTTAGAGAGATGGGCAGGAAGAATAAGAGACTCACCAGAAACCTCACGGGTCATAGCATGTGTGCATTCACACACACACACACACGCATGCATACCTGTGGTTTTAAAATTAAAATACATAAATAAGGTAATTAAAATGGGAGCTAAGAGATGGCTCAGTAGTTAAGAACACTTGTTCCTCTTGCAGAGAACCCAAGTTTGGTTCTCAGCGCCCATGTTGGGTGATTCACAACTGGCTATAGCTCCAGTTCCAGGGGAATCTAACTCCTTCTTCTGGCCTCTGTAGACCCCCACATTTGTATATACATAACCACAGAGATAAAACACATATACTTAATTAAAAGTAAATAAATGAAATATCCGCATGCAGAAGGAAGAAACTAAAGCCTGTGGTAAAATTGTTGTGAATGAGCAGCTGAATCAGGCTGCATGTAGGCATGATATCAGTCAATCTTGTGCATTAAGAATAATTCTAGCCAGGAGTGGTGACACAGGCCTGCCATACTAGCATTCAGAAGGCAGAGGCAGAAAAACATATGAGCTCAAGATCTGGGCTATACAGTGAGTTGCCAACAACTTAATGAAACCTTGTCTCAAAATAAAAAGTAAAGAGTTCTGGGGTGTGGTTCAGTGGTAGACCACCTGCCTAGAATCCCCCAGAAAGGGGCTGAGTGCATGCCTCAACAGTAAAGCTCCTGTCTAAACTTTGCTAGTGAGGGATCAAAGGGGTTGTTGAACCCCAAAGCTAGTTGGGATGGTTGGGAAACTCAAAATCAACCCTAATGAAGATTCTGGGTCCACCAAGGCTTTCTTCATTACCTTACATCATGGTGGCACGTGCCTGTCACCCCAGTACTTGGGAGACTGTGGCAAGAGGATTGTGAGCTCAAGGTCAGCCTAGGCTACCTACTGAGATCTCAGCCTCAAAAACCCCAGTGAGCTGGGCATGGTGACACACACCTATAATCCCAGCATTCAAGAGGTGGATGAGAGATGATCAGACACTGAAGGCTAGCCTCGGCTACAAAGCAAGTTCAAGACAAGCCTGGGCTACACAAACTTTATCTCAAGAAGTACAAATAAAAAAAAAGCTGGGGAGATAGCTCAGTCAGTAAAGTGTTCGCCTTGCAAGCATGAGAAACAGAGTGCAATCCCCAGAGCTCACCTTAAAAACAAATAAGCAGACAAAACAGCTACATGTTTATAGTCCCAGCACTGGGGAGGTAGAGACAGGAGTCCTGGAGATGCCAGTGGATTGCTGGCCCGCCAGTCTCACCTTCTTAGTAAGCTCCAGGTCCAGGGAGAGACCCTGTCTCCAAAAACAAAAATAAACAAAAGAAGACAGATAACAACCAAGAAACAGCAACCAAGGTTGCCCCACGGTCTCCACACACGTGTCACACACGCGCACACGCGCACACACATGCCGCCAAACACAAAGCACACACACGCAAGTGTGACAAAAGAAAAATGAAGTCCCATCGCTCAATAAAGTACAGCGCAAACAAAAAGCCCGCGCCGTCTCCTCCCCCAACCCCTGCCATCCGCCTAACAAGTCTAAAACCTCAGAAAGCAAAAAAATCTTTAACCCAATTATGTCAAACCCCACTGGATCCATTTGATCCGAGAAAAATATCATGGCTGGCAATCACGGAGAATATTAAGGTATTAGCAGCCACGGTTCTAGAATTGCCTTGGAAGGGAGCTGGGAATAATTGCACATCAATTGCTCAAAAAATCAGCAGTAAAAGAAATTTACATTAGTGTATAAATTACCCTCCCAGCAATATAAATTAGGATTTTATACCTCCTAATGACAACAGTACAGGCCCTGGCTGTGCTAGGCAGAGTTCCTGGAGGAGGGAGCCGCGGAGCCCCTCCATCCATCAGGCACCTGGGTCCAAGTGCAAAAATGAGAAGCAGAAGCGACTTGGATCCAACCCGCCTGCCTGGAAGGCAGCCCAGCTGGATGATACTCTGTCTCAGCCAAGTACTACCAGGGAAGGCAGACGACTCTTCAAAGCCCAGCCTGGGCTCTGCAGAGTGCAAAAACAATTTACCTCCTGTAGCCCTCCCCAGACCTTCATAGGAGACAAAGGCACTGGACCCTCCCTCGAAGCTGTTGCTTTATACGAGGACTTTTGTAACGAGCATTGGGGGTCTAGTTTTACTTGGTGCTACTGCAATGGAAGACCTCGGATTGTGAGTTTATGAAGATCGGAGGCTTAAACCAGGCATGGTAGAGCACAGCTGGAATCCTAGCCCTGTGGGGCGGGAGTGGGAGGACCAGGGGTTCAAAGTCTCCCTGACTACATAGCAAATTTGAGGCCAGTCTGGAATACATAAGAAATGATCTCGTGCAAGAAGCAAGGGACGGAGCCAGAGAGAGGACTCAAAGGGTAAGGTACTTACTGCCAAGCCAGATGACCTAAGTTTGATCCCCACAACCCATGCAGTATTGAGAAAGAACACACTGCCACAAGTTGACCTCTGACCTCCACATAAACACTGTGGCAAACACACCACAGATACATACCACACACACAAAGAGAGAAAGACATATACCAGACACACAGAGATACACCACACACACACACACACACACACACTCACACACACACACTCACACACACACACACACAGAGATACACCACACACACACACATACACACACAGAGAGACATATACCCCCACACACAGAGACACACCCCACATGAAAAATGGAAAAAAAATAAAGAGGATGACAAGAAGGAGTGAAAGATGGGAAGGGAAAAAGAGAGAGAGAAAGATATAGAGAAAGAGAACAATGGTTTAATTCTCACAGTTGTGGATGCTTGGAAGCTCAAGGTCTTGTCCTATCATCCCATGTCAGAGGGCAGAAGGGCAAGAAATAGGGGAGGGGTCATATTAGACACTTCTATATCACTGTGATTTCAATACCTGACAGAAGCAAGAGAGGAAAGATTTATTTAGCTCATGGTTTTGGAAGGGTTTACTCCATCCTGGAAAGGACGGTCTGGTGGAGTGGCTTAGCCAACGGCAGCAGGAGGTGTGGTGGGAGCTATTCCCATCATAGTTGACCGGGAATAGAAGGGGGGTGGTCCTGCATACAGCTCTTTGATTCATGCAGCCAGGACTTGTTACTAGTAGTCGATGCCATGTCAGGATCTGTATTATTTACTTTTCTTGCCACTGTGGCAAAATACTTGACAGAAGCAACTTAAAGGAGAAAGGATTTATTTGTGCTCACTGTTTCAGAGAGAACCGTCCATGGTGACAGGGAAGGCATAGCAGTGTCTGCAACTCCATCATAGCAATGGGCACTCATAGCACAACTTAGCTCAAATCTTGGCAGATCAGAAAGATCAGTTAACTCCAACTCCAAGGCATCCAATTCCCTCTCCTGGTTTCTGCAGGCAACTGCAGGCATCTGCCCTCATATACATACACCTGCACACATACATACATACATAATTTTAAAAATAAAATAAATTTTTAAAAAGAATAAAAACCAAAGTCTAGACTAGACCAGGCCTGGGTTATATAATCTTCAAGGCCTCATTCCCAGCTACCCTCCCTCTATCGCTAGCTAGGCTACAACTTCTGAACACATTGTCACCAGCTGGGACCAAGTGTTCAGACATGATCCTGTGAGGGACATTCTGGATTTGAACCGTAATAGAATCTGAACATCCCAGATTAGATTGGGAACTGTTTATGGATTCCACAGTTGGATGATGGGGAGCATGGGGTTGGTATGCATGCTGGGGTTTACAAGCTGTGTAAGAGCATTCTAGTTCCTGAAGATTCTGGAACCTTAGCATGTTAGTTACTTTTCCCATTGTTTTGGGAAAACACATGAGAGAATTTAACTAACTTAAGGGAGAAAGGGTTTATTATGACTCATGGATGGAAGGTACAGTCAATCCATCATAGTAGAGGTGGCATGGGGATGGGAATATGACACAACTGTTGGTTTCATCACAGCCACAACCAGGAAGAGGAAAAAGATGAAGGCTGGTGCTCAGCTCACTTTCTCCATTCAATTCACTCCAGGACTCCCAAACCACAGGATATGCCACCCACATTCAGGGTGGGTCTTCCCAATTCAGTTAGACTTCTATATAAAGGCTTCACAGTCACAGACACCCAGAGATGTGTCTCCCAGGTGATTTAGATCCATTCAAGTTGACAAGGAAGATTAACGGTCACCCTTGAAGTAGATGGCGCCACCAAAGACAGAAAATAAGAAGCAAGGAAATGCCTTATAAAAAGACACAAGACAGACTGGAGACATGGCTCGGACATTAAAAACTAGGTGGTAGGGCAAGTCTTTAATCCCAGCACTCAGGAGGCAGAGGCAGGTGGATCTCTGTGAGTTCGAGGCCAGCCTGGTCTACAGAGTGAGTTCCAGGACAGCCAGGCTTATGACAGAGAACTCTTGTATTGAAAAAAGAAAAAGGTTAGGCTCAAAACCAAAAATATAAAAAGACACAAGATGTGGTCAACCCTTAACCTCAGTGAATTCCCCCGCAGGCTGATTCTCAGACACACACACACACACACACACACACACACACACACACACACATTTACTTGATCAATTAATTAACATGGGGTCCAGGTCTCCATGAGAATATTTTCTAGTGATTAAAAAAAAAAAAATCCCTGAAGAATAAAATGTTATGTGTCACTTGTCAACAAATCTCAGTGCATATTGGTGAAATAAACATCTGATTCTGGTGGGGGTGGGGGAGAGGCACCTTAATTAAAACTGTTGTTGGCGCTCAAGTGATCACTTCCAGCCTTCATCCCAATGACTCCCTGGAGAGACACCGATTATCTCCCAGGGATGTTGTGAAATTCTCAAAATACTCCTCTAAACAGCATGAATCCTTAAAGCATTTTAACTTTTAAAAAAAAAAAATCAGATCATACAGCACTTGTTCCAGATAAATGGCACTGTAAAGTTTGGAGGGAAGTGAAACTTAAAATATTTTTTTTTAAAGATAGAAGATTTGCCAACCGATCTTGACAGGCGACAGTTTGTGTTAACGTTCCATTGCTGAGACAAAATACAGAGGCAGATCAACCCAGGCGAGGAGACATTTATTTTGGCTCACACTTTCTGTCCACGGTCACTTGACTCCATGTTTGCTCCTACATGAGACAGAACTGTCATGGAAGACAGGTGGTAATGGAGAGTAACTGTTCGCCTCATGGTAGCGAGGAAGGAGAAAAGAAGGAGATGAGGAGGGAGAGGGAGAGAGATGACCCTTTCAAGTCCACATCCCCAGAGATCTATGTCCACCAACCAGGCTGCACATCCTGAGAGCTATTAAGCTATCACCTCATCAATGGATAAGTCCACTGATAAGGTCAGAGGCTCTGCCTCTGAACTCTGCTACATTGGAGACCAGGACTTCAACACATTAGATTTAGTGGGATGACATAGAAACAGAGGTGGAGAAGTCAGACTTCTAGTTCCTTTGTTCTCAGATGGAAAGCCTGGATTAGCAACCTCTTGCATGGGAGAGAATTGATCCAGAGTCTCAGAAAATGTATATATGCATATGTACACACACACACACACACACACACACACACACACATACACAGACATAGCACTGGGATTGCAGGCTTTCGCTGGTGCACTCAGCTTTTTATTTGGGTTCTGGGGATCAAACTCAGGTCTCGTGCTCAAATGGCAAGCATTTTACTGACTAAGCTGTCTCGTCAGACCCCATCATCCCTGGCAACTCTCAGCATTTCTTGAGCAACAGAACAGTCTTTTATCAAAATGAATCTTTTCAAACCCACAGTGGAAGAGCTCCCAGGCAGCTTCAGGATCGTGATTCCAGAAGAACTAGTTAGATTACGGTGCGGAACTGTCCATCTCATGCATAGCTCCAGAGAGAGTAGAGAAAGCAGGAACTGTGTTTAACCATGCGCCCTACCTTGTAAGTCATCATCTAGGTCTGTGCAGTAGGACCCCAGATTTTAAAATTCTGCAAGCACAAGTCTTGAGGGGCTTCCAAAGCTGGTAATTATGTCCTTCAGATGGGACAGTGACACCCCAGAAGAGGACAGTAATGTGCCTGCCCCCCCACACACACCATCCCATGTTATCTTCCGAGCTACCTGCCCTATGATAAAACTGTAGTTATACAGAGATTCCTGGATGAGTATGTGGCTTCACCAAGCCCAGGGCACCTGCCTAGAACCCTCATGAGGGATTAGAGGTGTGGCTCAGTATGAGTACCTACCTGTAGATTTTGTCTCGGGGCAGCTTCCCACTGGGGTGGGGGGAGGGAACCCATACAGCATGCATCTAAGGTGGGTCAATGTGGTCTTTGATTGGAGAACTAGGGAGCTGGCAGGAATGTACAGAATTCCCAGGAGCCCACAGCAGAGGACGTGACTCAGTTTATTGAGGTGAGAGGGTCACATATATAGGGAGAGGAAGGGTCTCAGGGATCCAGGGACGCCAGGGGAAATTCATTGATTAGGATGGTGTGGGTACAACAGCCCCATTTGCATGTTGGGGATTCCAGCCTGTACCTAGGTATTTTCCGGGGACCAGAGGGGAAGACCTTATATGGTCATATAGGGAGAGATAAGTTGTAGCTCCAGGTAAACAATTTCGCCAGGTCCCATACCTGTGAAGGGGTGGTGCCTTGCTGTGAGCTTGTAGTTTGTCAGAGCAGCTGGTGAAGGGACAGCTGAATGCCTTCTGCTCTCAGAAATGAGAATTCCGGGGTTCCAATCACGCTTCTATTTCACCTCAGCTCAGGACAGCCCCACACCTACCTAGAGTGAACGGCCCCTGGATTCATTCTCCATTACTGAAAAAATAAATTTAAAAATTAAACACTTGTTCTCTAGCTGTTGGCATGTTTTAGGAAGGTTGAGAACTCTTTAGATAGTAGGGTGCACCTGGAGGAAGACAGAGGGCCCCATTTCCTATCTGTTCTTTGTTCCTGCTCCACTGAAATTTGAGGGGTCCAAGCCACACACTCTGACTGCCTGCTGTCACACCATACCCACCATGATGGGCTGTCTCCCCTCAAACTTTCACATTGTAAAATCAAATAAACCCTTCTTCTCTTACAATAGCTCCATGTCAGGTGTGTGACCACAATGATGAGACCAGCAAAGAATATAGATGAGTTGAAAGAGATGCAGCTATGACCAGGCTAAAAGGAGTATCTCATGCCCTGTGCTGGTTAGTTTTAAATATCAACTTGCCGTGGACTCATCTGAGAATAGAGCCTCAGTTGAAGAATTATCTAGATGAAGTTGGCTTGTGGACATTTCTGAGGGAGGGGGGTGTCTAAATTGTTAAACGATTCAGCCCACTGTGGGCAGAACAATTCCCTAGGCAGGGAGAGAGACAGAGACAGACAGAGAGAGAGAGAGAGAGAGAGAAGGCGGAAACAGGCTCCTTTTGTCATCCCAATTAGGGATACTCTGATTCACTTTCTTATACTATCATTGGCCATCTTGTGTTTGCTCTGCAGACTTGTGACTCCATGAAAAGGGGATATAGGTCCCCAGATAGACAAGGACAGCTGAGCCAAGGAAAGAAAAATGCCCAAGAAGTGATAGGCACCCACCCAGGAATGTGACAGCATTCAGCAAGATCTATTCCAAGAAAGATCTGTTCCCTGACAAATTCCTCTCCAGAGTAAAACTCCCTCTAAGTGTTAATAGCAGAATCCATAAGAAAAAAGGTTCCCATGCACAGAGCATATTCCTGAGGGGCCACTTTGCTTCTTGCTGTGTGTAGTTACGACCCTCTGAGGAAGGCTGTCTTCCCACCAATTGCTTGTTTCAACAGAGCAGAGGGCCTGAGTTTAACAGAATCTGACAAGCATCTTTCAGCCAGGCAAATGATAGGGGGAAAGGGGAAATGGATGACAGGAGCTGACAGAACACAGTGCACAATGGATGTGAGAGACCTGCATTCAGAACCATAAACTAGAGCTGAGGAGATAGCTCAGCTGGTAAAAATGCTTGCCAGGCAAGCCTGTGGACCTGAGTTTAAACCCTACAAGCCACATAAAGAATCAAGTTGGTAGAGCACAACTGGAAACACAGAGCAGGAGAGCCAAAGACAGGAGGATCTCCTGAGCTCACTGACCAGCCAGCCTGGCATAATTGGTAAGCTCCAATCCAATGAAGAGATTCTGTCCTAAGTACAATGCGGCTGGTATATGAGGAATATATTCCTGAGATTGACCTCTGGCTTCCATGTACATGGGCACACACACATGTACCCATATGAACACAAACATACAGAAATACAAAAGAATGTTAATTTGTGCTCTACCCATGATTATGATTTTAAGAAGCAAGGAGTGTAGGATTATTGAAGGATAAATAAAATTATGTATATTGAAAGTCTTGACCCAGAGGACACCCAGGTGTTGACTTCCATAGTATTCAACCAGAGCCCTTCACTGGGGGATTCTAGGCAGGTGCTCTACCACTGAGCCACACCCCCAGTCCCTCACTGGGGGATTCTAGACAGGTGCTCTATTGCTGAGCCATGCCCCCAAGACTCTTACTGATAGATTCTGTGTGATCACTCTACTGCAGAGTCAGCACCTTTATATTAGACTCCTTTATCTCCAGACCTGTGAAAAACCCAATTTGTATTATTTATTTCTTCCTTCCCCCTCTTCCTTTTCGCTAGTGGTACTGGGTGTTGAATCCAAAGCTTTCTTCATGCTAGGTAAGTGTTCTATCGAATCCCAAGACCCATTATCAAATGAAGGCATAATTCCTATCTGTCCCTACTAGTTCAGCAACAGCAAAAGTAATTCATATACTTGGGTGTTGATTTTCTTTTAATTTTTTAAGGTTTTTGGGGTTTTTTTTCCTTAGTTTTCTAAGTACTTAATAATTCTTGATAAGATGAAGAAGTCATAATATACCATTGTACAAACTCAATATAGCCATTAAGTTTTTTTTTAAATAGACTGAGAGGGGGTTCCATGAATGAACAAATGTGAGGACCAAGCCAGGCGGTGGTAGAACACACCTTTAATCTCAGAACTCAGAGGCAGGCAGATCTCTGTGAGTTCGAGGCCACCCTGGTCTACAAAGTGAGTTCTAGGACAGCCAGAGTTACAACAGAGAAATCCTGTCTTGAAGAAAAAAAAAAAAAAGATATGAGGACCAATGTTTGGACCCCCATAATCCATATAAATCCTGGGAAAGTATAAAGCTCAACTGTCCTGAATCCCAGCAATCAGGAGGCAGAAATGAGATCCCTAGAGCAAGCTGGCTAGGTAGAGTGGCTGTGTTGGCCTGCTGCCCATTCAATTGGGAGCCCCATCCTTCAATTAATAAGATGGAGAGGGTTCTAGAAAGACTACTGATGTCAACCTGAGGCACACATATGTGCATGCACCTGCACACATGAATGGGCCAACACAGGCAAACAGATATATACAGGCCCACACAGATTCATATGCCAAATATATATATATATATATACATATATATATATATATATATATATATATGTGTGTGTGTGTGTGTGTGTGTGTGTGTATATATACACACATACACATATATATGTATATATGTACATATACATATATACATGTACATATATACATGTACATATGTGTGTATATATATATATCAAATAATCCTCCAGATGATAGAGATAAAAATCCTTAATGAAATGGTAATAAAGAGAAGTTAGAAATACATAAAATGAAATATAGAGATGGAGGCAGAAGGTTCAAGAATTCTAGAGTACCCTTGGGCTCTGTGGCAAGAAGCCATCTCCAAAACAAACAATTGAGAGCCAGTGGTGGCTCAGCTGGGAAAGGAGCTTGCTGCCAAGCCTGACAACCTGAGTTCGATCCCCAAGACCCACATAGTGGGTAGAGCGTACTGACCCAGATTCACACAGGTTGTCCTCTGATCTACATAAGTACACCATGAAATGTGCACAGAGAGAGAGAGAGAACAAGTAAGTGAAAGTGTTTTTTGTTTGTTTATTTGTTGTTGTTGTTTGTTGTTGGAGACAGGGCTTCTCTGTTGTAACCCTGGCTGTCCTAGAACTCACTCTGTAGACCAGGCTGGCCTTGAACTCACAGAGATCTGCCTGTCTCTGCCCCCCTGAGTGCTGGGATTAAAACTGTGTACCATCACCACCAGTGAAAGTGATTTGTTTTGTTTTTAATTAAAACATACACACCAACCAACAACAAGAGGGGGAAAAAGCCATCCTGGCTTCTTCTCTGAACATTGTATGGAGAGGTTGCCTTTCCATCTTAAGTACTACAAGAAAAGAGATGAAAAAAGAGGTCTCTGACCCAGTCGTTGGCTGCAACATGCTGATGTCAGTATTGCCATGTGCCGACAGGCAGCTTGTTTACTGCAGAACATCATCCATCTGAGTAGGCAAGTGGGGGATTGAGATCCAGCCTGTGTTCAGCTCCTGACCTCATGTCCCTCAGCTCGGGGCAGTGTCTGCCTGAAAAGGAGTGCCTGTTTCTAATTCTCTCAAATGACCAAAAGGATCCCACTTCAAGCAGGTTTTATCCTCCCGTGTAGCTCTGAGTTTCCCACTCCATTGTACTAAGGTAACCCTGAGGCCCCTTGGAGCAATGCAGTTCTATGGCTCAAAACAACCCACTCTGTGGGCTCAATAGGGTTCTGTTCTGAGCCGTCTTAGCCCAGGGCTACTTTTGAAAGAATTAGAGCCGGCTTTCTTGGAATAAACCCCTCTATGATCTCCTGCCTCGCGATGCTGAGAGCTCTGGTCAAAGCTGTGAATTTTCATCACACAGCTTTCTCCTAGCCATTTCTCCTGTTTTTCATTATTCTGCTCATAACAGTGACATAAAGGCTCCCACTGACAGGAAATAGACACATCTGCTGGCAACCACAGGCAGCTGCTGAGAGCTTCCGATGATGGAGATGCTGTCCTGAATCAGCACCCTCTCGGATCCAAACTCAGTTATGCAAGCAATAAGCAGTCTGTATTTGATGGCTACGTGCACTAGAAGGGGGGTTGGCTGCACTTCAGAGAACAGTGTGGGAGGGCACCGGAAGTTGGGCTGGGGAAGATGGCTATCGTGGTAAAGTTTTTGTTGTGCAAGCATGAGGACGTGAGTTCAATCCCCAGAACTCACATTTTGAAAAAGAGCAGAGTGATGGCCCACATCTGCAATTCCAGCCACAGGGTAGGGTTGTGGGGTCGGGGGAGATTCAGCAAATGAAGACAGTTTCCACTAAGACTGACAAGCAGAGTTCGGTCTCCAGGCCCCAGGACCAGCCTGGTAGCAGGAGAAAGCAGACCTCCAAAAGTTGTCCCCTGACCTACACACACACACACCAAGGCACATACATGCTCACACGCATACACACAAAGTAAACAAATAAAAATTAAGAAAAAGGTTTAAAAAAAAAAAGGTGGATGACTCCTGAAGAATGACATCTATGGTTGTCCCCTGGTCTCCATGCATATGCACACATGTGTATTTGAATACACACACACACACACACACACACACAACATAAAACTTCTGATGGTACATCTGGAATCACTGAAAACCCACTGAGCTGGACACTCCTGTGAGGGATTTTCCTGATCAGATCCTTAGAGATAGGAAGACCTACTTTAAAGCCGATCGTTTGATGTCTGAAGACCCACCTTAACTCAGGGTCACACCTTCTGGTGGCGGCCCACATGAAAGGAGACAAAAGGACGTGGAAAAGGAAGCTTTTGCTTTTTGCCTGCTTGCCTTCACTCCTGCTGGCAAGTCCATCTATCCTGCTGCTGAGGCGTCCCGTCACCTGAGTTAGAACCTACTGCTTTGAGATTCCAACATGGACCAAAGACCAGCAGCAGCTCTCCAGGAATCCTCTGGGACTCCAGTGCCAGACTGGTACTGCTGGCACATCTAGTCTCAGGAACTGAACAATCACTGGACCCTTGGCCTTTGCCATTGTTGGTCTAGTGGATCACAACCTGTGTAAGCCACTCTAATAAATCCCTTTTTAACATACGAAAATCTTTCTATCAGATCTGTTCCTCTAGAGAACTGCTTCGACCTGAGATTTTCTGCAACGAAGTCAAATATCTGGCTTGGCCCGAGTAGCTGCCCTAACACACTGAAGAAACTCCTCAGGCAGCAGGCCACAGTTTGGAGCTGAGCTGTGACTCTGCCTTTTGCCATCGACAAAAGGACTCCAGGAAGCATTACAGCTAACCTTCTGCTCATGGCCCAACACCCTAGGGTTCTGCCTACCATGCCCTGTTTTAGCCACCCCCGTCTTTTCTTTTGTACTGTCACAAATATTACCAGGGGCCTCTTCCATGCCAGGTTCAACATGAGTTCCCATCTGCCACAGGGAACCCATGTGTGGTGGTTTGAATGAGAATGCTCTCATAGGCTCATATATTTGAACGCTTGGTTCCCAGTGGACGGACTGTTTAGAAAAGGTTAGGGTGTGGTCTTGTTAAAGGAGGTGTGTCAGTAGGGGGTGTGTCTTAGAGTTTCTATTGCTGTTAAGAGACACCATGATGACAGCAACTCTTATAAAGGAGACAGTTCAGAGGTCTAGTCCACTGTTGTCACGGTGGGAAGCACGGCTTCATGCAGGCAGGCGTGGTGTTGGAGAAGGAGCTGAGAGTTCTACATCTGGATCAGCAGGCAGCAGGAAGAAAGAGTGAGCCACTGGGCCTGGATTGATCATTTGAAACCTCAAAGCCCACCCGCAGTGACACACTTCCTCCAACAAGACCACACTTCCTCCAACGAGACCACACCTCCTGATAATAATGCCACCTATACCAGGCCTAGCCTCTCACACTCTGTCTGCAATTTACAGACCAGATGTGAGCTTTCAGCTACTGCTCCAGCGCCACGCCTGCCTGCCGCCACGTGATGATAAATGGATGCGTCCTCTGAAACAGTAAGCCAGTTCCAATTAAATACTTTTCTTTATAAGTTGCCTTGCTCATGGTGTTTGTCACAACAGAATAGTAACTAAGATACTAGTTATCAAGTCCAACTCCAGGCTCCCACACAATAGATAACTTCAGAGTTACATTATCAGTACGTTACGTTATAGCTGCCATATTCGGGAAGATACGATATCATTTTAACAGTGGCTAAGCTGCCCCAACTATTGAGCACACAGCTCTGTAGGAGCCTGGTCGACAGAGCAGGGAGGAAGAAAATCTTATCATAAACCTCAGCGAGGGGCTAGAGAGATGGCTCAGCATTTGAGAGCACTTGCTATTCTTACATAGTACCAGGGTTCGATTCCCAGAACCCACGTGGATAACTCAAAACTGCCTGTATCCTCTCTCCTTTCCTCCCTCCTCTATTTTTTCTCTCCAGTCTCTCTTTTTCCCTCTCTCTCTCTCCTCTATGTGCCTCCCTCCCTCTCCCTTCCCCACTCTGTCTCTCCCTTCTCCTATGGCCTCTGTTCTCTCCAACACTCCCAGAACATCTATGTATCCTTAAACTAGAGGGGGGGGACAACTCACTAGGAAACATCCAGGGACCCTCTAAATATTGGTGAAGATGCAGCTCAGCCATGATCTTGAACACTGATTTACTGTCATTTTAATATCTCAGCAAGTGAAGGGCACCCTCATAAAGCATTGTTGCAGCCCTCAAATGGAGAGGAATGGCCTCCTTCGTGCCGGGCTTCGAAACTCGTCCTTGCGATCTGCAGTCTAAGAGGGAATCTTCAGCAAAAGAGAAGAGCATTAAGACACATCCAGGAAGGTCTCAAGGAGAGAAGAGCTGCACAGCCATGAAGACGGATATGTTTAAACAGACTCGCCTTCACCAGAGAGAAGGGCTGGAGGAGGTGACTGCTCATGACAAGTGCGTGGAAGGGATTCTAGAATCAGGTAGCCACTGCTCAACCGCCCGCCCAGCGTGGGAGATGCAGGCAGGACCTTCAGTGTCACCGCGTTCTTCCTTCTGCCTAGCACCACTACCGTCCTCTGTGCCTCCTGCACAACTGGGATCTCTTGTAAACGATACCAGCTAGGATGGTGGGTGGTTTTTCTCCATTAATTAAACAAATGAAAAGCAGGAAAACAGCTCAGAGCAAAGTGAAATGGAGTTTAGGAGCAAGAGTTACAGACTTCTTGTGGCTGGGAGAGATGGCTCAGCAGTTAAGAGCTCTTGCGGAGGACCCAAGTTGTGTGCCAAACTCCCACGCCAGGAGTCTGACAACCGCCTCTAACTCCAGCTCCAGGGGATCTGATGCCATCTTCTGGCCTCTTTGAATATTGCACCCGCACGCGCAAAGAAGAGGCTGCACAGCGTTGGAAGCCACTTACTCTAAGGTGGTCTGTTTATCCTGGGTTCAAGTACTCCCTCTTGGTGACCCCTTTCTCTTTCTTGGTTCTAAGGTATTCATTTGTTCCTTTTGGCACAGGGATTGAGTCCTCTGCTTCCATCCACAAACGTGGAAGCAGCTACCGATAGGATCTCCCCTCCTGGTGCACAAGCACAGAAATCATTGATGATTGGCTGGAGCCTGTCACCAATCAGCAGACTCTGGTGACTTAACAGTGAAATGGAAACTGAAGGCTTTCAGGGAAACAGAAACGTATGTCCCTTCCTCCTCTGAGGGGCCAATGGCTTCCTAAACATCTCTGTTGGAGAGAGTTTTTTGTGTGGTGTATATGTGTGTGCAGGTATACACATGTGGTCAGAGGACAAGCTCGAGGGTGAGCCTGCAGGTGCCTTGTGCTTTCTGTTTGAGACAGGGTCTGTCATTGGCCTGAAACTTCACCAAGAAGGCCAGGCTAGTTGGCTTGCAAGTTTCCATCCCCTACCTTCCATTGGCCAGCACCTGGGTTCCAGAGCCATGCTACCATGCCTGAAACACATCTCATCAGCCTTGGGTTTCAGGAAATTTTAGTCCATTGAGGCAGGGAAGACACGTTGGCAAGAGTGGGTTAGTTCTGGTGATGGGAGCTTTCAGCAGTATCACCTCCCGTGATACTAACCAGAAAGCACAGAGACAGTGGGGACCACAAGCAGTGATGGCACTCCAGTGTCTGACCCCCAGTGACTCACCTCTACCAGCCAAATCTTACAACCTGTAGAAATAGGCACCAATAGCTGGAGACCATCTGTTCAAACATAAGACTATGGCGGATGTTTCAGATCTAACTCATCACAGTCCCCAGGGGAACTGTATAGAAGTGGGGTCTTGGAGGTAGGGTTGGGTCATGAAGCATCTGATCTCATCAATGAATCTATCCATTGATAGCATCATAGTTCAATGGGATCTCAGGGGTCTGGTGGTTGACTCTAATTCTCAACTTGACACAACCTAGAGTCACCTGGGTAGAGACAGTGACAGACTGTCTACATTGGGTTGGCCTGTGGACGTGTCTGTGGGAGATTGTCTGGGTTTCTCCTCTGTTGTTATGATTAAAAAAGACTCTGACAAAAAGCAACTTAAGAGAGAAAGGTTTTGGTTTGACTTATACTTTCAGAGAGATCATGGTAGCTGGTAGGGGTGGCGTATACCTGAAGCAAGAGATCGGATTGTAACATCGTACCCACAATCAGGAAACAGAGATTGAACAGGACCTGAGGCCAAGCTACAAATCCTCCGAGCACACCCCAGTGACAAACCTCCTCCAGCCAGGCTCTACCTCCTATGAGTTCAACAACCTTCCCAAACACATGAGTGGATGGGGGACATTTCACATGCAAACTATAATAGGCCTTGTTTAAAGGGGGAGGACAGGGGGCCTGTAGAGATGGCTCAGCAGTTAGGAGCACATGCTGCTCTTCTGGAAGACCCCAGTTTGGTTCCCAGCCCTTACATCAGCACTCACAACTACCAGGAACTCGGGTTCCAATGGCTCTGATGCTCTCTGGCTTCTGCAGACACACACACACACAAACACACACTAACCATCTCAGGGTACAAGCAGACCTTTGCGTGATAATCATACAAGATTCTCTGAGCTGCCACCGTGGCGCTGCTCCCAACCCAGGACCACAAGCTATCCATGCAGCCAAAGGAAAATACATTTAATAAGCCTACCCCATCCCAGGCAGCCTGTGACTCCCCCCTCTCCCGCACCCCCATTAACCCCACACACCCAGAAGCGACCTTCACCCAGGGACAGAAAGGAGTCCTGCCCGCCTTCACAAGATCCTGTTATCTTCACAGCTGCCCAGCCACTAAATCGCCCAACAATGGCTGCAAGTCTAACCAGCTTGTAAAGGATTTGTTCGCTGGATCAAAATCATCCAAGGGAGCATCTGTAAGCTGACCCCTGCCTGGCGTGCACAGCTGGAGGTCTCTGCACTGAGGCTGAACCAGGCAGATGGATTAGCCATGAGGAAGCGCCTCAGAGTAAGTCCCTGGGACCTGCTCACCCCAAGACCCACAAGGCACTGCACTTGCATTTCCTCAAGCTTTGTCCTGGATAACAACGAGACAGGAGTGAGATTTATTAACAGGTGAGGGGTTTTTTTTTCCCTGCCTCTCTTACCTCATTGCCTCGTACTGATCCTGCTTAAAAGAATATAGTAATAAATCTCTTCATAAGAGACTTGATGGGGCTGAATGAGGTCTAAGAGGTTGAGGAGAGAAACCTTACAGAAAGAGGTTAAATTCCTCAAAACAGGAAGCGGCACGAGAGGGCCAGTGAGGTGACTGAGTGGGTAAAGGAGCTTGCCATGTAAACTGACAACCAGAGTTTAACCCCTGGGACCCCTCCGAAGTTGGGAAGAGAGAGCCGGTTGCACAAAGTTGCCCTTTGACCTCTGTGTGCACATGCGGTAGCACACACGTGCCCATACGGATTAGCTACCTTTCTATGACAGCAACAGCTGTGATGAAACACCGTGACCAACGCAACCTACACATCGAAGCAGTTAACTGGGCTTACGGTTTCAGGGGGTCAGCATCCATGATGGCAGAGCAAAGGCATGGCGGCAGGAACGGCTGAATCTCTTGGTTCATAAGTAGGAGGCAGAGAAAGGGATGCTGTAGATGACACAGCTTATTCAAAGCCTAGTGACACAACCTTTCAGCAAGGCCACTGGAGACCAAGCATTCAAACATATCAGGCTACACGGGGCCATTCTCATTCAGATCGCCATGCCACACATACACATAGAAAACACACACACACACACACACACACACACACACACACACACACACACGTACACACGCGCGCGCGCGCACACACCAAATAAGAAAGAATGGAAGGAAGGAAGGAAGGAAGGAAGGAAGGAAGGAAGGAAGGAAGGAAGGAAGGGGGAAGGGAGGGAGAGAGGGAGAGAGGGAAAGAAGGAAGGAAGAAAGGAGGAAGAAAGGAAGGAAGGAAGGAAGGAAGGAAGGAAGGAAGGAAGGGAGGGAGGGAGATTGTTCAGTGGTTAAGAGCTCTTACTGCTCTTCAGAGGACTTAAGTTTGGTTCCTAGCACCCACATCGGGCAGTTGTAAATAGTCTGTAAGTCTAGCTCCAGAGAACCTGATACCCTCTTCTGGCCTCTGTTGGTACCTGCATACATCTACGCATATATATATATACATGCTCATACATACGCAAATACACATTTCTAAAACCTTAAAATCAAATCTTTAAAAAAAAAAAATAGAGGGGAAAAGGAAGGAAGGAAGGAAGGAAGGCAGGAAGGAAAGGCAAGAAGGCTAGTCTGAGGACCACTGGGCACAGTGTGGGCTCATGCCGGGAATTCCAGCACTCTGAGGATATGTAAGATGTCACTGAGTTCCTGGCCAGCCTGGAATACACATATGGGAAGGAGGAGGGGCATTTAGCAAACAATTAGATCAAAAGGGCAGAGCTGCAAGCTGCCGGCCCGCTCCTTCTGCTCTCCAGCCTCTTCTAGCCCACAAATGGGCCCTTGAGTCCCTCGTAGAGAAACATGTATTTTGGCCATTGACTGTTTGCCAAGGTCTAATCACAGAGCCGTGGAAGAAGCCTGGCTGGGCTTGGGACTGCTGCTTGATGTGTCTACTGGCAACGCATACGTGGTTCAGCCATCGTGATAGTTTAGTGTTAGATGTGAACTTGACGGAATCTAGAAGCACCTGGAAGTTGGGCCTCTGGGGGATTATATTTTTTTGTGGGGGGGAGGCAGGAGGGGGAGACAGGATTTCTCTGTGTAGCCCCAGCTGTCCTGGAACTCACTCTGTAGACCAGGCTAGCCTCCACCTGCCTCTGCCTCCCAAGTGCTGGGGTTAAAGGCCTGCACCACACACACACCCGACTGTCTCTCTTCTGAGAAAGAGACTAGATGGGCTAGGAATGGCAGTGCACACCTTTAATCCCAGCACTTGGGAGGTGAAAGCAGATGATCTCTGAGTTCCAGGCCAGCCTGATCTACAGAGCAAGTTCCAGGATAGCCAGGGCTACACAGAGAACCCCTGTCTGTCTTGGGTGGGAGAGAGAAAGAGAGAGACTAGAGGGCTAAAGATGTAACTCTTTAACAGGTATGAGACACTGCTCTCCATCCCCAGCACCAGGCAGGGCGGGCACGGTGGTGCGCACCCGTGATCCCAGCACTCAGATGGAAACAGAGGGATTGGTCCAAGTTCATCCCTGGCTACACTGTGAGTATACAATGATAGTAGACTATCATTGGATATGGAGACCTTGTTCCAAGAAACAGGAGAAGGGAAGGAAGGGGGGGGGAGAAAAAGTGGAGAGGTGAGGAGAAAGGAGAGAGGGAGAAGACAGTGGTGAGATGAAGGAAGAGAAGACAAGTACAGGGGAAAAAAAATGAATTACACTGACATCTGACATGTTCGTGTATCTTAGTTCCCCAGATAAACTTGTTTAGAATTTTTGCTTTTTTTTTTTTTTCTTCCTGGCTATCACAGATTAAACTAAAATGAGCCCTGTACGAAATACTGCAGCTCCGCCATGTCTCAGGAAAGAGAAGGCATCACCAGGAACCCTGGGCTTCTGTCCCCTTTCTCAATGGAAGAGGGATCAATGTCACTGCCGGGGCTCACATGTCATCGGCATTGGCGGGTACCACTGAGAGCAAGCTGAGAGGCAGTTATCCTGCTGACAGTGTCAGCTGTTGCTCTGTGTGTCTTCAGTGAGATGTCACATCAGACAGAAGGGAGCCGGCAGGGAAGAGCCTCAAAGCAGCGAGGAGGCTGCAGTGGAGGATCAGCCCCAGCCATCTATCAGCCTCTGGACTCTTGTTTACAACAGAGATGCCTGAGCACCTTCCTCTTCACCCTTGACACACAAATTGCTGCTGCAACTCTGGCTCCAAGCTCCCTCAGATCTGGGATTACAATGGGTGCCACCACACCCGGTTTTGTTGCTCTTGTTTATTTTTCACATGGTCAGTAGAGATCAAACTCAGGTTCTCCCTTCCACTGTTAGCCTTGTCAACTGGACACAACCTAGAATGACCTGGGATGAGAGTGGCAATGAGGTTTTGGCTGCACTGAGTTGTCTTGACAGTTCATTGATATGGGAAGACCCAGCACACTATGGGCAGCACCATTCCCTAGACAGAGGGCCCTGAACTGTCTAAGAGTACAGTAATTACACAAGCAATCAAGTGAGTATGGGTGCCTTCCTTTCTCTTGGCTCTTGACTATGGATGTGTTACAATGGGCTCCTTTAAGTTCCTGACTTGAATTCCGAATGGTGATGGGACCGTAGCCCAGAACCAACTCTTTCTCCTCAAAGCTGTCTTTTGTCAGGATAGTTTATCACTGCAATGGAAGTAAAACTAGGACCCAAGGCAAGCACTTTATCAACTGTCCTATCTCCCTTTCACTCCATCCCTCGTGGTTTTTCTGCCTGGAGATGCCCACAGGCTGCCATTGCTCCTCTGGGCAGGAAAGCTGCAGTTGGGAGAACATGGGGCTATTCTGGGGCGGGGGGGGGGAGGGAGGGAGGGGGGGGGGGGGAGGGATGGTGGGTCTCTGCTAAAATCGACTGTGGTGCTGTGTATATGTCTGTAAGGAATATTCCTTCTAGATGCTTCTCTGAGTGTGAGAGAGACACAAGTCCATAAAGTAAAGAAGTTGAAGACGCTGCTGATAGCCAGGCATGATGGTACACACCTGTGGTCCCATCACTGAGAAGATGCAGGTGGGAGGACTAAGAGTTCAAGGTCATCCTCAGCTACATAGCAAGTTCAAGGCCAGACTTTCATAAACGCTTGTGGGCTACATGATGGCTCAGCGGGTAAGGACAGTGGCCGCCAAGCAGCATGACTTGAGTTCTATCCTTGGGATCCACACAGTAAAAAGAGAAAGGAACCCCCTCCAAATTGTCTTCTGACTCCACATGAGGACTGTGGCACATACACACACACACACACACACACACACACACCTGCACACAAAACACGTACATACACGTGCACAGTTATAATAAATGCAATTTTTTAAATTGGCTCTTAAGGAAATACCATATATATTTTCCTCCTCCAAAAAAATATAAAGACCTGTGAAAATGTAGGCCACAACCCCAGCAATCTGGAGCCCAAGACAGGAGGATCCCAAGTTTGGGGCCAACCTGGGCTACCTAGTGAGACCAGACACTACCTAGTGCCAAAAACAAAACAAAGAGAGAAAAAGAGATGAAACATAGGGGAAGGGAGGAAGGCAAGGAGAGGGCAGGGGTGAGGAAGGGAGAACTGGATGTGCAGCCAGCTAGTATAGCACCTGCCTAGAATCCCCCAGTGAGGGGCTGGGGTGTGGCTCAGTGGTAGAGCACCTGCCTAGAGTATCCCCCAGTGAGGGGTTGGGGCGTGGTTCAGTGGTAGAGCACTGGCTGGGCATGCATAAGGCCTGAGGTTCCATGCCCAGCAATGAAAAAATATAAATATAATACAAATCAGACCATTAGTCATTTTGAGACTGAAAGGTCAGTATCCATTGAATGCCTGTCATTTTTGCAGCATCCTGAAGCCACTTATGTCAGTCTGCTCTGTCACATCCCTCCGTTATGTCATCCTTCATCTTCCCATCGCACTTTTATTTCCCCTTCATCCTGAGCTATCTCCCCGCCTGCACCCTGTCACTCTTTCTCTCATGTGTTGTTTTAGCATAAGCTGCTATTTGTGGAGTCTGATGAAGAATAAGTAAACTGGGAAGCTATTATTTATAGCTAATAATAAGAGCAAGGCTCCATGGAGCCCTTTCTGCATGGATGGAAACGTGCTCAGCCCCTTCATGAAGTAACTCATCTGACTGTCACAAGTCACGCCATAGCACACCTTTCACCAACCTGTGATTAAGTGGATTTCATAGATCAAGACATTAGCATAGGGCTGGGAGAGGTGGCTCGGCAGCTCAGAGCACTTGCTGCTCTTGCAGAGGATCTGAGTTCAGTTCCCAGCACCACATCAAACAGCTCATGACACCTGTAACTCCAGCTCAGAGGGGATCTGACACCCTCTTCTGGCCTCTGTGGGCAACAGTGCATGTGAGCACGCACACACACATACACACAAACTCTTTTCAAAAAGAAAAAGGAGGTAGTGGCGTGAGGCCATTGAATACTGTGATCTGGAACAGGTCAGTACACCCAGAGAGTCCCCTAATCAACCCGCAGGCACCACCATCACTCCAGAAACGGGAGTATGGATAGCAGTCCTTAAGTTCCTATCTCTTGGTGTGCTGTGTCTGTCTGTGTGGTGTGTGTGTGTGGTGTGTGTGTGTGTGTGTGTGTGTGTGTCTGTTGACACAAGGTCTCACATAACACAGGCTGGCTTTAAACTTCCATGCAGGTATCCAAGGCCACCTTGGAACTCCCGATCTTCCTGCTTCCACCTCCCAAGTGCTGAGATTACAGGTGTGAGCCACTACACCTCCTTTGCACAGTGCTGGGGATGGAACCCAGGGCTCCATGCATGCTGGATGAGCCTCTCCCATGCCCAGCCCTCCACTGCTCCCTTAGATGGTTCAAGGGAAATTCTTTGTCAGTCTGGGAATGGTAGGGACACATCTATAATCTCAGCACTGTGGAAGCTGAGGCAGAAGGATCGTGAATTTGATCTTACCCTGGGCTACATAGTGATACCCTATCCAAAAAAAGAAGAAAAGGGAGGGAAAAGGAGACGAGGATAGGAAATCAGAGATGACTGAGTTTGGTCATCCTAGCACTCAAGAGGCTAAGAGAGGAGGGTTGCCTCTGGTTTGAAGCTAGCCTGGGCTACATAGTGAGTGCTAAGACTTCCAGGGCTACGAAATAGGGAAAGAAGAAGAGGGGGAGGAGGAAGAAGTGAAGAAGGAGGAAGTTGAAGAGGAGGAGAAGGAAGAGGGAGAGGAGGAGGAAGTGGAGAAGGAGGAAGAGGAGGAGAAGGAAGACAGGGAGGAGGAGGGGAGGAGGAGAAGACATCCTCTGCTGAGCTTTGAGAGATCTCTGGGATGAGTCATCATTAATGACGGGCAGCCGTTGCCCCATGTCACATTAGCTGGCTGGAGATGCGTTTGCAACATTCAGACGCTGCAGGATTAAACTGCCTCGACAGGCATGCTAGCATTCGCTCTCACAAGCGGACTGAGTCAAGTCTGCAGGAGGAAACCACTTCAGTTGTATCTGATTTCCATATGGTCGTGTCTGCACTGTGTGGCAGCCCAAGGTCCAGCCACAGGCAGCTGAAGAGCCTGTCTCCCTGATGTGGAGTGACACTGGCTGCCTCCATATTTCAGTCACCTCTGTCCTAAGGCCCCTGCCTGTCACTGTGTCATCTAGGGCTTCCTAGGACAACCTGCAGAACAGAATGTCAGAGAAGGCTGGGACCCTGGACGGGGGGCTTCTGGAAGCAAGATCATCAGTCACATTTTACTGTCTACCTAACTCGCAGATGCTGCTCAGCCTCTGAGAAAATGTAAAGGGCCTTCCGAAGTGTCTGGTTTCAAAGGCCAATCTCCTTCTTGCTGACAGGAAGAAATAGAAGGCAGTCTTGCTTCCAAATTGAAGGCCGCCGAGGGCCTGCATGCAAGTAATAGAATCTGCCTGGAGACAGTCCTGGGGAGCTAGATTGAGTGTGGGGCCTGGGCTCTCCGTGCTCCCAAGAGACTCGTTCACCTCCATTCCCACACACATCTGGCACACAGAGAACAGCAGACATCAAGCACCTGCTTGGGCTCCACATGTATATACGAAAACGTGCTTGCACACACAGTAGACACCACATTCATACACTGCTGACATCTACTTGCATGCATGCACACACTGGGTACCACGTATATACATGCATGCACAAAAGTGTCACAAACACAACAAAATTCACATGCCATCTGCATACCTGACGTGCACAGCATAAATGCACATAAATGCACCACACACATGCATAAACACATATTTGCATGCACAACATATAGCACTTGAATACCACGTGCATATGCATACATACATGAACATGCTATGCACCATATGTACACATGCACACAAGGCAAGTGTCACATAGCACAAACTGCTAAAATGACAACTGCTTACCTGACATGCACAGCATAGGCATACCCTATATACCTGTATACATGATCATGTGCTTACATACACAAACACAACATGGACCACATGCACACATCACTCGCATACAACATGCATGCACACACATACATGTAAGCACATGCTATGCACCACAGGCGTTCATATGCATACATCACATCACACGCTGTACCAAGATATTGCTTACACGCTATGAGCATGCACACACAAAGCATACACATATTTGCAGCCTGTGTAGCACATGTACACATGAACACATCAAGCATACACATTTGTCTCATGGGTCTGTTTCTCATATGCCATGTGGCATGAATAGACGTACATCTAGACACATATTCTCTACAACATATATATATATATATACATCCCTTCAAAGCATGAACCACATTCACCTGCTTCCCACATGCCATCTACATGCATGCACACACCAGGTACATGAAACAGACAAAAAGTGTGTGCCGCAGGCACACAGCACATGCTGATCACATTTACATAAGTGCACACACATATACAGCAGCACATACACACAGGCACACAATATGCACTGCTCACCCACATACACACCACATGCCAAATGTACAGATGTGTCACATGATTCTTATGCCTATCCATACATACAAACGAGCAGACATGCACATGTGCAGGAACACACAGCATGTACCATGAGCACATGCTGCTCACATACCATTTGCATGCAGGCACATATATGATGCACATTCCTATAGGCATGCACTGAGTGTACACATGCTCACATGGCTCTTGCATTTGGCACACTACATACACAGGCAGAGAACATACGCATGCACACATGTGTCACATGCACATAATGCTTGATGCCATGGGCATGCATATACATACATGCAAGTGTGACTGAGTACCACATTTATACATCAACACACAGCATACATAATGCTCACATGGCCCTTGCATGCATATACACACATCATATGAATACACAAAGGCACAAACCAAGTTTCATGGGTATACAGGCACATTTGCATGCACACAAAATGTGTGCCTTGTTCCATGTGCATGTACTCTCATGTACCACATGCATACGTGCACACAGAATGCACATGTGTGTGGGCACTGTATGGCGTGTACCACATGTATGCATGAATTCATAGCAAATACCCTCTGCATATTCTGCTCACATGACACATGCATACATATACATATATAAAGCATGCATGCACTGTGACAAACACGAATGCATGTGGCTTGTTACCTATACATACTGTTCACATGCTACACACATGTATGCACAGATGTGCACATGTGCACATATATGCACGCACATAGGCCTTCCCCTTGACCCCCCTCCCAAGGAGCTGACCTATCAACCCTCTAAGGCTCCAGTAAGTTCAGAGTACCAACTGTCCCAGCCCAGTTCCCGGTGAAGTGCTCAGGCCTCCCAGGAGCACACGGAGCCTGGGAAGCCGGCGGGGGGGGGGGGGGGTGTGGAGTGGTGAACTCACTTAGAGCTTGTGCACTCTGAGCCAGAAAGCAGCCTCACTGATGCCCAAGAGGCTTAGATGCAGAGCCATCAGACAGTCATGTCACAATAAGAGCCCCCCAGAGACCTGCACAAGTAAGCAGCAGCCCAACTGACAGAAAAGTGAGGCTTTTGCACCCCAAGAGTGAATGGGATGCTAACATAGAGAAACACAGAGTGAGTCCAGGAATTTCTGAACTAGGTTAAATGTGAGGCCACAAAACATGAGCCACCTGAAAAAGGGGATAACTTTTTAACTTAGGTTTATTCGTTCATTTATTTATTGTGGGGCTGATGATCAAACCCAAGGCCTTAAGAATACTGTGCAGGTGCTCCACCTCTGAGCAATGCTCCAAGCCCCTCAATGGGGGATTCTAGGCTGGTGTTCTAACCCTAGCCACGCCCCCCAGCCCCTCACTGGGGGATTCTAGGCTGGTGTTCTAACCCTTAGCCATGCCCCCAGCCCCTCACTGGGGGATTCCAGACAGGTGTTCTATCCCTGAGTCACACCAACGACACAACCCCCCCTCCCCTGCGCCCCTCACTGAGAGATTCTAGGCTGGTGTTCTATCCCTTAGCCACGCCCCCCAGCCCCTCACTGGGGGGATTCTAGGCTGGTGTTCTATCCCTAGCCACGCCCCCAGCCCCTCACTAGAGGATTATAGGCATATTCTCTACCAACTGAACCATCTTGTGGGATTCTTGAGCCCCATCTCAGTCCAAGAAAGAGGTAGTTAACACCTCTGGGGGAGGCAGGCATCATTCTGACCAGTAGAAGCCTGGGGCAAGGGGTCACTCTCCAATCTTCCCTCTTCTCCATGTCCCAAGCAACAACAGATGGTGGCCGCAGGAACCACTGCCCCCTCATGCATACCTCCATGTGTGGAGTAAATTACCTCTTACGTTTGGCACCTCGCAAGGGTCAGCTCATCCTTGTCTCCATCCTTTGCTGATCTTGTCCCTCAGGCTGCCCCCCAGGAGCCCTGTTGCTCCCACAGCCTGCAGCATGTCTTCCAAGGAGCCCCCAGATAAGAGTCTCCATTTTCTCCCCATTATCCCTACATTCAGAGGCCACTGAACGCCTGCTCTATCCTCGTAGCATGCTGGGGGCAGCCACATGTCTGGATCAATAGCACACGGCTCTTACAGTCCAAGGGCTGACAGGTGGATTGTAGACTCAACACATGGCGAGATATTTACAAGAGAAGCTGTTTGTACCAAATAAATCTCTTTCTGCTCAGATTTTCATCTGAATGAGAAAGTCAATTGGAAATGTTCAGCCGGGAAGGGAAGAAGCTGAGAGCAGAGGTCGACTCAGACTCCTGGGTCACTTCCCTCCTGCCCAAGCTCCAGATACACACGGGGCTTGGGGTTTAAGGGCTCACAAAACCCCTATCACATCCTACCACTGAGGCTCACCCTCCCAAGACAATGTGCCCATTTGCAGGTGTCTTTTGAATAATAAATAGAGAATTTGGGAAGCAGGAACTTGGTACCCCAGTCTATGAAAGGGCTTAAAAATTATCATTGGACCTACTTTTCCCAAGGAGAGGGGGATGAAATAATAGCCAGTTGTAATCCTAGTCCTCAGAAGGCTGAGGCAGGAGGAGTTCGAGTTCTAGGCCACCCTGGACTGAATGGCAAGACTTGACTTTTTATTTATTCTCGTGTGCTGGTGTTTTCCCCGCATGCATGTCTGTGCACCACGTGTGTGCAGTGCCCAAAAGAGGGCAGAAGAGAGCGCTGGATTCCCCTGGAACTGGAGTTACAAATGTGAGCAGCCATGGGGATACTGAGAAACAAACCCCCAGCCCTTTGGAAGAACAACCAGCGCTCTCAAGCCTCAAGTCTTGCTTGACTTTCAAAAAGAAGGTGAAAGAGAGTTGAGGAGGCTCAGTGGGTAAAGCATTTGCCACGCAAGCATGAGAAGCAGAGCTCAGATTTCAAGTACCCACAGGAAGCTCAGCAGGAGTGGAGGCTACAGATGATCCTAGCACTCAGGAGGCACAGACAGGATTCTCCGGGCAAGCTGGCTATCGGTACTAATACAATTGGTAAACTCTGGGTTCAGCAAGAGATCCTGGCTCAGAATCAAGGAAGACACTCTCTGGCCATCATGTGTGCACACGTGCACACACATTTAAACAGGTACACCACACATGGAAGGAAGGAAGGAAGGAAGGAAGGAAGGAAGGAAGGAAGGAAGGAAGGAAGGAAGGAAAACAGGCAGGGCTGAATGTGGTTCACTTGGAATGTGGAGGCAGGAGGATCAGGAGTTCGAGATCATCCTCAGACATATAGCAAGTTCAAACCAGCCTAGGCTTCTTGATATTCTATCTAAAAGGAAAAAAAAAAATTGACACTGAAGAGCTATGGTGTCTTCACACACACACACCCTCTATAGTCTGTCACTTGTTCTTTTGGGGCTACAGCGGCCAGAGAGACCCCTTGTTTTCAAGGTTCACGCTCCTTGCTGAGCCCATGAATGTGTGCCTCAGAACCCTCTGCAGCCTTGGGATCTTAAGACAACCATTGTTCCGCCTACTATGAGGGAAGCCTGGATCATGAGTCAGGACTGTGCTAACATGGAATGCCCCCCAAATCCTACCCTAACATAAGAGGTACAGCTAAACTGATAGGCTAGGTGCCTTGCTGCCCAGGTGAGCAGACAACTGAGCCTTAACCCTTGCCCCTCCCCGCCTGCATCCCCTCCCCCCCCCCCCTACTCCTCCCACCCCCTAGCCCACCATAACACAGGCAGCTGTGTGTTCCAGGGTATTTCCAAGCTGTCCTGCAGCTCTGCAGATTTTTTCGTGGTCTGTGGATGCCGCCTAGTGGCCATGTTCACTACAATCCCACTAATGAGTAGTCCACTGAAACCCAGCCTTAGTGACTAGCCCTGTGGCTTCTCATATAGACCAGCTGTCTTCCCAAGGACTTTGAGGAGCCCTGTCAGGCCAGAATCTCCGGCCCCGGGGATTCCCTGTGGTTATCAGCTGCTGACGATATAATAAAACACCTGAGCTCATTATATTAGGGTCAGAGCCCGGCAGCCGTAACAAGCTAAGCTCAGCCACCCGTGCTCACTAAGCCAATTAGGATTTGTAAGAGGGCTCCACACATAAAAGAGCTTGCAGCTAAGCCTGAAGATGTGAGTTCAACACCCACAACACACAAGTTGGAAGGAGAGAACTAACCGCTGCATACTGTTCTCTGACCTGTATGTGATACCTGTGTGATGCACACACAGGAATACATAAATATAAGTTAATTTTCTAAAAATAAGAGCAAGTTAATAATGAAAAGCAGAGAAGGGGGATTTACTCAGCGTGAGTACACTGGGACAAGAAGCAAACAACAAGGTCCAGTCACGCTCCACAAGTCCATCTTTGGGGTCCTGACGTGAGGGGTAGTTAATTAGCTGAGAGAGAGATGATGGGGCAGGAGAGACAACTCTACAGTTAAGAGCATTTGCTGTTCTTCCAGAGGACCAAAACAAAATCTCCAAGACTGTGCCTTTGGGGTTATTTAAGATCCAAACCATAACAACCATAGGTCACACACACACACACACACACACACACACACACATCTATACACAAACACGCAGACAAACACACAGAAAGCTAAAGATGTCCTTGCATAGGAAGGACACTAAGGTCTCCAAAGCTCTGCCCTGGGCCCAGAAAGCCACACACATTCACCTACCAGCAGTGGTTCTCAGCCTTCCTGATGCTGCGACCCTTTAATACAGTTGTTGCTCACGTTGTGGTGACCTCCAACATACAATTATTTTCATTACTACTTCATAACTGTAATTCTGCTGTTATGAATCATAACATAAAAATCTGATATGCAAATGGTCTTAGACCACCCAGGCATTCGACTCCCAGAGGGGTCTCAACCCACAGGTTGAGAACTGCTGCTCTACCAGCTTTTCACTAACTTTCTTCAACCTATAGTACCAGGGAGGACTTTCCCTGGAAATGTATTTCCCTCTGAAAACCAGTGTCCCCACCCAAGTATGAGAGTCTGAGTCTAAAAAGTTCTTGGTGTTCTGTGTGTGTGTGTGTGTATGTGTGTGTGCGTGTTTGTGAGTGTGTATGTGGTTCTGTGTGTGGTTGTGAGTGTGTGTGTGGTTGTGTGGTTGTATGTGTGGTTGTGTGTGTGTACATTTGTGTGTGGTTGTACTAGGGATTGAACCCAGGACTTTTTGTGTGCTAACCAAGCACTCTTCCACTGAGCTACCACCTTGGCCCCTCCCTGGGAGACTTTAGGCAGGCGCTCTACAACTAGGCTACTCCCCCTCGCTTCCAGGCAAGCGCTCTACGGCTGAGCCTATGAGAACAGACCAGATGAGAAACTAGATTATTTATGTATTTCACAAGCACTCCTGGAAAAGCAGGGATGGTAATACACACCTGTACTCCCAGCACTTGAGAGGCAGAGGCAGGAGGATCAAGGAGGCGATCCCAGCCTCAACTACTTAGCAAGTCAAGGCTTGCTATGGATGCAGGGGATGGTATCTCAAAAAATAAACATAAATTATAATTTAATTAACACCTTTTCGGCCCCTGCTGAGTCCAGATCTGTAGTTGGTCCTGAAAACTGGATAACTCAACCACGTGCTCTCCGGGCTGATGTTAGAACCAGGGAGATGAACATCAAACATGCTAGGCAGACACGGGGGCGATTTTACTGCATCATAATTCTTACAAACCAATCAAGGATCTTACAAGGGTCTATCCAGTGAGGGAAATGAGGGCTCTCCCAAGGAAGTCCTGTGTTCCCTGGGACCTACAAAGGAACCAAGTGTTGAATGAAGGAGCAGAGAAAGGGGCAGGAGAGGTATTGGATCCTTGAGGTACTATAATGAACAATCCCCAACTCCAGGACTTAAAACAACACCAAATTGATTCTCAAATGATTCTGGGCATTGGAAGTTCTAAGATGAAGGAGTCACAAGAGCTGGGCTCCTCCTGAGGATTCTGAGAGTGGATCTATTTCCTTGTCTTTTCTAGATACTAGCAGCAATGATTCTCAGCCTTCCTAACGCTGTGACCCTTTAATACAGTCCTTCATGTTGTGGTGACCCGCTAACCATAAATTATCTCGTTGCTACCTCATGACTGTAATTTTGCTAGTGTTATGAATCGTAGTGTTAATATCTGATATGCAGATGGTCTTAGGCAACCCCTGTGAAAGGGCCAGTCCTCAAAAGGGTCGTGACCCCACAGGTTGAGAAACTCTGTCTTAGAAGGTGCCGCAACCCTAGGCTTATGGCTCTTTCCTCCATCATCAGAGCCAGCTGGATAACATCTTAAAATCATCCCCTCTGTCTCTTCCTCCTCCTCCTCCTTCCCCCCCCACCTTGTCTCCCTCCTCTCCTGGGTTCCAGTGTCTCTTCCAAGAGCAGTGGTTTAAGTACGAGTGGCACACCCTCCAATACATGTCATCACATCTGTCTGATCCTCCCTCCCCTTCTTTCCTTTGAACCATACTGGATAATCCGAGATAAGATATCCATCCCACAGTCCTCAGTGTAATCACATCTAGAGAGCTCCTTCTACCATGTAAGCTCCTATCCACGAGCTCTGGGGATTCACTGAGGACATCCCGTACCATTGTTCAGCCTGCTACATAATGTTTGGGGACTGGAGTTAGTTTCTCTTCTCAGAAAAGCAATGGTTTTGTATGTAGAGTGCTGTCTGTGCCCCCCCTGACGACTGTGACAGCCAGTGGGTGAGGGGGACTCCCATTCGGGGTCCACACTGCCATTCAGCAGCCTACCTCCCTAGCTGCAAGGTGCCATTTAATCCTTTCTAGGACCCTCTCAAGTGAGCAACCACAAGCTGTCACTGGTTTATTAATGAGGAACCACTGCCACCTAGTGTTCAGAGTAAGAAACAGCAGGAACTGTGAAGGAAACTGAGAAAAATCTGCGTACACAGCAAGTCACTCCAAAACAAGCAATGCTCCATTTCTTACCAGATGTTGATAAAAATCTGATGATTAGAACTTAAAGTTGTCATGCAGGGTCACTCCTGAAAAAAAAAGAGACATAAAGCCGAGTTTAGAAGCAATAAACCAGAACTATACCAGGAAAATCAGAATTCCAGGAACCTGTCTAAAAGCAACAAATGTGGTTCACCTGTCTTTTTGTCGTTCATTTTCTGGGGACATGAAAGACACATCCTTCCCCTCCTGTTGGTCTAAGGACCCATCATGATGTGCTGCCTTCAACAGAGGTTTAAGTCTATGGAGACGCATGGCCTGGGACTGAAGAATCTCCAGAACCATGAACCAAAGCAAACTTCTTCATTTTGTAAGTCGCCTGTGTCAGGTGTTGTTAGTCATGGAACGCCTAAAGAACAAAGCACTGAACGATTCCTCTGGGCAATCAGTGGAGATTTCACCACCTACCCTTGGGAGCAGAGTGCATGGAAACCTGGGACTTTCTTTTTGAAAAAGAGCAAAATGCCTTTTGCATAGCAAAGCTTAAAACGGGTTTTCTTTTCCTGACCACGCCGTTTGTTTTTATGATAAAATAATACGGTAGAGCCAAATCGAACCACTTGAAGCGATGACACGTGAGAAAGTAACAAGCAGCAAACCGGCAGGGTCAGTGAGAGCAGTAGCTTCACCTGTAAAGTCTGATCAACGTGACTGCCCAAACGTGAGCTTGAGAAAGGCAACACCAATGGACTGCCAAACTGGGTGAAGCAAAGCCCGTGAGGCCTCAGCCTTATACAGAGATGTATAGACAACCGAGGAAAGCTGCGAATGCGAACAAGCCTCAGCCTTTCTCCTGTCTTGGAGGAATTAATGAGGGTGACACGGAACATGAAGATACACCGGTGTTTTGAATGTGGCTCAAGCAGTCTTGTCAAGAATCCGCGGATCCTTGGTCCTTAGTGGGTGGAGCCTAGCGCAAGATCCTTGCTTTCCCTTCCTGGGTCACTCTGTGGCTGTGATCTTCCGGTGCTCTCCTTCCCGCACACAGTCCCACCATGACATCTTCCGTGTGACCCTTGCTAGAGTCATCGCTGTGCTGTTTAGATTCTCACCCTCCAGACTTCAGGCTACGTCAAACCTTTTTCTTCTTTTACATTTATCTATGTGTGTGTCCATGTGGGGAAGGGTAGGTGCCTCGGGGAAGGGAGGCATGTGGAGATCAGGAAACAACTTACCGGCTCAGTTTCTTCCTTCCGTACGTGGGTTTCAGAGACCAAACTCAGGTCGCGAGGCTTGGCAGAAAGTGCCTTTATCTACTGTCATCTCGCCAGCCCATAATCTCTTTTCTTTGTAAATATGGAGGTGTTTCATCATATCAGTGCTTACTTATCCACATACAACAAGCAGCCCATTATGTCATAGACAGGAACTGGCTCCACTGCCGTCTCTTCTCCCCCGTGACAGGCTGTGTTCTCTGAACCTTGAAGCAAGATGAATTTCTCCTCCCACCCCCCCACCCGAGTTGCTCCTTGCTGGGCACCTGGTCAGAGCAAAAGGAAAAGCACTTAATATTCCCTAAAATTCAATCCAACAATCTCATTCTTGCCACTGAATGCTGGTTGCACCCATTTTCCAACTCATTTTTTTTCTTCCTGTTAAGGATTTAATCCAGGGCTTTGTAACTGTTAGGCAGGTGCTCTACTGCTTGTACACCCCAGCCCCTCACTGGGGGATTCTAGGCAGGTGCTCTACCACTGAGCCACGCCCCAGCCCCTCACTGGGGGATTCTAGGCAGGTGCTCTACCACTGAGCCACACCCCAGCCCCTCACTGGGGGATTCTAGGCAGGGTGTTCTACCACTGAGCCACGCCCCAACCCCTCACTGGGGGATTCTAGGCAGGTGACTCTACCACTGAGGACACGCCCCAGCCCCTCACTGGGGGATTCTAGGCAGGGGCTCTACCACTGAGCCACACCCCAGCCCCTCACTGGGGGATTCTAGGCAGGTGCTCTACCACTGAGCCACGCCCCAGCCCCTCACTGGGGGATTCTAGGCAGGTGCTCTACCGCTTGTACACCCCAACCCCTCACTGGGGAGTCTAGTCAAGCATTCTACCATATCTCTGAGCCATATCTCCCTATTAAAAACTTGGCAAAAATCACAACCAGCTTTGTTTGTGGATATTTATTGCCTCCATTCAGAAACCTAGAGTCAAGCAGACCTCAAAACCAGAAAAGAACTCAGGAACAGCTCTGTATGTGGTCAGACAGAGAGACAGAGAAAAACCTAACCAGGAGCAGCTTTGGAGTCTCGCCTTTTTAATCAGATGGTTGCCACTTGTCCCCAGAGTTAAATTTTCAGTGTATACTCCCAGCTAGGTTACAATTTGCCATGGAAGGACTCAAGAGTGGAAGGATCTCTACATCTTTTTTTTTTTCTGACAGAGTCTCACTGTACTGTCCTAACTGGCCTACAACTTGCAGTATAGACCTGGTTGGTCTCAGACCTACAGAAATCCACTTGCCTCTGGCCCCTGAGTGCTAGGGCTAAAGGTGTGTACCTCCATGCCCAGGCACATCTCATTTAATTTAACCATGCGATCCAAATCATACACCATATACTCTCTGCTCAAGTCTTTCAAACAACATAATGTTCTTTGATTTTACTCTTATTGTTTTCTACTGACTTTTTAACATACAAGCTCACAATGTGATTTTTTGTTTTTTTTTTAGTACCAGAGACTTTATTTCTGTTCCCAGATGCCTGTCACAATAAATGAATGAATCTACCCGCTTTGACGCCATTGACCGTGGCCCTCCGTTCTCCTGGAACATGCTCTGCTGAACAATTTGAGTCCTGGATGATTTCCACACCTGTTTGCTCATATTACATAAAGAACAAAAAAGACCTCAGGAGTTATTCCGATTGTAATTTGTAAGAGGAGATATGAGTTCCCGCCTTGATAGCTGTTAGGTTCGAATAAAAAAAAAAATTTTAAATATTAAAAATGTCCCTCATTGGGCTGGGGAGGTGACCCAGTGAGAAGAGTGCTTGCTATGCAAACATGAAGACCTGAGTTCAAATCCCAAACATGTAAGAGCTCAGTAGCCAGGCATGTCGAAGTACGTCTGTAATCCAGTATGGGGCGGGGGGGGGGGCAGACAGGAGGATCCCTGGGTCTAGCAGGGATGTTTAGCAGAAATGACAAGCCCCAGGTTCAGGGAGAGACCCTGTCTCAAAATAAAAGGGGATGGAGCCAAAGAGGTAGTGAGCTAACTGGCCTCACAAGCCTCATGGCCATTTTGATCCCAGAACCCACATAAAAGACGGACGGTGGAGGTGGAGGGAGAACTCACCAGAAGCTCGTGGGCCGGCTAGCCTGGAGTAAACAGTTGGGCACCGGCAGTGAAAGACCCTGCCTGATGTCCAAAAGTCATCCCCTGGTGTGTGTGCATGTGCACGTGTCTATGTATGTATGTGTGTGTGTGTGTGTGTGTGCGCGCGCCGCGGCGCACGCGTGCGTGTTACATGTATACATGTAACATGTGTGTTTGCGAGTGTGTGCCTGTGTGTGCACAGGCATGTGAGCATGTGTGTGTGTACATTCGTGTGTGTCTGCAGAGGCCAGGAGATGATGTCAAATCTATGTACTGGAGCTGGCATTACAGGAGGTTGTCAGCTTTCTGGCATAGGGTGCTGGGGCTTGAACTCTGATCTTCCGGAAGAGTAGTAACTGAGCTCTCTCCAGCCCCATAACAAAAAAATTTTTTTTAGTAAAATAAAAATAGAATGGAAATGGAGAGTTATAGAGGAAAACTCCCAACTTTGTCCTCTAAATTCACACAAACACACACACACACACACCCCACAAAAAGAACAAAAGAAATGTCCACACAGGTTCATGTGGAAGGCTTTGTCCCAGGTGGTGGCCCTCCTTTAGAAGACGGTAGAAACTTCGGGAAGCAGAGCTTAGATGGAGGATGTAGGTGACTGGGGGTGACCCTGGAGGCTGTGTCTTGTCTTAATCGCGTTCCTGTACCTCTCTGCTTCCAGGCTGTCGTGGGCAATTTTCCCCACCATGACAGTCCTGTCACCATGATGCCCTGCCTTGCTCTAGACCTGGGAAGACCTGAGCCAGCCGACACTGCAATCCCAGATACGTCTCGGCCCCTTTCATTTGTTTTTTTCAACCATTTGTCATAATAACGAAAAAAGATTCACTAACAGGGCCAAGGAGATGGCTGAGTTAGTAGAGTGCCTTGTGGGCAAGCAGACCTGCGCTTGACCCCCAGAATCTTCCCTTTAAAAGCCAGGCAATGGGGCTCTAGAGATGGCTTAGAGGCTAAGAGCACGAACTACTCTTGAGGAGGACTTGAATTTGGTTCCTAACAACCATGTCCATTGAGAAGCTGCTGCTTTTGGGGAGGGGGTCTTTATGGAGTCTGGGAGAGAGTGAGGATTTGCCTGAGTAGGTGATATTGTGTCTGAGTGCGCGTGTGTGTGTGTGTGTGTGTGTGTGTGTGTGTGCATGTGCACATGCATGTACGATAGTTCACCTGTGTATAGAGGCCAGAGGTCAATGTCGTGAGGAAGGGAGGATGGGAGGAGAGAAACTGAGCACGTATCAGTTAGCCACCAACATTTCAACAGTAGCCACCAGCAGGCAGCCCCGTGAACAGTTAATTCTGCCTCCTAAATGCCTTGGACCATCTCCAAAACAAATTAGACCTGAATGCTGAGCATCAGCAAATCTTCACACACCTCCTATCAGGGGCCTCCCCCAGATGTTAGCTGTAGCCTCTAGCCAAGCAACCGGCCACCCGTTCAAGCCCCCGCAGTTGCACCTCATAAAGATTTTATGGGGCCATTCCATCGCAGAGCGATGGAGGCAATTAACTTCCATCCTGGTTTTATTGTGGAAAGATGTTGTGAGCTTGGTCCAGGAGAGCAATGCCAGGCGCCGGCTCAGGAAACCCGGCCGCCAGGGCTCAGTGGGGTCTGCTGTCAGAGCAGGTGCGCGGGCAGATGGGTGGCTCATGGCTAACAGGCTGCTCCAAGCTCACCACCCAGGAGGCTGGCACTGAGCCCCGAAGCCTCCCTCTGATAGCCAGGGTCCTGGACAGAACTGGACTCAACCATCCCTCTGTCTCTGTAGGATGAAGCAATGCTGAATTCACCCCAGAGGAATGCACGGTTATAAAAATCTGTTCTGTCAGCCTTCCTGGCTTACTCCTGCGCCCATTATAAACCCATCTCTCCCAGGGTTGCCAATCCAATTTCATGTCAGACATCTGCAGGGCAGCTTCTGTTCACAAGTGACAGAGAAGGAGGGAGAATGGAAGGCTTGAAGCATTAGGAGGCTGAGAATCAGAGCAAGGAAGGACAGGCTAACTGATGTGCCCTCTCCAGAGTACTTTGTGTGAAGCAGGCGTTTCCTGGACAACAGTCTCTGGCCCACCCTCTGACTGGGGTCCTCTCCACCCTCCTGCCAGTCTGCTAGACCCAGCTTGATGCCACCTCCTCTGCTTTCATTAATAAGGCTGAATCTTTGGAGACTCCGAATATTGGATGTGGTGATATGCTAACTACTGTCCCAGACTGTCACTATGAAAATCACACACAAACGGTATTTTCCAGAATGACACAAAATTTCCATTGATTGGGAACTGGAGAGATGGTTCAGCAGTTAAGAGCACTTGCTCCAAGGCATCCATATCCATCAGCGCACAACCACCTGTAACTCCAACTCCAGGGAGTTACAACGCCCTCTCCTGGCCTCTATGTGCACTACAGTCATGTGCACATACACATATATATAATTAAAAATAAAGTACATTTTCTTTTAAAACATCCATTGATGCTGAAATTTTTTTAAAAAGCCCCCTTTTCAATTATCCTATCTATCTATCTATCTATCTATCTATCTATCTATCTATCTATCTATCTCCTGAGGAGAAACACTTGAGGTTGTCCTTTGGCCTCCACACACAAGAATGTGTGTCACACACATACACACACATGAAATGTATAGGGATTGGGAGAGGAATAAGAGAGGGTAATAGGGTAAATATTATCAAAATGCATTACATACATATATGTGAAATTGTCAAGGAATACATAAATGAAAATATTTTTAAATTTTTGAAAAATGGCCTAGTGTCACACACCTTTAATGCCAGCACTTGGGAGACAGAGATGTGCCTTGGGAGCAGCCTGATCTACACAGGAGTTCCAGGCCAGCCAGGGCTGAATAGTGAGACTCTGTCTCAAAAAGAAAAAAAATAACAATGAGGAAGAAAATTAATATTAAGGTGCTTAAGTGAGCAAATGACCTGAGCAACCATAAAAGATACGTGCCATTCCTACCCCACCCAAGAGTGCTTGCTTTGTAAACATGAAGGTCTGGGTTTGAACCTACAGCACCTGTGTAAAAGCTGGGCATGGCTGTATGAACCTATATAACCCAGCATGAGAGGCAGAGACTGTGGGGCTAGAGAGCTAGCTGTTGAGCCGACATAGGCTACTTGGTGAGTTTCAAAATAGTGAGAGACACTGTCTGGGAACAATAAGGAGAGGAGGGAGGGAAGGGAAGAGGGAGAGAGGAGGAGAGGAAAAGGGAGGGGAGGAGAAGATAAACACTGGCAGGTAGACAGATAGAAGATAGATAGATAGACAGACAGATGATAGATAGATGATTGATAGATAGAACCGTAACATTGCTGATGAGAATAAAAATTAGTGTGGTAATCAGTATAAAGGGTCATCGAAAAACTAAACACGGAATATGAGCCAGCTACACCACTCCCAGGAGCATAACCAAAGGCATATCTAAATCATCATGCCACAGACACACTCGTACTTATCCCAGCGCTATTCATAGTAACCAAGGCATAGAGTCAGCCTAGGTGTGTCTCCATCAACAGATGAATGGGTAAGGGAAATGTGGTATGAGGCTGGAGAGAGGGTTTAGCAGTAGGAGCACTGAGTGCTCTTCCAGAGGACCAGGGTTCCATTCCCAGCACCCACATGGTAGCTCACAAACCCCTGCTACTCTAGTTCCAGGGAAGCTGACAACCTCTTCTGGCCTCTGAGATCACAAGGCACACACATGGTGCACAGACATGCATACAGGAAGAACACTCGTACATGTAAAATAAGAAAAAAGTATAGTATGTGTATACAATGTAGTAATAGTGATCATTTATTCTTTATATAAACGAATAAAAGAAGCATTTATAGGAAAATGTATGGAACTTGGAAATCATTATGATAAGTAAAATAAACTAGGCTCTGGAAAACAACTACCACTGTGTAAATAGAAAATAAAGAAATATCAAGGTAGAAGGGGGCTGAGGGAAGAGACAAGACAAAGGAGGAAAAGAGGGTGATAGATAGATAAAATCAAAATATGCATGCATGTATGGAAGTGTCACAGCGAAACCCATTAATTTGCATGATTAATTATAATTAATTATAATTATCATAATAAAAATAAATGATGACATGTATGATGGTTAATCATGATTGTCAACTTGACAGAATTTAGAATCACCATGGAAACAAACCTTTAGGTGAATCAGTGAGGGAGTTTCTAGATCAGGTAAACTGAGGTGGGAAGACCCATCCTGAATGTGGATGGTGCCATCCTATGGGCTGGAGTCTCAGATTAAACAAAAAAGGAGAACTCAAGGTCAGGGTTAGCACCAGCATTCATCTCTCTCTGCTTCCTGACTGTAGCAGGACGCTTTGAATAGGATTTTTGTCCTGTGCAGCTTTCCTTATGCTTGCTTGCCGCTTGGACTTCTGGGAACTTTGCTTAGAATATAAAGGAGAGCAGGGGGTGGGATGGAGTTGGCAGTTGGTGGGTGGTTTGTTGGATGCTAATTTAGTTCTCTATCAGCTCCCTCCCTCTGAGCTAAAGACAGCCAAAAGGGGCTGTGAATATTTCTCCCTTTCTCTCTTTCTCTCTTTCAAGGCTGCTACAAAGGCAGTGAAGATTTCTCTCTTCCCTTCCTTCCTTCCTCCCTTCCTTCCTTTCTCTTTCCTAAGTGAGAGGGTAGGAAAGCACAGTGGATGCCTTGTGACCAGCTGTCTTTCTCTTCTGCCACCATGACTGCCCCACTCCTCATCCTCTGGAACCTTGAAACAAAATAATCTCTTTCTTTTTAAATTGCCTTTGTCAGGGCCTTTGTCACAACAAAACAACCAACTAATCTAGTATGAGAAGGCAGCTAAAGAGGGACGGTTCTTTGTTGATAGAAGGCTTCTTTCTTATCAGTATCCACTCCTTCAGGGATGCAGATGAACCGTAGAGAGTATCTGCATCCTAACAAAGAAAACCAAGATTCAGGGAGATGAAAGTCACCTTCCCCACAGCGCCTGAATGAGGAAGCCTGTGTTGCTTCCCCACCCCATAGGAGATGACTGGCTTAGAGAGAGCTGTAGAATTGCAATCATTTTCTATCAATGTGATGGTTAACAGTGATTGTCAATATCTAGAATCACCTGGAAGACAAATCCCTGGGCATGTCTGTGAGGGATTAAGTTAACTCAGTTAATTGAGGAGGAACATGAATGGCATCATTCCATGGACAAGGGTCAATAAGAAGAAAGCAAGCTGAACAGTATCACTCATCTCTCTCTACTTCCTAACTGCATATACATGACCAGCTGCCTCATAAAGAAAATACAGTATTGGGCTGGAAAGATGGCTCAGTAGTTAAGAAAACCCAGCTCCCCGCAGCCGCCGTATCAGGTGACTCACAGCTTCCTGTGACTTTAGCTCCAGGAGGCTCTGATGCCCTCTGCTGGCCTCTTTGAACACCTACACTCACAAGCTCATACACACAGACACACACATACATATAATTAAAGCTCTTTAAAATTTTTAAAGTGCTTCTACAATTTTCCTGTATAAGGACATCAGGTAGACTAGTAAGATGGGCTACGGGGCCTTCATGTGAACAAGTCTCCTATGAGAGAAGAGTTGACTCAGTTAAGAAGTAAACCTGTCAGGCAGTGGTATCTGGCATATGTTGGGGCAGTCTGCCTTTCTAATAAGCTCCCAACTGTTCCCCAGTTTCTGGTCATGGGCCACACACACCTTTTGTGGCAGAATTAAAATAGTGCTGTCTGGGCTTAGAAGGTAGGCTCAATCAGTAAAGTCTTTGCTTTGCAAGCAGGAGGATCTGAGTTCAACCCCAAAACCCCAAAAGAAAATAAATAAATAAAATAAAAAACCAGGTGCAGTGGTATGAGCTTGCAATCCCAGCATTAAGGAGATGAAAACAGTCAGATCCCTGGGGTTCTCTGGACACCCAGCCTAGCTTACTTAGAGAGTTCTAGACCAGTGAGAAACTGTCTTTCAAGATAGGTGGACAGCATCTTAGGAAGGACACCCGAGTTTGCATTCTGGCCTCCACACACGTATGTACACATATTCTCTCTTCCCTCCTTCTCTCTTACTCTCTCTTTCCCTCTCCTCTCTCCTTTTCTCCTCTTCCTCCTCTCCTCTCCACTATCTCTTCTCTCCTCTCCTCTTCTCTTTCCCTCCTTCCCCTCTCTCCTTTCTCTTTTTGAGTTGAGACATTGTCTTCTGCTCTTAGACTGGGATTTACACCCAGGAACTCAGTCCTCTGGAATCACAATGGAGTTTCTACCATTTCTACTTGTCTTCTTGGGTCTCCATCATACATGTAGCTGGTGGAGGAATTCCCTAGCTTCCAAAATCACAGAAGCCACTTTCTCATGACACACCTCATTGTCTCTTTGGCTTATGATGGAGCTATGAGCCAAGAAACCTGTCAAAATTTTAAAATACTGTAAGTCAAAGATGGCTTTCCTATATCTAACCTACCAAATACTGTTGCCTAGCAACACCATAGGATATAAAGTATCAATTGTTTTCCCTTGCAATTGTGTGATTGACTGGGAAATGGGGGTTCCTTGACACCACAGGAACATCGTCCTGCAAATTGCCAGCACAGACAAACATCAAAATTCAGAATTTTAAATACAATTCTTTCCACTGGCTCACGTGGAAACACTCGGTCTTCAGCTGGTAGCACTCTTTTAGGAAGGTTGTGGAACCTTTGGGTCAGGAGATATGGCTGGGTGAAGGTCATTAGGGGTGAGCATTTGATTGCCATCACCTGGCTCAACTTCTGGATGATTGCTCTGCTTCCTGATCTGCTGAGATGTGAACAAGTCATGTTGCAAATGCCAGCCAACCTGGACCAAGCCAATGCAGCTGCCATGATGCTCTGGTGGTTTGGATGAGAAATGCACCTCACAGGCTCATGTATTTGAACACCTAGTCCCAGTAGGTGGCGCTGTTTTAGGAAGGTTATGGACCCATTAGGAGATGGAGCCTCTCTGGGAAGGTTATAGTCTCGCCCCATTCCTTTTTCTCCCTCTCCTTCTCTTGTGTGTGGATGAAAATGTCATCAGTCAGTCTTCCTACTTCTGCCATACCTTCCCCAGCATGATGGACTCCAATCCTCAGGAACTATAAGCTAAAATAAACCCTTTCTTCCTTAAGTTGCTTTTGGTCATGGTATTTTATCACATTAACAGAAAAGTAACTAATATAATTTTCATGGTGAACCAAACATGCTGGAAGCATGAGTCAACATAAACCTCTCCTCTCCTCTGTTCCCATTCTGCCCAGAATGGGCCCACAGTAATGTAAAAGTAACTATGCAAGTATCTACTGAATGTACATTACTCTTTTACCATTGTAAGGTTAAAAACAAAATCTAAATCAAACCATCATTAGACAGGACCTATCTGTATGTCTATATATTTTATTGACATGGCCCCAAAAATACCACAAAGTGGATACTTTATAAACATTTTTCTTACAATACTAGAGATTTAATCTAGAGCATTACACATGGGAGTCAACTACTCTCCAGTGAGTCACATCTACAGGTCTCCAGCCCCTCATTAGGGGATTCTATGCAGGTGCTCTGCCACTGGGCCACACCCCAGCCCCTCACTGGGGATTCTAGGCAGGTGCTCTACCACTGAGCCACGCCCCAGCCCCTCACTGGGGGATTCTAGGCAGATGTTCTGCCACTGGGCCACACCCCAGCCCCTCACTGGGGGATTCTAGGCAGGTGTTCTGCCACTGAGCCACACCCCAGCCCCTCACTGGGCCAAGAACTTGAGACTAGCCAGGTTATAGGCCAAGGGGAAACCTAATACTATAATTCTGCTAATGGAATATAGCAATAAAATGACTCCTGGCGACATACTACTATACCCTTGCTCAAGCCACATCAGAGAAGCTTTTTCTTCTAGTAGATGAGAATTAACACAGAGTCCCACACCTATATAATGTGCAAAGAGTACAAGACTTTGGAGCACTCAGTCCCGAATGGGATGTCTTTATCAAACACTTCCCCCAAGGCTCAGGGATCTACTCGGAAGAGGAAGTGGAAAGATCCTAAGAGCCAGAGGTGATAGATGACTCCAAGACAGGACGGATGTATATATGAACTCACAGAGACCGGGTTAGCACACACAAGCCAGGTGGGGTCCCAGCACTGAGAGGGGGAAGTGGACACAGGGCCCCACCCCTAACCAAGAAGCTATCTACAATTGATACCCACTGGCAGAGGGAAAAATCAGTTTTCTCTGATCCTAATTTATGTCACCGGCAGTCCCACGGTCTGTGGTACTTCCTCGCAGCATCAATAAGAAACAAATGCAGATACTAAAGTAGCCAGCAAGCTCCCATGCCCAGGACAGGCTCCAAGATGTGACCATGGAGCTGGAATCCATGCTGTCCTGACAGTTAAGAACGGACCGAGCCAGTTCATGCTTAGAGACAGCATCATTCCAGCTGGCCAGCTCCCAGCTCTTACCAGGAAGCCTGAGTCTGAGACCAAAGGAAAAGAGAAAATGAGAAAAAGCCTTATCCAGCAGGCAGTAGATGGGTGGCAGACTCCAGCCTGCTAATGTCTTCTGTGCCTCTGGGTCCCTGCCTTCCCTCCCTTCCTCTCTATGAAGCTGGCTTATTGGAGACCTACTCCCCCTCTTCTCTCTTTCTCTTCCCTTCTCCTCTCTTCCTTCTCTTCTTTTGCTCTCTATGGGCCCGGTTTCTTGAGAACTCACTCCCGTTTCCCTTCTCATCTCTTCCTTTCTCTCCTCCTCTCGTCTCCCTTCCCCCACCTCTCTCCCCCTACCCGCCATAGGGCTGGCTTCCTGAAGGCCTCATGAACTCCCCTGTCCCTAGGGTACTCTGCCCTGCGGTCAGAGTGATAAATGTGCTTTCTGTCAAGGCACAGCCATCAGGCCTGGCCTGGCCTCCTTCCAATTAGGCCTGCCAGAGCCTGCCATTGACCTGGCCCCTTTCCCAGCTGAAGGCTCAGATTATTCACACATGGGTCAATGACCTTGACCCCGCCGGGGCTCTCTCCAGAGATGATGGAGCAAGAAGGCTGACCCAGCACCCGGAGCCCTGAAGCATAGTTCCTCTGCTCACCTCTCCCCTCATTAAAACCACGTGTTTTATGACATGATGCACAGAGACTACCGTGCACTAGCCAGCCTCGTTGCACCCCACTTCAGAGCCACAACTGACAGCCATTGTGGCCAGCATGGCCCATAACAGGGGCTTTTCTCTTTCTGAATCCAATCTAACAAAGTTTTACTCCCTCTAGGACATGATCTCACAGTCCAGAAAGCTAACATCTACCACTGGTCTATCCGTCTATATCCATCAATCTACTTTCATCTATCAACTATCTATATGCCTATCATCTATCAATTGTCTATCATCATCTACCTACCATGTATCTATCATCAATCTATTATCAATCATTTACTTACATAACATCTATCTTCTATTGACTATATTTTACTATTTTATATATACTATCATATATATATTACTGTATTTACTATACATCACTATATGTTACTTCTATAATATCTATCCATCATTTATTTACCCATCATTTACCACCTATCAATCATCTATCAATCAAGCAATCATAATCTTATAATTCATGTATCATCTATCAATCGGTATCAGTCATCTATTATCCATCTCTCATCTACAATCTCTCATTTCTATCAGTCATCTACCTATCCTCTATATATCAATTATTTATAATATTTACCCACCTATCCAATCATCTCTCCATCAGCTACCCTTCTATATCATCTAAACATCTACTTATCTTCCTGAGACAGAGACTCACTGTGCTACCCTAGCCTACCCTGGAACTCACTCTGCATCCCAAGCTGGCCTCAATCTCACAGCAATCCTTCTGCCTCAGCTTCCCAGTGATTGGAATCACAGGCATGCGCTACCACGCCAGGATGCTTCTGTTGCCTTCTTTCCCAGCAACAGTGAGCCACAGAATATTGATGGCTGATCCTATCTGCTTGTTTCCTGAAGAGGCTCTTCCTGATCCCTGTTAACTAGAGTTCTCCAGAGAAAAAGATCAGTACAGTAGATACAGATGTAAATTCTATGGCCTGGATATCTGTACAACACAATCTCTATATTGATATTTAGTCACTGGTGCAATATATTAAGAAATAAGCTTTTGAGTGATAACGAGGTATCCTCATGAGTGGAATTAGTGTTTTTATAAAAGAAGACTAAGCAGGCGTTGTGGGAGGCAGAGGCAGGTGGATCTCAGTGAGTTCGAGGCCAGCCTGGTCTACAAAATGAGTTCTAGGACAGCCAGAGATAGACAGAGAAACCCTGTCTCAAAAAACCAAGAGGAGGAAGAGGAGAAGGAGAAGGAGGAGGAGGAGGAGAAGAGCTTGAATCATCAGTAAATAACTGACTTCATGATGGAGGGAGATGCCCCTCCACCACAAGTTGTCCACTGATCTCCACATATGCACCCACACACCCACACACCTACAAAATAAATAAATACGTAAATAAATGTAATACACAAAAAAAGAAGACCAGGGACTCATTTGCCTCTTCCACCCTTGGGACTCAACGAAAAGATGCTGTCTGTAAGACGTGAGCAAGCCCTCTCTGCTGGAGACTCAGCCTTAGACCTCTCGGTGGAAAATTGTGAGCAGTTCAGTTTTGTTGTTTAGCTGCGTGCAGTGGCACACATCTGTCTGTGCTCTCCTTCCATTACATTGGTCTTGGGGATCGAATTCAGATCATCAGGCTTGGGGGGAAAGCACTTTTTATTATTTTATTTTAAACTATGTTTATTTATTCATTTATTGTGTGTATGTATGTGCACCCATGTGCCATAGTGTGTGTGTGTGTGTGTGTGTGTGTGTGTGTGTGTGTGTGTGTGTGTATGTGTGTGTGTTAGGTCAGAGGACAACTTGTGGGAGTCACTCCTCTCCCTATACCACGTGGGTCCCAGGGACTGAACTCAGGTTATCAGACTTGGCAGCAAGCACCTTTACCTGCTGAGCTGTCTCACTGGCATTTTTTGGTTTTGGTTTTTTGTTTTTTATAGCAGAATCTCACTCTGTAGCATAGCCTAGCCTGAAACTCATGATTCTCCTGTCTCAGCCAACCTGTGTTCTGGAATTATAGGTGTTTGCCAATGTTCCTGACTCACTGTTCCTATTTTAGAGGTAAGCACATGAAGGCTGGAGGAGCGGGCCTTGATCAACCTCTACACCTGCATCATGTCAAGCATGCGGCCACACAAACGCTAAATAAATACATAGATAAATAACTATTGAAATTCAACAGAGAAGAGGTCTGGCCAATATTACATCCACCTGCCCTGCCCCCGTGACATCACAGGACTGTGCCTACCAAGGACATCTGACTCCTGGGGGCAGCCATCGAAAAAGACAACACCTTTGCCTCCATCTGCTGCACCCCTTATTCTCTCCCCGGGTGACTGCACCCCTCTACCAACACCTTCCAGTCACTCAGACACTAGGTACAGGCCAAGCACTGGGGAACCCATGAGGTCCAGGGACCCCAATATGCCTACTTGCTAAGAATCAGGCACCATCTGGCCGCAAAGGAGCCACTGTTGCCCGTCTCTGTTTCCCCAAGCCAACCGGGAACAGACTGGGCTGGCAGCTGATCTGAGCACAAGGACATTAGGAAGAATCAGCAAACACCATTTCACCCAGGCTGCACGGTATTTTGCTTCTTAAAAGTCAATAATTGGGCTGGCGAGATGGCTCAGTGGATAACCATACTTGCCGCCAAGTCTGACAACCTGAATTCGATATCCAGAACCCATATGGTAGACAGACAGAACTGACTCCATCAAGCTGTCCTCTGACCTGCACATACATGTGCACCCTGATGTGTACACACACACACACACACACACACACACACACACACACACACACACGTGCGCACGCTCATACAAACATAATAAATAAAATGTACTTTAAGTTTTTTAAATTAATAATTGATCGTGGATTGGACTTTACTGAAAATTAGAGAGGTTGAGAATATTTTTAGTCTCCAGTTAGACTCTGCTGTAGACATCTAATATTTGTATGGTGTTGAATAAGCCCTAATTCTCCAGCCTCCATGGACTCACCTCTACAATAGGAACAATAAGCCAGTCATGGTAGCATGTGTCTGTAATCCCAGAACTCAGGATAGCTGAGGCAGAAAACATCATGTGTTCCAGACCAGGCTAGGCTACAGAGTAAGATTCTGTCTCAAAATAAAATAAAAGCCACAAGATGGCTCAATGGGTAAAAATGTTTGTCACAAACCTGAAGACTTGAGTTCAATCTCTGGGACCCACAGAGTGGAAGGAGTGAATCAGCTCCCATAAGTTGTCCTCTGACTTCCACACATGTACAGTAACACGCACACAATACACACACACACACATGGAAGTAATAGAAAATAAGTTTAGTAAAATAAAATAATTTTTAAAATGTAATCGATGGGAAGAAGAATTATTACTGATTTACAAATACATATGATGTGGTAGTTTGAATAGAAATGTCTCCCAGGCTCAGGTGTTGGACTACTCGGTCCCCAGAGGGTGGTGCTCTTTGATGAGGTAGTATAGCCTTGCTCCTGGATGCAGTTCTCTGGGTGAGAGCTTGAGAGAGCCTCGGCCCACTTCCGTTTGCTCTCCCGCTTGCAGTTAAAGATGTGGTCTCTCAGCTCCTGCCACCATGTCTGCTGCTTGCATCCATGCCTTGTACTCAGTTGGGCTTTTATCCCTCTGGAACTGCAAGCCAAAATAAATCCCTTCCTTAGGTGGTCTTTGCCGTAGTGTTTTATTACAGCAACAGGAAAATAGCTAACACATACAGCCAAGGGGAGGTTATTAGATTAGCCCACAAGATAACGGCTGAGCATTCCAATAGCGGCCATCTGCACGCTGGAGACACTGAGAACCCAGTATCACTCACTCTCTGAGTCTGGGTGCTCACACTCCTGGTCTGGGTGCCTCTGCAGTTCCAGTCTGGCACTGGAAGCCTGAAGGGTTCCTGGAGAGCCACTGGTCTTCAGTGCACATTGGAAGGTTGAGAAGGCTGTGTTCTGAAGTCGGTGAGAGTGGTGGCACCAGCAACGGTGGTGGCAGCAGAGCAGACGCACTCACGAGCAAGCAGCGAAGGCAAGCAGGCAGAGTAGCACTGCTTTGCCCTCTGACCTCCTTATATCTGGGCTCCCAGCACAAAGTCCTCCCCTCTTGGTTAATTCTTCTTGGAATTGCCCTCACAGACCTTCCGAAGGGCGTGCCTCTTAGTGGATCCCAGACCCAGTGAATCTGATAAGCATGTTGATGAGAAGATCGATTCCCTAGGAAAACATCATACTTCCTATATAAACACGTGACAGGAGAGCATCAAACTAGACAGGCAAAAGCTGAAGGAAGCCTGGGGAGAAAAAGCTTAAGTCGCTGTTACGGTTGAATTCCTCTGCATATCTCTGTCGGTAATTGACAGATAAGGCAAATAGAAATCAGGTGAGTTAAAGTTAAAGATTTATTGTTTTATTGTTAACCGTGTGTATGCCTGTGTCTGTGTGAGAATGGGGACCTGTGAGTTTGAGTGCCTGCTGTTTTCTAAAAGAGGGTGCCAGAACCCCTGGAGCTGGAATTACAGGTGATTGTGAACCCTCTGATGTGGGTACTGGGAACTGAAGTCCAGTCCATTGCAAGAGTGGTACACACTCTTAGCTCCCAAATCATCTCTCCAGCTCCATGTATGACAGTTACATTGAGCCATTGTGGTGGCTCCAGCCTGTAATCCCAACACTCAGAAGACTGAGACAACAGTCCTGATGTAAGTCTGAAGCCAGTCTGAGTTCCATAGCGAGTCCAAGGAAGGCCAGCCTGGGCTACAGTTTGAGAACCTGTCTTTTCTTAACGCAAGATAACACAAGAAAAGAAAGCTACAGACCAGTATTTTTCATGAACACAGAGATAAAAATAACCCTCGACAAAGTGTTAGCAAATCACGGGGCCAGTGAGACGCTCAGTGTTTAGAGGGGCTTGCTGTCCAAGCCTGGCAGCTTAAAGTCTATCCCTGGAACCCAAGCAAAGATGGAAAGAGAACTGAGACTCTACAAAGCCTTTTCTTAAAGGCTGAAGATGGAGTTCAATGACCATTTGCCTAGGATCCCCCCAGAAGGGGATTGGGGATAGGACCCAACAGTACAGCACTGGCCTACAACATCCAGTAGGAGACTGGGGTGTGGCTCTGTAGTAGAGCAATTGCCTGGCATGTGTAAGGCCCTGAGTTGAATCCCCAACACCACAAAGAAAATTAAATAGATAGATAGATAGGTAGGTAGGTTGATAGATAGGTAAATAGATAGGTAGGTAGTAAATACGTAGGCGTGTACTATGTTCTGCTCTATGCTCCGCTCTATACCCATAAACATGATAGCCTAGATGGAGTGAATCAGTTCCCTACAACACAGTCTACCAAAACCCACAGAAGAAACAGAGAGTCTTCGTGCATATCTGTCTATTAAAAGCATTGAATCAACAATTAATAATGTTCTAAAACAGAAAGCACCAGGCCCAGATGGGTTCACAAACATTTAAGAAAGAAACGATGCCAATTCACTACAATCTTCTCCAAAAATAGGAGCAGAGAGAATACTGAGTGGTTTTTTTTTTTTTTTAATAAAACCAACGCCATCCTAATAGCAAAACTAAAGATAACACAAGAAAAGAAAGCTACAGACCAGTATTTTTCATGAACACAGAGGTAAAAATAACCCTTGACAAAGTGTTAGCAAATCACGGGACCAGTGAGACGCTCAGTGTTTAGAGGGGCTTGCTGTCCAAGCCTGGCAGCTTAAAGTCTATCCCTGGAACCCAAGCAAAGAGGGAAAGAGAGAACTGAGACTCCACAAAGTTGTCCTTTTACCTCCTCACACATACTGTGCATCCATCATCATCATCGTCATCGCCATCGCCATCACCATCGTCATCACCATCATCATCACCATCGTCATCATCGTCATCGTCATCATCATCATCATCATCGTCATCACCATCACCATCGTCGTCACCATCATCATCACCATCATCACCATCATCATCATCACCATCATCACCGTCATCATCACCGTCATCATCACCGTCATCGTCGTCACCATCATCATCACCGTCATCATCACCATCATCGTCATCATCGTCACCGTCATCATCATCATCATCATCGTCATCATCATCATCATCATCGTCATCACCATCACCATCGTCGTCACCATCATCATCACCATCATCATCACCATCATCACCGTCATCGTCACCGTCATCGTCGTCACCATCATCATCACCGTCATCATCACCATCATCGTCATCATCATCACCGTCATCGTCACCGTCATCGTCATCATCGTCACCGTCACCATCATCGTCATCATCGTCACCGTCATCATCACCGTCATCGTCATCGTCATCATCATCATCATCATCGTCATCATCGTCATCATCGTCACCGTCATCGTCACCGTCATCATCATCATCGTCATCGTCACCGTCATCATCATCGTCACCGTCATCGTCACCGTCATCATCATCGTCACCGTCATCGTCACCGTCATCATCGTCATCATCGTCACCGTCATCGTCATCATCGTCATCGTCACCGTCATCATCACCATCACCGTCATCATCGTCATCATCACCATCACCGTCATCATCGTCATCGTCACCGTCATCGTCACCGTCATCATCATCATCGTCACCGTCACCGTCATCATCGTCATCATCGTCACCGTCACCGTCATCATCATCGTCATCATCGTCACCGTCACCGTCATCATCATCGTCATCATCGTCACCATCACCGTCATCGTCATCATCATCATCGTCATCGTCATCATCGTCATCGTCACCGTCATCATCGTCATCATCGTCATCGTCACCGTCATCATCATCGTCATCATCGTCACCGTCACCGTCATCATCATCGTCATCATCGTCACCGTCACCGTCATCGTCATCATCATCATCGTCATCGTCATCGTCGTCATCGTCACCGTCATCATCGTCATCATCGTCACCGTCACCGTCATCGTCATCATCATCATCGTCACCGTCATCACCGTCATCATCGTCATCGTCGTCACCGTCACCGTCACCGTCATCGTCATCGTCATGTTGGTAAATCAAATCCAGTAATCTACACAAATAATTTGGCAGAGGCTGGAGAGATAGACGGCTTAGCAATTAAGATCACAGGACGGGAGTTCAGAATTCAGTGCCCTTATAACAAAACCAAGTGTCTCTCATACACACCTGTGACCCCAGCTCTGAGGGGGCTGGAGACAGAAGGATCAGTGGGGTTCACAGGCTTCCAGTCTAGCTGAGAAAATGTGAGCCTCAGGATTAGAAAGAGACCCTCTCTCCAGGGATTAGGTGGGGAGTGGAGAGTGACAGAAAAGGATGCCTGGCTTCCACGCAAGTTTATATAGACATGTGTTCATACACTCACACACATAAATAATTAGATAATAAATAAATAAACACTCTTTAAAAGAATAAAAATTAAAAATAATGATTCAGTCTGGGCAGCGGTGGTACACGTCTTTAATCCCATCACTCGGGAGGCAGAGGCAGGTGGTTCTCATTGAGTTTGAGGCCAGCCTGGTCTACAGAGTGAGCTCCAGGACAGCAAAGTTACAACAGAGAAATCCTGTCTTGAAAAACCAAAAGTTTGTTGTTATTGCTATTATTATTATTATTATTATTATTATTATTATTATTATTCATGACTTCTATTGTTTAACTGTGGTTTGGGAAGGTAGTGGCTCTGAAAGAGTCTGGGTTCTTTACAAAGTATACTACTGGTCTCGTGGAAGGATTTAACTCTCACAGGACGGGTTTAGTTCTCACAAGTCAGATTGTTCTAAAAGAGCTAGCCTGGCGCCTCTGTGGTGTGTCTCTCTCAAGTGCTTTCTACCATGTAAAAACAGAGTTCTTTATCAGATACCAAGTTGTTTGAACTTTCAAGCCACTAGAATCTTAAACCAAACAAACCTCTTTTCTTCATACATTTTCCAGCAACGGGTATTTTGTTCTAACAACAGGAAGCAGATAAGCACTAGGAATCACAGAACGGTCAAGGTGACAGGACAATCTGGAGATTCTAAAACAGCAAGTTCTGAACTCAACCTAGACATCTTTGGCTTGTTTCCAAGCTTCTTGGTCTGTCTATCTGTCTGTCTATTTGTTTTAAGACAGAGTTTCACCCGGGAGAGGGAGAGTGTGATGGCGCACGCCTTTGATCCCAGCACTTGAGAGGCAGAGGCAGGAAGATCTCTGTGAGTTCGAGGCCTAACCCTAACCCTCGTCTACAGGGTGAGTTAGTGAGCTCCAGGACAGCCAGAGTTACAGCAGAGAAACCACGTCTTGAAAAACAAAACAAACAACAACAACAAAAACAAAGATTAAAAATTCCCATATAGGCCAGAATAAACATGAACTCCTTACCCTCTCACCTCTACCTCCTGAGTTCTGGGATTACAGGTGTGCACCATCACATCCAGTTTTATATGCTACTGGGGATTGAACCCAGGGCTTTAAGTAAGCAGGCAAGCCCTCTCCCAGCTGCACTACCTCTAAAGTCCTTTCTTGATTAGTTTGTGATGAGCCTGGAGCTGGTGATGACGCAGCTGACACAGCTGGAGAAGAGCAGATGGCTTATCTGGCTACTGTGGAGTCCCATATCCCTGCCAGTGGGGACATCCTGCTCTAGCCAGAAAACTCAGTGATACAGTCACAATAGAGCAACTTCAGTGGTGTGCTCTGGGTTGTCCCACAAAACAGACAGAAGGTGGAAGGGCCATGAGCTGAATGGTTGCTCAAAGAAGTGTCCATTGTCCCTCAAAGACGCGGATCGTGGTTTGGTTATCAGAGATCCAGGACTGATAGCTGTAACTCCAGGATAGTCCCTCTTCTAAGGGCTGGGACATAAGGTCAGGGCCATGCTAACATCTGGGATAACCCTTTGGTATGGTCCCTCCTTTGCTTCCGAAGAGCCTAAGCAGCAATACAAAGGAGAAGCAGTCTCTTAAGTGCCACACACAGCCACTGTGGAGGACCTGCAAGTCAGCTTGAGGTGCTACTGTGTGGTTTTAGGACAGGAACATCACATCAGAAAGACCTAGCAGCCAGAGCTTCCGGAGGAGGCTCTAGACAAGCAAAGGCAGATCCGGGTGTGAACCAAAGCTCCTGCTCCCGTCCCATGGATCTCCAAAAGGTCCCCAGATAAATAGAGCCTTGTTCCCACCCAGGAGCACCTTTAGTTGTACTAGTAGCAGAAACCTGGGAGAAATAAAGTAGATTTCTACATCACTGAGTGGTTCTGGATTCTGACTCCTAGTCCCTCACTCATCAGGGGCTAGGAGGCGGAGCCTAGTTGGCGGAACAGGGATGCAGTAGAAGCCCAAAGCCACAGGGCAACCAACCAGGGCTGAAAAGTCCAAGATTCTGCTCCTTGAAGTCGTTCTCCTTGGCTATTTTGTCATAGCGACAGGAAGCTGAGTAACACAGAGCCTGGGGGGGCGGGGGGGCCTAGATGAATTTACTGGGAACAAAGTGTATTAACAGCGAGGCGGTAGTCTTTCGTTGTAGGATATCCATTTAAGGTCTGCAGGATGACTCATGGCGGACCTCCTGGTGGTTACAGGCCTGTCATCCCAGCTACTCGGGAGATGAAGGGGAAAGGATTAAAGCAGAAGGCCATTCCAGGCAATTTAGTAAAACTCTGTGTCAAGAATAAAAGGCAAAAAGAGAAGTATGGAGGTAGCCTGGAAATAGAGCACTTGCCTAGAATCCCCCAGTGAGGAGCTGGGGCGTGGCTCAGTGGTAGAGCCCCTGCCTAGAATCCCCCAGTGAGGGGCTGGGGCGTGGCTCAGTGGTAGAGCACCTGCCTAGAATCCCCCAGTGAGGAGCTGGGGCGTGGCTCAGTGGTAGAGCCCCTGCCTAGAATCCCCCAGTGAGGGGCTGGGGCGTGGCTCAGTGGTAGAGCCCCTGCCTAGAATCCCCCAGTGAGGGGCTGGGGTGTGGCTCAGTGGTAGAGCCCCTGCCTAGAATCCCCCAGTGAGGGGCTGGGGCGTGGTTCAGTGGTAGAGCACCTGCCTAGAATCCCCCAGAGAGGGGCTAGGGATATAGTTACCACATCCTAATAATGCCATTAAATTGTGACTCTATCTCTGTGTTGATCCATCGGTAGGGTCACATCCCTCCAGAATCACTTCTCAATGATTAAATCTATCAAGTAGGGAAACAACATTTAGTGAGGGGAGGGGCTTTTCATATTCGATACAGGTAGCAAGAGGCCTGTCCCTGAGATGGAGAGAATGGTCTGGGTGGAAGAAGCATTGTTTCTATCTTGGGTTTCTATTGCTATAATAAACACCATGCCCAAACCAAACGCAACCTGGGGATAGAAAGAATTTATTTCAGCTTTCATCATGGAGGGAAGTCAAGACAGAAACTCAAGGGAGCAGGAACCTGGAGACAGGACCTGAAGCAGAGGCCATGGAGGAACACCGTTTACCTCTGGCTTGCTCCTGTTTACTTATACAACCCAGGACCACCAGCCCAGAAGTAGCATCAGCCACAGTGAGCTGGGTCCTCACGCATCAATCATTAATCAAGAAAATGCCCCTACAGAATAGTTTACAGCTGCGGTTCTCAACCTTCCTAATGCTACAACCCTTTAATACAGTTCTTCGTGTTGTGGTGACCCCCCCCAACCATAAAATTATTTTCGTTGCTACTTCATAACTGCAATTCTGATGCTGTTATGAATCACAATGTAAATATCTGATATGCAGGTGGTCTTAGGTGACCCCTGTGAAAGGGTCATTCGACCCCCCAAAGGAGTTGTGACCCACAGGTTGAGAACAGCTGATCTATGGGCCAATTTGATGGACTCAGTTCCTCAGTTCCCAAATATATCTAGGTTTGTCTCAAACTGACAAACACCAAGCGGTACATCTGCTGTGATTGATCCAATCCACAGTGCTTGGGGAACCACCCATCTCTGCCTTGTGGTATCTCCAGATGGGTGGGGTTCGAGGACAGGTGTGACCCCAGCAAACCAGAGCCAAATCAGCTTCCTGACACTTTGTCAAAAAGTATGAGAAAGGCTGCTGCCTGTGGTCAGGCTCCCTCCAAATCCCACTCTCCATAGTGAGCTCCCTTCTCACTTCCCCTTCTCGGGAACCCTCAGGGGCTTCCCCATGGCCTTCAGCATTGTGTGTCAGACACCAGGAAGGAGATTCAAAGCCATGACTAAAGGAGGATTCAGAAAGAACCTGAGAACCACAAAAAGACCCACTGGCCAAACAGTTCTTCTGACCTTTCCCTCCCTTCTTGAAAGGGCTGAAGAGATGACTCAGGGGTTAAGAGCACTTGCTGTTCTTGCAGAGGGCGGGGATTCAGGTTCCAGCATCCACATTAGGTGGCTCAAAATCACCTGTAACTCCAGCTCCGGGGGGACCCAACACCCTCTTCTGGCCTCCTTGGGCACCTACAGTGCACTGTATACAGAGAGAAAGGGGCTAGGGGGAAGGGAGAAAGAGGGGACAGGCTTAATCATATACCCAGACAGCTTGGCTCTTGGCCACAGCTTCTCAGCTGTAAACTCCCTTTGTAGATCTGCTACAAATCCTATCATCAGCCCCTGTGACACCCTCCTGGCTATATAGACTTGTTGCCTCAAAAGCTGAGCTAGTGCCCACTTCCATGTCAAATGCTCTCCACTCTGGCTACTTGCAAGTTAAATTAAATGTGTGTGTGTGTGTGTGTGTGTGTGTGTGTGTGTGTGTGTGTGTGTGTCTTTAAACTCTCAAAGTCCATTCCCTCCAGTTAGGCCATACCTCCTAAGCCTCCTCAAACAGTGCCACCAACCAGGAAGCAAGTGTTCAAATACATGAGCCTATGAGGGACATTCTCATTCAAACCACCACAGATAGTTTTATGTTACTTTGGCCCCCGGGAGAACGTGGAAGCTGCTACCGAGCAAAGACCGGTCCTGTAACATAGGAAACCATCTCTATAAATGGCAGGTGGCTGCCACGGGCCGATGGCCACTAGGTCAAGCCAAGTATGAACTGAAAACGGTCTGTAAAGGAAATGACCTCACTCCCCCCACCCTGCCTCATCATGACCATATCTCTGGAAGTGGCTATGCTGGATCATGTGCCAGCGTCACTGATTCAGGCCAATGGCTCTCCAGTGTGAGTGTATGCATACTCATCTATATACCTGGCAGGGAGCACCCCCAACTTTCTTATTCAGCAGGTTTAAAATCGAACTTTCATAGAATTTGTATTCCTAGCAAGTTTCCCATGGTGTTGGTAAGGAAATAATGGCAAAGGGTGATGGTCTTTCAACCCTGGCTACAATTTGCAATTATGAGGGAAACTAAAAAAACAAAAATGCAAAAGGTAAGGTATTTCTTCAATGTGGCCACATTGGGAAGAAAGTACATAGAGGTCGGAACCCACTCAGGTCCTGACATGAGGTTTAGGTGTAAATGGAGGGCGAGAAGTTTGCACAGGGACTGGTGTGACCCGTTATAAAAGGTAAAGGTATCTTCTGGCAAACCTAATGACCTACACTCCATCCCTGGAACTCATTTGGTAAAAGAAGAGAAGGAGGTCCTGAAACTTGACACACATGCCTGTGCACGTGTACACACATTCAGAGAGTTAGTTAATCAATTAATTGGCTAATTACTTAATTAATGTAACACAGAGCGCCTCATAACTGAGTAAGCCTAGTTAAGGTATGGGTTACCCATCATTGACACATTATTGTCTGTGCTCCGGTCTCCCTGCAAAATGGTCTGCTACGTTATCAGAGCTTAGAGCTGGAGAGGTGGCTCAGTGGTTAAGAACATGCAGTCTTGCAGAGGACTCAAGTTCAGTTCGCAGCACCCACATCAGGCAGCTCTCAACTGTTTGTAACCCCAGATTCAGGGGATCCAACACCTCTTCTGGCCTCTTAGCATACTGTACTCATGGACACACACACACACAGAATTAAAAACCAAAATAAATTTTTTTTAAAGAATCCAGAGCAAGGGACTGAGAGAGTCACTGAGGAGAAAAATCTACATTTATCCCTTCTGAGAGGACACCTCTGATACCTAAGATTTCTGACTAAGCTTAAGTTCTTAAAGATCCAGCAACCAATCAACATACCTCAATGAAGACCAAACTTCCAACACATAAGCCCTGGGGTACAAACTATAACCAAATTATTAGTGATTGTTTTTTTTACAAAGAGTCCTTCAAGTGATGCTGACATGAGTCACAATTTGAAAACCCCTATGAGAAAGAGTTATCCAGTTTAAGATTATATTGCCAGCAATATGTAATTTTGACTACAAAAATAAAAAATAAAAAAATAAAACAAATCTGCGTATCATGGTGTTCTCCTGTGCTCCCAGCCCTTGGGAGGTAGATTCAGGAGAATTAGGAGTCCAAGGTCATTCTCAGCTAGTGAGTTCAAGGGTAGCCTGGGCTACATGAAACCTAGTCTAGGGAAGATACTCAGTGGCTAAGACACATTTCACACAAGCGACAAGAATGAGGACCAGAGTTCAGGTCCCCAGAATGTACATAAATCCCTTGGAGAGGGTGAAGATATAGTTTAGTGGCAGAGCATTTGCCCAGCATAAGCAAGACCCTGGGTTCAGGCATAATGGTACATGCCTTTAATTCCAGCACTTGAGAGATAGAGGCAGGTGGATCTCTGTGAGTTTGAAGCCAGCCCAATCTACCTAGTGAGTTCTAGGACAGCCAGAGCTATATAAACAAAGACATCTTCTCAAAAAACCCAAACCAAAACCAAACAAAATAAAATCTCTGTGGACATAGCAGCCCACCTACAATTCCAGTGCTCACTCAAAAAGTGAGGACGGGGTGTCTCCCCAGAGTGCCCTGGCTAGTAGATCAGTCATATTGCAGTGGTGAGTTCTGCGTTCAATTGAGAGATATTGCCTGAATGATTCTCAAGGAAGACTCCTGATGTCAACCTCGGGCCTCTGCATACTCACACAGAAGCACCTGTATACGTGCATACACACATATATACACACCAGACACACATAGAGATGTTATCTTATGTTATCTTAACATAAAATATAAAGACGTTGAGGGGGTCAGGAGAAATGACTCAGCGCTTAAGAACCATGTTAGGTGGCTCACAGCTACCTGTAACTCCAGCCCCAGCGGATCTGATGCCTTCCTCGGGTCTCTGCAGGTTCCTGCATGTACGGGCACATACCAACACACAGAAATGCACACACATTCATAAATAAAATACATAAATAAATAAAAGTGAAACTTTAAGAAAACGAAAATAAAAACTAGATAATATCACTTATTTTAACAATACAGTTTACTTAACCCAATATCTCAAATATTATCATTTCAATAGGTAATCAAAATAAAAAATATTTGTGAAATATGTTTCATTATTTTGTAATGTATGGAGTCTTTGAGCTCCCAAGAGCATCTCAACTTTAATCCACTCTTCTACCAAGGCTAAATGTAGATTTGATGGCTTTACATAACTAAATTGCTTTCAAGTGATGTGGACACCTTGTCTTGGTAGAAAGGAGAATGGCTTGTGCTTTTTGAACTGAAAGTCTCACGTCCTGAAAACCATCCTGCTCTCAGGGAAACCAGAACAATTGGCCAACCTATGGCATATCAACTTTTAAATGTAAAGGAATTAAGATAATGTCGAGTTATAATGTCCGTTGGTCATGGCAATGAGCCATGAGAAAGATTCTGTTTCAAAAAGTCAAGGGTTGGGTATGTAGCTCAGCGGTAAAGCAGATGCTGTGAATGTTCCTGTGTGAGGGGCTGGGAGTATAGCTCAAAGTGGTAGAGCCTCTGCCTAGAATCCCTCAGTGAGGGGCTGGGAGTATAGCTCAGAGTGGGAGAGCTCCTGCCTAGAATCCCCTAGTGAGGGGCTGGGAGTATAGCCCAGAGTGGGAGAGCTCCTGCCTAGAATCCCCCAGTGAGGGGCTAGATTTGTAGCTCAAAGGTAGAGTACCTGCATAGAATCTCCCAGTGAGGGGGGCTGAGGCATGCCTAGTAGAGAGCTTGCCTAGGAACCATCTAGAGGCATGGCTCAGCAGTAAATAACTTGCCTAGAATCTTCCATTGAGGGTTTGGGGGTGGTCATCACTCAGTAGGAGGTCTTGCATTTAATCCCCAGCACCTCTCCCCGACAAAGAAAATAAAAACAGAATCCTTTATATCAAGATCCAGTATATGACTGCACACACATCATACCCACATGACTAAATCATACATTCTGGTGACAAGAGCAGCCTCTCCTTACCACGTGCAATTCTCTGTGACCCTCTGGATTCTCAGTTGGTTTTTATGCTAGTTGTGTCCTGCAAAATTGATTCCACCATCCAATTACAGGTCACAGCCTGCAGATTGAAAAATACTGATTTGGCCCACTGAGAACAGGAGTCAAAAAACCGGCCAGATCCTGACTGGAGCTGTGTTTGTTTTGTTTCGTCACGTGTTGGTGGTTTGGTGATGCTGTGCCTACAGGCACAGTTCCCTATCTCATGCATAATTCTGACGGGCTGATACCGAACTACCCTAGCCTTCGCTCTAACCATAGCTTGGGTTGCCTTTCAGGACCCCAAATGCATTTTGGGGGAGGGAAAGAAGTGTTTCACACTGTAGCCCAGGCTAGCCTTGAACTCTTTATTTAGCTGAGGATGACCTTGAACTCCTGGTCCTCTGCCTCCCAAGTGCTGGGATTATAAATATGTACCACCAAGCTGGCATCCTGGATATTTCTGTCTGGGCCTTCTAGACCTGTAGAGTCCATTGCAAAGGCATAAACATATTCATGCATGTATCCCCTGGGTATTGAATGAGTGACCTTCCCTTACACACCAGTTGCTGTTACTAACAGTGAGAATACAGCAGAGAACAGCCAAAAGTCATTGCCTCTTTAATTTTTTTATTACATTTAGTTAAAGTATGTGTGTGTGTGTGTGTGTGTGTATACATACGGAAGTCAAAGGTAGGGAATTGGTTATCTACCAAGTGGGTCATGGGGACTGAATTCAGATCATCAGTCTTGGCAGCAAGCACCTTTACCTGCTGAGCCATCTCACCGGCCCCCTAATCATTGCTTTTATGGAACAGAGATTTTTTTTTTTTAGAGGAGGAAGACAAACAAGCCTTTTATTTTATTCTTTTCGTTAAGTTAGTTTTGGTTTTTTTCGAGATAGATCCTCTCTATATAGTCCAAGTTCGCCTTGAGTTCACCAGCCCAGTCTGGTCTCCAACTGACAATAAACCTCCTGCCTCAACCTCCTAACAATGAAATACAAACATGTGCCATCACGCTCAATATTTTATTTAATTTATTTACAGTGCGAGGGATCAAGCTCAGGGTCTCTTAAATGCTGGACAAGTACTCTCCCACTGACTACACCCCAGAATCAGACAGTCTCTGGATGGTCTGTTAGGTGTGATGGAGGCACACATTCAACTCAAGAACTTAAGTGGTAGGAGCAGGAAAATCAAGAGTTCTAGGTGAACCTGGGCTACAGGAAACCCAATTCCGAAAACAAAAATAAGTGTTGCAGAGGTGCATTGGTGTTTAAGAGAAGACCTGAGTTTCTCCTGGTTCTCAGCAGCCATGTCAGGTGACTCATGACCACCTGTAATTCCAGTTCCATGGGATCCAATACCCTTTTCTGGCCTTCTAAGGCACACATGTTCCCAACACAGACACAATATACACAGAGACACAGATACATACACAAACGTAAAAACAGTTCAATAGTTAAGAACGTTGGCTGCTCTTCCAGAGGATCCAGGGTTCAAGTCCCAGCACCCACAGTGCAGCTCACAATCCCCTGTAACTCCAGTTCCAGAGGGTCCAACACTCTCTTCTGGTTTCCCTGGGCACCAAGCATTGCTTGTGGCACACATACATACAGGGAAAACACCTTTATACACAAAATATAGTTTTTTTTAAGTTTTTAGTTAAAAGTAAAGAAAAAGAAGGCTGAGGGGGGTCTGCCTCGGTTGTTAAGAGTGTTTGTCTAGTATGTACGAAGCCCTGGGTTCCATCCCCACCACGGCACAAACCAGATGTGGCATCGCACACCTGTAACCTCAGCACTCAGGAGATGGACATAAGAAGATCAGAAATCCAGGGTCATACTCATCTGTGTAAAGAGTTGAAAGATAACATGAGATAAATGATGCTCTGTCTCAAAAAAAATAATAAAAATAAAGTGAACAATTATTAACTTAAATTATATTAAATGTATGTGTGTGTGTGTGTGTGTGTGTGTGTGTGTTTCCCCGCACGCGTGTTCCCACGCGGAAATCAGAGGACAACCTACAAGGTTCAGTTCTCTCCTTCCAAGATCTGGGTCCAGGAGAAAGAATTCAGGCATCAGGCTTGGCAGCAAGTGTCTTTCCCCACTGAGCCATCTCAAAGGACCAATCTTTAGAGAAATTAAAACAATTGAGGGACTGGACAGGCTATGAGACATACTCAAGATTCTGGGTTTCACACTCTTTTGTGGGAACGAGGGAGCATAGTAAGTCCCTATCTAACAGAAGAGGACTGAGAATGGGAGATTGACAAGCAGGATTTTTTTGCTCCCCTCCCCTCAAAAAAAAAAAAAAAAAAAAAGTTCCCTGTCGGCCTTAGCAGGTAGCCTTAGCCCCACCACATCCCCAAAGTACTCTGCCAAAAGGCAAAAGCACTAGTCAGTAACTTTAACCTAGAGGATTTCAAAACCTAGTCAGCCATGACAAGGGGGGGGTGGGAATGTTTGCTGGACAGGTCCCCCAACAGCATGCAAACCTGGGGTTAGAAACACTAAGGATGACTCTCCTTCAGATTCAGGTCCGCCCCCCACCCTCCGCACGCACCCCTCCCCCTTCTCCGAGATCCACAGTTACTTCAGCAGCTTTGCACCCATGATCCTGGCGACCCGGGTCCTGTGCCTGCCTTATCTCTCTCCTCCCTCACATTTTCCGCTGCAACAAAGCCAAACACAGTACCGTGGGGGCTTTCACGCTTCCGTGCGTTTGGACACGGTGTTCCTTCTGCCTGGAAGGCCGCGCAGCTCTCCCTCTGAGCACCCCCTCCCCCTGCCTGCATGCTCTCATTCAGCCCTCAGCACCCTTCCCCAAAGAACCCGGCACCCTTCTCCATCCAACCCAACCCTTCATTTGCTTTGGCTTCCCTGCACGACAATCACCGATTCCTCTAAATTTCTCCTCTGGCAGGCTCGGGCCTTCTCCATAGCTGGAGTTGTTTGTGGAGAAAAGGGGTTGCTTGCTTGACACCCCAAAGAGAGCGACTAATCTTGAGTTTGAGCGATGGCAGAGCATTCATCTAAGCTAAACTTGGCTCCAAATTCCTTATGTGTCCCATGGAATTCTCTGTATCCCTGAGGAACCCCGAAATCTTGCATTCCGGGTGCACCCTGGCGCAACAGCCCAGCCCCCCTGGCTTGACATCAGCAAGCTGGAGTAGTCCAGGGGGAAGGGCCGCGTAAAAGCGTGCGCATGAACTACAAATCCCGATAGGCATCGCGCGGCCCCGCGGCTGGCGCCTGCGCAGCACGGGCCCGGCGTTTGAGTGGCAAGTTGTTTGTTACAACGAACACCAGCTGCTGCTGCGCCGGGCGCCGTGCTCCGCCGGGCGCTGTTTGCTTGTCCACCCCGTAGCTCGCTGCACCCCGCCGGTCCTCCCCAGGCCTCTTTTTTTTGCAACTTGCCAAGCTTCCTTTTTCTGGATCGAATACGAATCAGCCCAGCACCGAGCTCCGGACCTCTTCCCTGGGCCGGTTGCCCCACGGCTTGGGGCGCACAGGGGGCGGGGGCCCGCGGTTAGTCCCCGTCCCCCCCCCCCCCGCCCCAACTCGGGCCACCGCGGATGATCCGCCGTGGAAGAGCCCTGGGCGGACGATGGAACTGCACATTCTGGAACACCGGCTGCAAGTTGCCAGCGTCGCCAAGGAGAGTATCCCGCTCTTCACCTACGGCCTCATCAAACTTGCCTTCCTGTCTTCCAAGACCAGGTGAGAGAAAGATAGTGGGGGGTGAGGGGTTGGGGGGTGTGCGGTACCCGCCCCGGGACAGACAAAGAGGCGCACCCCGGGGGAACGCAGTGCAAAACAACTTCATCACCCCCCCCCAATCTCTGCCATCCTCCTGCATCGGACAAAGCCACCCCTGTGCTCTTCTAGCTGGGGGTCCCTTCCACCCAGATCCCCCCCACCCCACTGCGCCTCCAACTGCTGCCACCGACACCCACCCCACCCCCAATCTCAGTCCCTTCTCTGAGATCCCGAGTAACCTCCCCAAATGGCCTCTGTGATGCATCCGTGAATGAATGAATGAACGAATGAATGAATGAAAAACAGGTGTGGGGATCCGGAGGTGGAAATTAACAAACTAAACACGCCCCATCCCCCCATCTCTCCACCGCCACTACTCCCCTCCTCCAGGTTGGGCCGGCCCCCCTGTAGCCACTGGCAAGCAGGGAGAGGATGGCGCTGAGCTCAGAAAAATCATAAAATCATTAGTAGATGTTTATCTCCAGGTGCCTGCGAGGAGAGAGGAGGTGCAGGCAGCGGGGGAGGGGCTGCAGGGCTAGGGTCGCTGGTTTCTTTTCTCTTTGGGGGTCCAGCGAAGTGGGAGGGAGGGGGGATTTTGAACCATAGGAGGGGAGGAGCAGGCGTGTTTATGGATCTGCCTGGAGGCAGGGCTTGGATACTGCAGGGGGGTGAAAATTGTGGAAGGCCTTGGGAGGTAAGGAAAAGAAAAAAAAAAATTTTTTTTTAATCTTGGATTTTTCCCATTGCTAGGTGTGTGTTTGACTTCATAAACTCCTGTTAGATCAGAGTCGGGTTATCTTTTCTTTTAATTGCCCTTTTCCCCCTGTGGAGTGGGAATTGCAGCAAGCTACCTTAAATCCCTCATTTGCTTACCATTATGATGGGTCTTGTTTAGGGGGAGCAGGGGGTTGAAGGCGCTTCTACCTCCCGTGCCAAAGGAACGAATACATTACAGGTCAAGAATAAGTTAAATTGACAGCAAACACACCCCCTCCCTTCTCTTCTCTCCTATGGGGTTGGGCTCAGGGGAGAGAGCCTGTTAAAAGTTCTTGCTTAGGGACCTGACTTGAGCGTTTCGAGCTTGGTCAGGGCTATTGTTTGGAAGATAGAGCCAGCTAGGTAGCTTTTTGGGTCTGTTTACTTTCTTCTCCCAGGGCTGTTGTATCTGTGGGGACCTGAGGTTTGGAATCCTTGCCTCCCTGGCCTGAGTAGAGCCCCTTGCTCCTTCCATGGCCCCAGGTAAATCATTAAACAGGTCATTTGAAAACAAAGCTAACAGCTCAGATTCTGAACATGCCCCCCCCCACCAAGTGCAAAAAGCCCCTCTCTGTCAACGCCTTCTAATCCTACATCTACTTGCCCTCTACCCACCCCAGGGCAATCACCAGGACCCAGAGGCCGGATAACAGATTCCCAAACTCTGGCCTCAACAGCCCCTAACAGCCCCCCCGGTCCCTCCTTTCTTTCTCAGGCTGGGGAAAAGAGAGCTTTTAGGGGGTCGTTTTGTAGAAAGACAGGGGGAAAAGCTGGCTCTGCCTGTTCCCTGTGCCTTTGTAAAGGGACTGGCGCTATGGGCATCCCTCATCTGCTGCTCCCAGGGTCCAAGTAGAAGGTCTCAAATTGAGGCCCAGAGACAAGCTCATACTGCCCAACACCTGACCACAGGGACACCTTGTCCCCTTGTAGGGTGGGTACCCCTCCTCCCTTGCAGGGTAGGCCCAAGTGACCGGTCCAGTGGAGAGATGACTCAGAGGTCAAAGGTCATCTCCTTGTCTCCAGGCTCTGACTCTAGAAACCGCTGAGTATAGCTGGTCTGAGGACTGAGAACCTCCCACCCTTATGCACTCTGAGCCCAGGCGTGGCTTTGCATTGGAATCAGCCCCAGTGGCCCATGCCAGGTCACCAGCCTTTTCTGCCTCTTACCTCTATCCCTCTGTGAAATGGACACAGCACAGCCAGGCCCCAGTTCTTTTTCAAGAAGCTGCTTGCTGGGAGGTGGGCCACTTAATGCCTGTAAAAACAGCTGTGTCTGAAAGGAATACTGGTGTGTGGCCTTTAAAGTCATTTACAACAGTGAGCCAGGCAGGTAGGAATTCTTGACTCTTCTCCCCAACCACTGTGGTCCTATTAGCACCCACCTCCCCCAAATCATGCACCCCTGGAACATCTCACTGCCTGTTTAAAATGTTTCAATCACGTGTCTGTAGGGCCAGGTCCTTGCTGCAGCCTTCAAGGCCTTTTGGGGGAACCTGGATCCAGAATGCCTTGTCTTTAGCCGTCCCCCCAAGCAGATATACCAGAAACACCCACAGGTTGCCTGCTTTCTCTTCCCACTTCCCACCTGTACATTGTTCATCTCTTCCTGGAATGTCCCCTCCACCCCTGTCAACTCCACTTCAGTCCTCAAGATTAGTGACGTCACCCTGAAACCTCCCCAAGCACTCCCCTGCCTCCATCTCCTAGCATAGAGACTTAGTCACCACCCCACCCCACCCCACCCCTCACCTGCTCTCTCTGATGTCTCTTTGGGGTAGAGCAGGTATAGAGAGGAGAATGACACTGGAGACACTCAGTCCCTGATACCTGGGTGCAGCCGAGGCCAAGGGATGTAGAGATAGGCTTGCCCCTTCCTCTACAGAGCTGAGCACCCTATCCAGAGAAGAAGATAGACAGTCAAGAGTTGGAACGCTGAAGTCAGGAAACACGGTCCAACAGGGTAGAAGAGAGGAGGCCCAGGCCTGGCGAGATGATGGCTCAGCAGTTTGGACTGCTTGCTGCTCCTGCCAAGGACCTAAGTTCGCTTCCCAGCACCCATGCCAGGTGGCTCACAACCTCCAGTAATTCCAGCTCCACAAGATCCAGTGCCCTCTTCTGGCCTCTGCAGGTACCTGCACTCTTGTGCACATACCCAACACATAGATTTAAAGGAATCTGTTTTTCTGAAAACAGAAAAAGGAGACTCACAACTAGCTAGGGCAGCCTACGAGCCAGCCTGAAGGAGGAGGCTTTAGATCGTATACAATATTTTAGTAGGAATTGGGATGGAAGGGATTTAGTCCATGAGTAAATGACATATATCCTACAGGGAATGACAGCTTGATGACGTAGCTTTACAAAGAAGGCACTTGGGGCTCAGGGATTAACTTACTCAAGGTCATGAGGTCAGCGATAGAGCCTAAAATTTGAGTCTGCATCTCTGTGATTAAGCTGTTCTTGCTGGCACAAGTTACAAAGGAGGCTCAAATTCGACAGTGCAGCCAGCCCTTCTGTTTGCAGTGTGCTGTTCAGAAAGATTGAAGAGCACGGGATCAAACCACTGACCTTCATGTGTTCCCTTATGCCCGCTTTCTTTTTTGTAGCACTGAGGATTGGACTCAGGGCCTCCCGTGTACAAGGCAAACACACTCTACCACTGAGCCACACCCCAGCTCCTCACTGGGGGATTCTAGACAGGTGCTCTACCACTGAGCCACACCCCCAGCCCCTCACTGGGGGATTCTAGGCAGGTACTCTACCCACTAAGCCACACCCCCAGCCCCTCACTGGGAGATTCTAGGCAGGTGTTCTACCACTGAGCCACACCCCCAGCCCCTCACTGGGGGATTCTAGGCATGTACTCTACCCACTAAGCCACACCCCAGCCCCTCACTGGGGGATTCTAGGCATTTGCTCTACCACTGAGCCACACCCCAGCTCCTCAACTGGTAGATTCTAGGCAGGTGCTCTACCACTGAGCCACACCCACAGCCCCTCACTGGGGGATTCTAGGCAGGTGCTCTACCACCGAGCCACACCCCAGCCTTTTTTAGTTTGTATTTTGATACAGGGCCTTACTAAGTTGTCCAGGCTGATCTTGAATTCTCTCTGTAACCAAGACAAACCCTAAACTCGGGATTTTTCTGCTTCAGCCCCGTAAGTAGCTGGGAAAACAGGATGTGGATACCACATCCAACTTCAGTGTTTTTCTGACTCCTTAACCCATAAGTACTCAGGTGTATCTTTCCTGAGGGAAAGCCAGAGCAGAGTAGCTGGGCTCTACTTCTGCAAGGTGTGCCTTATGTGGCCAGCCCCCAGGTGACTCTTCAGAGAGGAGTGAAATCCCTAGATTCATGTTTGGCTCTGAAATCTGTCTCACAGTCCCTAAGCACCTGCAGCATAGTATGTTCAGAGCAGGGTGAGGAACAGCCTGGTTCAAGTCCCCGCACTTCCTGTCCAGTTATCTTCATGCATTCCTTCCCATTTATATTCCATCTCTCTCTTCTCCTTCCCTCCCTCCTCTCCCTTCCCTTCCGTCCTTCTATTCCTTCTCTCTCTGTCTCTGCCTGCCTGCCTCTCTCTCCCCCCACACCCGTCTCTCTCCCTCCCTCCCTCTTATATCTGGGAACTTACCGTGTAACCTAGGCTGACCTCAAACTTAGGATAACTGCCCTCCTTCAGCCTTTAAGTGCTAGAAGTGAGCTTCCACCCTGGCTTAAGCTGGATGATACGCCTAGGGTTATTCCATTTTGTTCTTCGCAGCTCAGTTTCCTCCCCTCTCCGTAATATGTGGCTAAGTCAGGTGTAGCTTTAAGAGCTGGGAAGATGGCTCATTGGGCAAAGCGCCTGTATGCAGGCATGACTGAGTTGGGAATCCCCAGTACTTAACATTTAAAAACAAACAAACAGAAACAGACTGGGGGCTAAAGAGACGGCTCAGTGGTTAGAAAAAACTTGCTCTTCTTACAGAGGTTCAGAGTTCAGTTCCCAGCACCCGCATTAAGCAATTTATAACCACCTGTAGCTGCTGCTCCATGAGATCCAACGCCCTCTTCTAACCTGCAATCTTGTGTACACACACAAACACACACACACACACACACACATGCACAATTAAAAATAAAACTTTAAAAGGGGTGGGGCAGTGAAATTCAGGGTTAGAAGAAATTCTGTCTCAGAAAAGGGGAGTAGGAGAACAATGGAGGGAGATAACCCAGTATCAGCCTCTGTGTGGACATATGCACTTGTGCACGTGTACACGTGCACACGCGAACACAGAAAAGAGTAGCTTTTGTCACTGTATGTAATACGGCGTGGGAAGGAAAGGCGTGTCAGGTAGCTTCTCTCAGAGCTATGACAAAACACCCCACAGACAGAGCTTGAAGGAGAAACGGTTTCCTTTGAGTCACAGTGTGACAGTACAGTCTGTCACAGCGGGGAAGGCACGGTGGCATTCATAACCAAGGGGACGTTGCTAATACTTCTCACATCCTGCCACCCCAGGAAGCAGAAAACAAATAGGAAGTGGAGGCCCAGCTATAAAAGCTTCAAGGCCTGCCCACAGTGACTCACTTCTTCTGTGAGGCTCCATACCCTAAAGGTTCTTCACCTTCCCAAAACGGTGTCATGAGCTCCGTTCAAGGGTCAAGTGTCCGAGCCTGTGGAAGACATCTTACAACCAATCCTTACCGGGAAGAACAGATAGTGATAATCTGAAATGCTCTGGGGTGAAGGGCTGCAGGGAAGGCTCAGTCATTAAGAGCACAGTCTGTTCTTCTAGAGGACCCAAGTTCAGCTCCCAGCACCCACATTGGTTGGCCCCCAACCACCTATCACTCCAGATCCAGGGGATCTGACGCCCTCTGCTGGCCTCTATATGCACCTACATGCAGGTTTGCATACCCACACAGGTGCACATGATTAAAATACAATACATTTTTTTTTAAAAGTGTTCTTGGCATGCCAGTGTATAACCTAGGAGACAGTGTGGCGGGTTGTTATTGAGCAGAATTGAGAAGCACTTGAGGTGAGCCCTGAGGAAATATGGAATCTAGATGAAGTTGATGAGGGGTAGGGTGTCTGTACAAAGAAAAGGTTCGGTATGAGGAGGAAGAAAAGAGAAAGGGTAATGGGGTTGCAGATGACAGCAGCACACTAAGTACGTGTATAGAATTGTCAAAGCAATAAACTAAAGAGAAAAGAGTTGATGCTGGACCTGGTGGTATAGGCCTATCATTCAAATACACAGGAGGCTGAGGCAGGAGGATCACAAGTTCAAGGCCTAGCCAGGCAATGATGGTGAACGCCTTTAATCCCAGCACTGGGGAGGCCGAGGCCAGCCTGGTCTACAGAGCGGGTTCCAGGACAGCCAGAGTTACAACAGAGAAACCCTGTCTCAAAAAACCAAAAAAAAAAAAGTAGAGACAAGCTCAAGAGGCCTGATTGAGCTACAGAATGAGTCCAAAGACAGCCTGGCCAACTTAGTACAACCCTACAAAATATTAAAATAAAGAGGGAAGAAAGGATTGCTGTATACCTTAGCAGTAGAGCACATGCCTGAAATCTTCACAGTAACAGGTGTGTTCATGGCTCAGTGGTAGAGCTCTTGCTTAGAATCCCCCACTGGCGGGCTGAGTGTGTGGCTTAGCAGGTAGAACACTTCGGAAGGGTCACACCCGCCCAGTATCACCAAGAACTCCAGGAGCTGGCTGTTCAGTATCTGTCAACCTAAAGATGTGATGAGGTCATCAAGACCTTTCTTTCCCCCTACCTTCCTGACTGGTCGTCATTCCTGTAGCATGTAGACCGAGTAGTGTGACTGCCATCGGTGTCAACAAAACATGCAGGCCCTTCTTGCCCCTCACCCCAAGCCGTGCACAGACCTTATCATCTTATTAGATGGAGCTGTGTCACATGACCATGCATGAGCCCTGCCCCCATGAACCAATCAGGACTCGCTCCCGTAAGGTGGAACTGATTACGTGAAAAGTATCAAGCCTAGAGGGGGGGGATACTTCCGCTAGTGTGTATATCCAGGGGAGGGAGGGTGACCACAGGGTGGGGAGGTTTTAGGACACACACAGCATGTGAGTCGCCACAGACACACACACACACACGCACCCCAGCCCCGGGCAAGATGAGTGACACTACAGCCCCTCTGGCCTCTGATGAGCTCGGGAGCCCAGCCACAGCCTTAGAACCCAGGGCCTGGTTGGAGGGGCCAGAGATTGTCACCCCAGAGAAGCACCCTCCTCCCTCTTCTCCTTAGAGCCAGGCCCTTCTGGAAATGGAGTTCTATGATAATCAAGAGTACATTCCAGGCTCCTCTGGGACCCTTCTGTCAGTTGGGTCGCTCCAGTCATACGGCAGCCTTAGGAGGAGACGCCTAAGTTTACTGATAAGGGACAAAACGCGAAGGACCCAGGGTACCCCAAAGAGGAGGGAGCTATGGTCTGAACCCAAGAAGTCGTGTCAGGAGAACCTGTTACTCCAAACACCCAGCCAGGTGCCCAAGCTGTCCTGGACTCCTGCGGCTAGGAGCCTCTTGATAGCCAAAGGCACAGTTGGAAGGCAAGGGACGTGCTGTTATCTTTGTGTCTGTCCAGGTGCGTCTAGTGTATACTTGTGTATGCATAGATATGTGTGCAGGTGCTATCTCAGAACCATACTCCCAGTCCTTCACTGGGGGATTCTGGGCAAGCCTGCTGTCACTGAGCCACACCCTCAACCCTCACTGTGGAATTGTAGGCAGACCTACCACCCCTAAGGTACTCCCTCGACGCCCACTAGAGGATTCTAGGTAGGTGTTCTACCATGGTAGCTCATGCCTGTTGTCCCAGCAGTTAGAAGCCAGAGGTCAATATCCGGTACCTTCCTCTATTGTTCTTCGCCTTATTTTTGAGACATGGCCTCTCACTGAACCTGTAGTTCCCCAATTCTTCTAGTCTGGCAGGCCAGTGAGCCCCAAGAATCCCATTTCCACCTCCCCAGATCTGAGGTCACAGGAATGCACTGCCACGTTTGGCATTTTACCTGCGTTCTGGGAATTTGAACACAGGTCCTCATGTCTGCATGGCCAGTACTTTACCAACTGAGCCAACCCTCTAGCCCCTGTTCTAACCTTGAAGTGCCACCTTAGAAAGCACATTTCCTACCAGTCATGGTGGCACGGACCTGTAATTTCAGGGATCTGCAGACTGGAGCAAGAAGAGTGTGAACTTGTGTCTAACCTGTGCTACCGAAAAAGAAAAAAAAAAGGCATATTTAATTTGATTGGCCCATAGCTGCCACCTGGGGATACACGTAAGATCTCTGGTTCATACTGCCCTGTGCTGGGTCCCTGCATTGCTGCTATATTAAGCTCTTGTCAAACACACGTGTAACACACGTGTATTTAGAGTCACCGTCAAGCCCACCATGATCCTCAGACTCCCAGCCCGGCCTGTTGCTTCAGGCTCCCGTTCCGTACCTAACATGGTAGTTTAATCATAGTTATGTCAAATGCCTGACATGCACAGCCTAGGAGAGGAAAGGCTTATTCCGCTTGTGGTTTCAGAGGTTTGGGTTTATCGTGATGGGGAGACGGCTATTTTCATGGCTGTAGAAGTATGTGACGAGGCATTTCACATCGTGATGGACCAGGAAGTAAGAGTGGGGCTATAACAGGAAGGGACTAAAGCAAGATACAGCTCCCAATGAAACGACCCCCATCTGCTTCCTCCACCCAGGCCCTCACCTGCTGCAGCTCCGTCACTTCCCTGTCATGTGATCAGATTCGTGTGTGTGTGTGCGTGTGTGTGTGTGTGTGTGTGTGTGTGTTCGCTCGCACGTGCGCGCACAGCATACATGTGAAAGTCAGGACAGCTTGTGGGAGGGGTCAGTTCTTCCCTTCCACCACGTGGGTCCTGGATTAAATTCAGATCATCAGGCTTGGTGGCAAATGCCTTTGCCCACTGAGCCATCTCACTGGCCCCTTTGTTCAGATTTTCAGTCCAGCAATGGGTTAAGTCATTGATAAGGTTAGAGTCTTTGTGATCTACCTGTCTCTGATATGCCCTCACAGACATACCTAGAGTGCCCTTTACCAATCTCCTGAGTGTGTCTCAGCCCAATCATTTTCCTGTGAATAACACATTAACCATCACACCTGGCAGCTTAACTGTTCCTCTGTCCCAGCTATCTCCCACAACCTATTTTAAACCACCTGAGATAGGTTTGTTTTGTTACGAGACGGGGTCTCAAGTAGCACAGGCTGGCTTCAAACTAGCTATGTAGCTGAAGGCCATGGCCTTCCATTTCTGATCCTCCTGCCTCCACCCCCCCAAGTGCTGAAATTACACTCAGCGCCACAACCAGTTTCTGAAATAGTTTAAAAATGTCTAGCAACTCTGACACCGTTCATTCAAATCCTACAATGGCCCTCCCTCTCTCCCTTCAGTGTGTGCCTTAGGGACTCAGTATTTGATAACACCCAAGGCTGGGCCATAAAAAATAAGGTCTACCTAGTGCTCACCATGTCTTGGAGCCTTTGCTTGGTTGGAGCCGGCCCCCATGTTGTGAGGGCACTCAGCGCTCAGGAGGTTGAGGCAGGGGGAATCGCAAGTTCAAGGCCAGACTGGGCTACGTGGCAAGGCTGTGTCTCCAAAAAGAGGAGAAGAAGAGATCAAACAATTTGTTTTTAAACTCACGGTCTTTGTTGAAAAGCGTTTGTCCTGACATTTCCCAGGTCTTTGGAGACGGTTGCCTTCTTGGTCACTCTACTAAAAGGTCCCAGTTGACAGTGGTTTCTTTTTCCTCCCTCTACTTGGTGGAGCACGCTGTGATTTGCTGCTGTCAACAGATAGAAGACCCACATCAGGGCTGGAGATGTGGCTCAGTGGCCAGATGCTTGCCCAGCATGCATGAAGTCCTGAGCTCCATCCTAAGCACCTCGTATCTCAGCATCCAGGAAGTGGAGGCAGGAGAATCAGGAGTCCGGGATCGTCGTTAGTAACTCAGAGTAGGAAGCCCGCCTGGACTACATAGTACCCTTCCTTAGACAAAAACAAAAGGCCCAGGAACCCAAGAGGAAAGCTGCCTGGATAGAGGTGGGGGCTCACTCACTCCCCTGGCAACTGTTGAGAATATGAAACAGCTGGAGAGAAAGCTCATTGGTTAAAGCACTTGCTGCTCTTCCAGAAAATCCCAGTTCAATACCCATCCCGTGCCGGGCAGGTCACAACTGGCTGACAGCTCCGACTCCAAGGGTTCCATGCCCTCTTCTGGCCTGCTTAGGCACTCACACACAGACATGCAAGTATACACAATTTAAATTAAAAAAGAAAAAAGAACTCAAACAGTGAACACTAAATAAAGTACTAGCCAAGAGGTAGAGAGTTTAGAATCCTCACACGTTGTTGGTGGGTATGTGAAATACTTAGTAGTGGTGGGGCACTTTCTCCAAAAAGTTAAAAAGCAGAACCGGCAAGATGGCTTCACAAAGGCACTTTGCTGTCAAGCCCGATGATCTGGATTCAACCCCTGGGGTCCATGTGGCAGAAGTAAAGAACCAGCTCCCATGGGCCTCTGACCTCTGACCTCTGACCTCCACACATTTACTGTGGTACTCATGCCCACACATACGTACCGACATACACAAAAATACCAAGAAATAAGTTTATTTTTCTGTAAGTTTAACAGAGAGCTAAGCATAGCAGAACGCAACTGTCATCCCAGCACTCAGGACTAAAGCAGGAGTGTAAGGCCAGCCTGATCTACAGAGTGAACTGAAGCCAGCCTAGGCTACATAATGGGACCCTATCTCAATAAAATCTAGGAGAGGAGGCTGGAGAGATGGCTCGGGAGTTAAGAGAACTTGCTGCTCTTGCAGATGACCTGAGTTCTGTTGCCACTGCTCACACAGCTGCTCACAACTGCAACTCCAGGGGACCTGAGGCCCTCTTCCAAGTCCACATGCATGCGCACTTACACACACAGGCATGCACGCATACACACACAGGCATGCACGCATACACACACAGGCATGCACACATATACACACAGGCATGCACACATACAGGCATGCGCACATATACATACAGGCATAAACACACACACAGGCATATACACATACACACAGGCATGCGTGCATACACACACAGGCATGCGCACATATACATACAGGCATACACACAAACACACACACAGGTATATACACATACACACAGGCATGTGCGCATACACACACAGGCATACACATATACACACAGGCACGCATACACACACAGGCATGCACACATATACACACAGGCATGCACACATACAGGCATGCGCACATATACATACAGGCATAAACACACACACAGGCATATACACATACACACAGGCATGCGTGCATACACACACAGGCATGCGCACATATACACACAGGCATGCACACATACAGGCATGCGCACATATACATACAGGCATAAACACACACACAGGCATATACACATACACACAGGCATGCGTGCATACACACACAGGCATGCGCACATATACATACAGGCATACACACAAACACACACACAGGTATATACACATACACACAGGCATGTGCGCATACACACACAGGCATACACATATACACACAGGCATGCACACATACACACAATGCACACATACACAGGCATACATACACAGGCATGCACACATACACATAACTGAAACCGTTTTTTTTTTTTTTTTTTAATCTGAGAGGAAAAAATTAGAAGAGCTGCCTTTGCACTGCTTGGTATACATCCTTAAGAATTGGAAGGAGGATAATGTGCTGAGGATGGAACTCAGGTCCCCAGCAAAGTGATTCACAAAAGCCAGAGTAGGGATGAAAGCCCAAGGCTCCGTCAGTGGATGAATGCATAGACATGTTATGCACGGGTATGATGAAATACTATCCGCCTTCAAGAAAGACATGCTGACAGTTGCCGCAGCCTGGATGAACCTTGAGAACATCATGCTGAGAGATGTCAGCCAGCAAAGTAAAGGGTGGCGGGCGGCTATCCATGTTACTATTGTGAAGTCCTCAGAGTGCTTCAATTTATAGAGACAAATTAGGCAGCAGGTGTGGAGTCCCAGCACTTGTGAGGTGGGGTAGAAGGACCAGGAGTTGAATGGAGTTCATCCTTAGCTACATAGTACGTTTGAGGCCAGCCTGGGCTACATCAGACTCTGCCTCAAAAAAATAATCATAGAAGGACTGGAGAGATGGCCCAGCAGTTAAGAATACTTAACATAGCTAGGTGTACTGGCACATGCCTTTAATCCCAGCACTCACGAGGCAGAAGCAGGGGGATCTCTGTGACTTTGTTCTACATAGTAAGTTCCAGGGCAGCCAGAGCTACATAGTGAGACCTTGTCTTGGCAGAGGGGGGATACTTAATGCTCCTGGAGAGGACCAAAATTTAGTTCCAAGTCTTAGAAAGGGCCACTTAACAACTACCTATAACTCTAGCTTGGAGCATCTGATGCCCTCTTCTGGTCTCCATGCGAACCTACACTCACAAACTGTGTGTGTGTGTGTGTGTGTGTGTGTGTGGTGTGTGTGTGTGTGTGAGAAAGTGAAATAAATCTTAAAGCCAGGCAGTGGTGGCACACGCTTTTAACCCCAGCAGAGTCAGTCAGATCTCTTATGAGTTTGCCTTTTCTACAGAGCGAGTTCCAGGACAGCCAAAGTTACAGCAGAGAAACCTTGTCTCAAAAAACCAAAAACATAAAAATAAATAAATAAATCTTTAAAGAAGAACTACTTACTACTAATAATAATAGAGACAGTGTGTCTATGTGGTTGCCAGGGGCTGGAGGAGGGACACAGAGTTACTGCTTACGGGTGTTGGGCTTCAATTCTGTGAGATGAAAGAGTTCTGGAGATAGATAGATGGCCTTCGTGGTTACACAGCACTGTGAAGTTCCCTTCTGCCAAAAGACTGTACAAAGAGTTAAGATGGCAAGGTGTGTATTCTACATGCTTTACCACAATTAACAAAATAAAAAGGCCTGCCATCCCAACTACACATGAGGCTGAGTCGGGACGATGGTAGATCCAAAGCCAGCCTGGGTAACTCAGTAAGACCCTGTATCAAAATGAAAGGCCTGAGGGCAGGACTCAGTATATAGCCCCTGCCTAGAGTCCCCCAGTAAGTCCGTACCTGTTGAGTACAGCTACGGTGTTTCAATGGAGCCAGGTTGGTCTCAACTCGGAATATAGCCATGGATGACCTTGAACTTCTGGTTATTCCGCCTCTACCTTCCGAGTGCTGGGATTACAGGGGTGTACCGCCATGCTTTGTTTTGGGGGCGCTAGAAATAGAACTCAAGGCTTTATCATGCTATGTTAAGGGAGCACTCCCAACAGAGCTACGTCCCCAGCCTGAGTATATTTTTTCCTAGTGAACACAGAACTGTGGTTATCTGACGCTGAAATGTCCCTGGACACTCATGTGTTAAAGGTTGATTGCTAGATACCAGTGCTTTGGGGTGGTGATTGGATCATGTGGGTTCTGACTTCACCAGTGCATTGGTACATGGATAGATTCAGAATTATTTTATTTTATGATGCAGAGTTGAGGTTTAATAAAGACTTTTTAGCGTTTGTATGTATTCTTTGAGGCTTTCATACATGTATATGGTGTGTCATGATCCTCCATCCCCACTTAGCCTCTCAGTTTTCCCTTCTCCGTGCCAGAACCCCCCACCACCAACTTTATATCCTCTTTTGTTTTATGCTATCCTACTTAGAATAACAAGACAAAAATAATTACAAAAGCTAGGTATGATGACCCATGCCAAGAAGGAAGGGAGAGTAGGAGGAAGGAGGGGAGAAAAGAAAAGGAAAAAAACCCTTCTTGCCCACAGCAAAGAGCACCCACCATCTTGGGACTGGTGCCACGTGCTGGCTCAGTGGCAACTTAAAGGCCCCATTTACCCTCCTGGCCGCCTCTCCCCTCACAGTCTTTGTTGTTGGGGTGCCTTGATGCCAGTGGCCAAACTATGTGATTCCTCTCTAAGGACCGCTAGCCACCCAGGGAAGCCACCGAAAGATCTGAGAACCAGAGGAACTGGAAAAATGGCTCAGCAGTTAAAAGCATTTGCTGCTCTTGCAGAAAACCCCAGTTTGGTTCCCAACATCCCGTGTCGGATGACTCACAACCTCCTATAACTCCAGCTCTGGGGGAATCTGATGCCCTCTTCTGGCCCTCTGTGTGCATTTGCACTCAGGTGCACATACATACACACAGACACGTATACACATTTAAAAAAAAATCTTTACAGAAAAAACAACTTAGAACCACAGCTTCTGCCCAGCTTCCTCCTGGAGAGCATCTCACCTTCCCTAGGGAAGTGTAGCCATCACACAGGGTGGCTCAGTGAGTGTCAATTTGCTGGGATTACAGATAAGCAGGCACTCTCTCCCAGGGTGTGGGGGACACTGGGCGAGGCCATGGATTGCCACCAACCTAAAGTTCTTCATTGGGCAACTTAATAGAGGCAACTTGCCAGAAGGGACCAGACTTCAGAAAGGGGCACCATCCCCACACACCAGCCTGCCTCTACCCATGCTGTTTTGATGTTTTGGGCTTATCGAGACAGCATCTCACTGTATAGCCCAGGCTTTGCTTCAAACTCACAGCAATCCTCCTGCCTCGGCCTCCCAAATGATGGGATTACAAGTTCGCACTATCACGCTGCGTTTTGTAGGGTGCTGGAGATAGAACCTGGGGTCTTGTGCACTCTGGCTAGGCAAGCATTCTGCCAGGTGAGCAGCATCCCCAGCCCCTTGGTGTCCACCTTGTTTTTTGAGATGGGGGGGGCCTCTCACCAATTTGAAATTCACCAGATAGCCTAGGCTCGACAGCAAGCCCTAAGCTTCCCTGTCTCTGCTTCCCCACTGCCGAGATTACAAGTCAGAATGACCACATCAGGTCTTTTCACATGGCTTCTGGGATCAAACTCGGGACCTTGTGCATACAAGGCAAGCCTCTGATCCCCACCCTTCCCAAAGGCAGGTTTAGATCTCACCAGGTGCAGTCAGGTGGCGAGCTAGTGCTCTGCAAGCTTGAAGCTGCATTTAAATCTAAGAGAAAAAAGGAAAAGGACTGACTACATAGAGGGATAGGATTCCTAAAGAGCCAGGCTCAGAATGCATGGCCTGGAAAAGGAGTGAGCTTCTGATCCCTGGACTTATGGATGGCCCTGCAGTCCTGCCCCTTTCCTGTCTCCTGCTGCCCTCTGTCGGGATGACACCAGGAAGTCCCTCCTCTTTTCTTACACAGTCTTGCTGTGCAGCTCAGATTGCCTTTCAACTCGTTATCCTCCTGCCTCAGCCTCCTGAGCGCTGAGGTTCTAGGTTTATATCGCCACACCCAGCCTTCTGCGGGGTGTGTGTGTGTGTGTGTGTGTATGGTGTGCAAGTGTGGTGTGTACACGTGAATATGGAGGTGCTATGCCCTTGTGCTCATACAGAAGGCATCTCAGGACGTCGAGTGCTTTCCTCTTTCAGTCTCCATTTTGTTGCCTTGAGACAGAGTCTCCCGCTGAACAGCAAGCTCTTGGGATCTGCCGGCCTCCGACCCCCAGTGCCAGGGTTATAGGCACGCAGTCATGGCTGGCTTTTTACATGGGTGCCGGGCATTCAAGCTTGGGTCCTTCCTTGCTAAGCGCTCTTACATACTAAGCCATCTCCTTAGACATCTGTGCTTTCAACAGGGACCTTGTGATAAGCCGTGCCACTAGTTAAATGGGCACTTACACTTATTTTCCGTCTGCAACATGTATCTGGTCCATACATCTCAGAGAAGGCGTTCCTGTGGATACTGTCTCCCACTCACCCTCCTGCTTTCTGGCTGCAGGTTTCTGTTTCTGAAACAGGGCTTGGCCTAGCCCAGGCTTGGGGACTTGTGGCCCAGGGTGCCCTGGGGAGAGGCCCTGGTGAGGGCCTCTCTCTGCTGGGTGAAGAAGCTGAGGGTAAACAGATCGAATTTCCAGAGGCAGCCAGGCCATCCACCCAGGCGGCTGAGACGATTGAAGATAGGAATGTTCTCAGAGGTGACTCAGCGCCTGGGCCCCTGATCCAGGCAGCCCTGGGCCTTGGCTTTGTCTGGGTGGTTGGCTTCAGCCAGTCCCCAGGGGAACAGCAGTAAGATTTTGAAGACTTGTGTGACTTCATGTCGATCACTTAAAGGTGAGGGAACATGTAGCCACCGTTAGCGGGACCTACTGCAGACTTAGTGATCTTTTAGGTTCACGGTGAAACAGGCAACAGGTACTCAGGTGAGAGGACGGATATGAGACATTTATATAAGAGCCTGGCCTAGAGGCTGAGGCAGGAGGATCTCAAGTTGCAGGCCAGCCTGCGCTACATAGGAAGAAAGAAGGAAGGAAGGAAGGGAAGGAAGAGAGAAGATACAGAAGGAAGGAAAGGGGAAGGAGAGTCTGAGGGAGAGAGAGGGCAGGAGGGAAATGCATGTCAGACAATTGACTGCAGTAATCAGGTAGGAAAAAGCAAATATGAAAAGAGCAGCTGGGCCCAGAGGAGCCCTGGGATGCTGCTCCAGAGCTGTCACCCACTGGAGAGAAGTCCCTTCAAGGAAAAGAAGACAGTTACCATCCTTGAGATGGTAAAGACTGTGTGGGAAACTCAGGGCTTCTGGTCAGCTAGATAGGGGACCAATCCCAGGGCAAGGGCAGGTCATTGGTTAGATCAACTGGGTGGAGAAAAGCTAACTGCCGTCCAGCTGATCATGGCTTCAGGCATGTGACCTGAAGAAGAGGTGAGGATGAAGGGCAACCTTTTTTAGAATGGAGGAAACCTGAGCCTGGAGAAGTGGCTAAGAGGGCTTGCTGCTGCCACAGAGGGCCCCAGTTCAGTTCCCAGCACCCATGTTGGGCAGCTCACAACTGCCTGTAACTCCAGCTCTAGGGGATCCAACGCCCTCTTCTGGTCTCTCTGGTCACCTGCATTCAACATGCACAGACACACACACACACAGACACACAATTTAAAATAAAACACGTCTTTTCTTTTTTTTTAATGGAGAGATAGTTCAGGGGTTAAGAGCACTGGATGCTCTTTGAGAGGACTCAGGTTCTGTCCCCAGCACCCACATAGCAGCTCACAGCCATCCGTGGCTCCAACGCTAGGAGATCCAGTGTCCTTGACTTCCCCAGGCACTGGGCACCCATGGACTGCACATACACATGCAGGCAAAATATCCAAACACATAAATAAATGTCTCGAAATAATTCTATTTTCTTTTCTGAGACAGGGTTTCTCTATGTAGCCTTGGCTGTCCTGGAACTTGCTCTGTAGACCAGGCTGGCCTCAAACTCAGAGATCAGCCTGCCTCTGCCTCCAGAGTGCTGGGATTTAAGGTGTGCACCAACACTGCCCAACTGAAATAAAAATTTTTAATTGGAGGAAACTTGAACCCTGGAAGAGGAAGAGACCAAGGATGAGAGAGGTGCATAGGGAACACAGAAGGACTGACAGTTTGTGAGGAAGTGATTTTTAAAGCCAAGCCGCACACAGTTACGGTGTTTTGAGAGGGACCCTCGGTAGATTCCTGTATCATAGAAATTAAGAGTGCTTAGTGGGCCAGATAGGGAGAAATAGGAGAGGCCTGGAGGGGAAGAGGATGGAGTCAAGTCTAAGGAAGGGAATGTCTAGGCTAGAGTAAGGAAAGTCATCTAAAGTTGGGGTTGGGCACAGGAGCCACCGGATGACAGACAGAGGGACAGAGACAGCTAAAAGAATGGACAGGGAGTTTGAATGGCATTGACCCAGAGAACAGGGCACTTTAGTTACTAGGCAACCAGTCAACAGCCTCAGGCAACACCCGAGCTAGGCCCTCCAGGGAATGTTGTTTACAGTTAATAGTGTCTGGGATATTGGGAAGATGGCCACAGGACCACAGATTGCTAAACAGGCCAGGGTTGACTTCCTGCATCCTTGCCTTCCTGTGTTGACAGAAAGTGGGCATCGTTAGGAGGGTGAGGAGACTGTTGTGCAGAGCAAGGAGCATGGGAAATTTACTGGGTCTCCAGTCCCATCAGGAGAGGGAGGGAGAATATAAGCACCTTTGTCCACACTCAGAGTACAAGACAAAGAAAGAAACAGATGCAAGCTACGGGCATTGCTCAGCATTGGAGCACCTGCCTAGAATTCCTATTGAAGGGCTGGGGGTGTGGCTCAGTGATAGAACACCTGCCTAGAATCCCCCAGTGAGGGGCTGGGGCCGTGGTTCAGTGGTAGAGCTCCTGCCTAGAATCCCCCAGTGAGGGGGCTGGGGGCGTGGCTCAGTGATAGAGCTCCTGCCTAGAATCCCCCAGTAAGGGGCTGGGGGCGTGGCTCAGTGATAGAGCTCCTGCCTAGAATCCCCCAGTAAGGGGCTGGGGGCAGGTGAGAGACTAACTCAAAATAGGTGGGTAGAGGGGTTGGTGAGATGACTCAGTGGGAAAAGGCACTTATCACCAAGCCTGATGACCTGAATTCAGTCTTATGTGATATAAAGAAAGAACAGACTCCCACAAAGTGTCCTGTGAGCTCCACACACACGGTGTGGCACACCCACATACATACCCGATTTATAAGTAAATAAATAAACATTTTTTAAAAAAACCGTTAAGGTCAGCAGCATCATTAAGGTGACTCACCTTAATGACAGCTAAGGTTGTCCTGGATCATACATACACACCAGAGAGAGACAGAGAGAGAGAGAGAGAAGAGAGGAGGAGGAGGAAGAAAGAAAGGGAGATATGGTAATCCACCCATGTAATCTTAGCATTCATGAAGCTGAAGCAGGGGAATTGCTGCAAGTTCTAGGCTACCCTGGGCCTGTGTACAACCATGCGGACCCGAGCTCAGGTCCTAACACCCAGGCAAGGTATGGTATGGCCCTTGCTTGAAATACCATGTGGTGTGTGTCGGGATCGAGACAGGAGACCACCGGGACTTGCTGGCTGCCAGCCTAACGGAAATAATTTGAGCTCCAGGTTCCAGAGAGACACTGCCACAAAGGAATAAGATGGAGAATGACAGAGGAGGACATCCAACACCCTCCTGTGGCCTCATTCGCATCGGCACATGGATTGAGAACCCCTGTCCTAGAGGGTCAGGTGGGGGTGAAGCTCACAGACTCAGGGCACTTGGTGACCAGCGAGAGCAACAGGTCCTTCTGTCTCCTCTGTCCTAAAGGTCCTCTCTGAGCCAGTATACGCATCGAATTGAGATGGACGTCCAGCAACTGGCTGGCCCCCTGGGACATGTCACTTCAACAACTTATTTATTTATACCTCATGTCCACTGAGGCCCTCGTTGCTGTCTGCTGGTGTTTATGTCCTCCAGTGTGTCTGGTCTATTTCTGGAGTGTCCCTAAAGGCTTGAGGGTGGCCGGAGTAAGCGTCTTGCCCGTTCCTGTATAACCAGGCTCTCAGGCAGCTGGGAGGCCTCATCCCTCACAGCATGCACCTGCTTCAGCCATCTGGAGGCTGAGAGCTTCAAGGCTCTCTCCGGGAATGTGGGCGCCTATGAAGGAACCCCACAAGAGTACTGATTGCCACTTACAAGGCGATCATTTGCTATTATCCTTTGCGGCAGTTATATGTTCTCGTTTGTCCAGATAAGAGTTACAAGTTGGCTATGGGACAGGCCTAGACATGGATGTCACCGAGAAACCAGAGAGGGCTGGCGCGGTGGCTCAGTGGGTGCAGGGAACTGCTGCCGAGTCTGACAACCTGAGTTCAATCCTCAGGACCTACAGGTGGAAGGAGAGAGCCTGCCCCTGCAGGTTGTTCTCCGACCTCCACATGTGCACCACAGCCTGCTCACGTGTGCACAGACACAATAACTGAAAAGGGAAGGTGCCGTAGGGGAGGGGAGTGTGTACTGCTGACTAAGCAGAAAATCAGAGACGGGATGCATGTCACCATGTCACCCGCCCCAAACAGGCGTTTTTCTTAAGATCGAATTTGTCGGTTGGTTGAATGGTTTCAAGATTTACTCACGTATTTGGTGTGTGTATGAATGTGCCTGTGTGAGTTTATGTGCCCCGCGTGGAGGTCAGAGGGAGGTGGATCTGCTGGAGCTGGAGTTGCAGGCAGTTGGAAGCCATTTGATAGCAAGGCTTGGAACCTAACCCACGTCCTCTACAAGAGCAGTAAGTGCTGTTAACCACAGAGCCGTCTCTCCAGCCCCTTGAAGATCAGCTTTGTGAAGTGTCGTTTTCACAGAGCAAAAGTTGCTCTGTTAGCCCAGCTGTGGTGGTGCACGTTTGTAATCCCGGTCCTTAGTGGGTAGAGAATTGGGAGTTGCAGGTCAGCATTGCTAACATGAGTGATGAATGAGTTGGAGGGCAGCCTGGGCTATAAGAGTCTGTCTCAAAAACAAACAAACGAAAGGAAAAAAAAAAGTTACCCTTCTTAGTGGACAGTTTTGGGTTTGAAAGAGATGTAGGATTTTGCAGCTACCAACACATACCAGAGAGTACATAAGGGACCTGATGAGGTAGCTTAGTGGTAGGAGCTCTTATGTAGAATCCCCCAGTGAGGGGCTGGGGCGTGGCTCAGTGGTAGAGCACCTGCCTAGAATCCCCCAGTGAGGGGCTGGGGGTGTGGCTCAGTGGTAGAGCACCTGCCTAGAATCCCCCAGTGAGGGGCTGGGGGTGTGGCTCAGTGGTAGAGCACCTGCCTAGAATCCCCCAGTGAGGGGCTCATCTGTGATTCAGAAGGGACCCTCTTAGACTGACCATAATCCTATGTCTTTCTGCTCAGGTGCAAGTTTTTCAGTCTGACAGAGACCCCTGAGGACTACACCATCATCGTAGATGAGGAGGGCTTCCTTGGTAAGTGTCTGTCCTCCCTAGTTGGGCCACCTGCCCATCTCCATATTTCTTTTTCTATTTTGTTTTAAAAAAAAAAAAAAATTGGAGGGAAGCTGTTTGGGCTTTTGCGAGGTTTTTGTTTGTCTGGTTGGTTGATTTTGTTTTTTTGTTTTTAAGATGTGGAGTTTTTGGTGATGATAGACTTTTTTACTTTTTGCATTTATTGATTTATCCTGTGCATATGTATACACATACGCCGGAGCATGGGTGTGGGGGTCAGAGGGCAACTTGTGGAAGTCACTCCTACCCTTCCACCATGTGGGTTCCAGACTCAGGTCATCAGGCTTGGCGGAAGCACGTTAGCACATTTCCCTGCTAAGCTGTTTCTTTGGTTTGTTGGTTTTTTGTCTGTTTGTTTATAAGATAGAGTCTCCCAATTTAGCCCAGGCTAACCACAAACTTAGGCTCCTCCTGGTACAGCCTCCCAAATGCTGGGATTATAGGAATGTGACACTGTGCATGACTATATTTTTCCATTTTTTTTTAATGTTTTTCAAACAAAAACATCTTTTTGGATTTAATTAATGTCTATGTGTTCCTGAATATATGCATGTGCACCACATGCATGCAGAAGCCTGTGGGGTGAGAAGAAGGTATCAGATCCTCTAGAACTTGAGTTACAGGCCATTGTGAGATACCATGTGGGTGCTGGGAACCAAAAACAGGTCCTTTCCAAGAGCAGTAAGTGCTCTTAACTGCTGAGCCATCTCTGTGTCCTTACTTTTTGCACTTTGTAATTTAAATATCATTTAGTTATCATAAAACTCATCCTTTTGAGGACCAAAAAGATGTGGTTAAGAACACAGGCTGAACTCCCAGAAGACCTGGGTTTGATTCTGGCACCACCTGGTGACTCACAACCATCTGTAACTCTAGTTTCAGAAGATCTAATGCCCTCTTCTGGTGTCTGTGGACATTACACACACATGGTGCACAGACAAACATATGGGCAAGACACCCATACACATAAAATAAGAATTTTTCAAAAATTAACCACTATTTTTGAAGTACAAGTTTAGCAAGTTGTTTTTATTTATTTTCTTGAGACAATCTCAAGTACCCTAGACCGGCCTTGAACTCTCTACATAGCTGAAGATGACCTGGAACTTCTAATCCTCCTGTCTCTACTTCTCAAGTGCTGACATTACAGGTGTGCACCACCACACCTGGTTTATGCCAAGCTTCAGACAAAGCCCTGGGTTTCTTGCATGCTAGGCTGGCACTCTACAATATCCCTTACCCTCAGTGGTCTGCAGAGAATGTTTAATCACCTCAAAATGGAGCCTTGTACCTATTAGCAGTTACTACCTGTCCTCTCCAAAGCCTGATGCCTAGTTCTTTTCTTGTTAGAAAAGTTGACTGACAAGCCAGGCATGGTGGCACACACCTATAATCTCAGTACTTTGGCTGGGGAGCAGAGGTAGGCAGATCTCTGTGAGTTCAAGTCCAGCTTGGTCTACATTGTGAGTTCTTGGCCAGCCAAGGCTACACAGTGATTCCCTGTCTCAAAAACAAAACAAAACAATAATACTAACAGCAATAATAGATAGATGGATGGATGATAGATAGATAGATTGATTGATTGATTAATAGATCTGGGTATGGTGTGTGTCTGTAACCCCAAAGCTTGAGTTACAGAAGCAGGAGGATTTCTGGTGCTCACTATCCAACCAGTCTGTCTGGTTCAGTGAGAGATCCTGTCTCAAAAAAAAAAAAAAAAAAAACCCACAGTGGATGGACTAGCAAGATGGCTCAGTGGTTAAGGGCACCCACAGCCAAGCCTGACAGCCTGCGTTCCGTCCCCTGGACCTACATGGTAGAAGGAGAGGACTGACTCCAGCAAGCTGTTCTCTGACCTCCACACGTGCACCATGGCACACAGGCCTGCATATATACATATACACGCAATAATAATAACTTTTTTTAACATAGGAGCAACTAAGAAAGACACCAACTAGACCTCTGACCTCCACACAGATGTGCACATGTACACACATACAAGAACTCCAGAACTGAGGCAATGCAATGTCTGGGCAGAGCCAGGGCTTAGGACTCTTGTTCCTGGAGAGACAGGTGGAAAAAACAGAGCCCACCACATCTGGCCAACAGGTAGTCAAAGCCCGAGACTCACAGATTGCAGAAGCCTTTCGCTGGCTCTTCCTTTTCTCTCTTTTGTGGAGCCGCCAGCCTCTCCATTACTAGCTGACTAACTACAGGCCCTTCTGAGTCAGCAGGACCAATGGGCTTCCCCTATGCTGTGGTCACCATGGTGACTGAGCTAGGCAGATAGGATTCTGATGGACTTCACTCAGCATCCCCTCCTCCCAAGCCATCTTTTCTGGAGGCTAACCCAGCCCCCTCCCCTTCCTGGTCTCCGACACCACTCCCAGCTCCATCTCTTTGGGGATTCATTACTTCTTCTTGATCCTCAAGATAGGGCTTGGGTTTTCTTTTTGTTGTTTTTTGTTTGTTTGTTTTCAGTCCACTGAGTTTGAGTCTTCTTTTTTGTTTATTTAGTTGGGTGGTTGGTTTGATTTTTTGTTTTTGAGGCATCATCCCATATATCTGAAACTGGAAGCATCAAGGATGGCCTTGAACTACATGCCAGTACTTCTGATTTTATGCAGTGCTGGGGCCGGAACCCAGGGCTTTACGCATGCTAGAGAGGCACTCTAATGAGCACTATGTCCTCAGCCCTTCTCTGTCTGTTTGGGGTTTTTTTTTTTTTGTTATTTGTTTTTTGAAACTCAAATTCACTATGTAGCCCTGGCTAGCCTGCTTCAGCCTCCCACAGAGCTGGATTTACAGGTGTGTGCCACCACACCCCTACCTTACCTGGCTTTGTCTTGGAATCCCGGCCTGGTTGCTCCTGGTCTGGAGATACTGGGCAAGTTGCTGGTCCCATCACACTCCATTTGTTGCCTGATCTCAGTCCTACTGTGTGCCAGGAATGGGGTCGAGAGGAGGGGTCTTAGCAGAAGCCTGGGATTTTATGAAGAATCCTATATTTGAGTCTCTGGGCTCATATCCATGGAGGTACTGTTATACCTGGTATTGTGTAACATCTTCTAGGGAGAAATGAACAAACATGATTCCACCCAAGCCTAGTTTATTGAGCCAGTAAGTTTACAGGAGCACGGAGAAGTCAAAGGCAGTTGCATCACCAAAAGCCCACACCAGCATGGGTGATAACTCATGAAAGCTACGTCCCTGGAGCTCCCTGCACAAGTTGAAGGCAGCTCCACCAAAGAGAGTCTGCTTTCCCCAGCAACGCTATCAGAGGCTTTGTGACTCTTGGAAATTTCAGGATCTTCCTGAGCCCTGTGAGATTTGGAGTTTGGGTATTTTGTTTGTTTTGTCTCAGTGAGACATGGTCTCACTAAGTAGTCTTAGCTAGCCGGCCTGAAATTCACTGTGTAGACCAGGCTGGCGTTGAACTCAAAGAAATCCGCCTGCCTCTGCCTCCTGAGTGCTGGGATTAAAGTTGGTGCCACCATTCCCAGAGCCTTGTGAGTTTTGTTGACTTCTGGGTTTTCTAGAGCCTTCCTCCAAAAGGGAATGTTTCCACTTGAAGAACGTAGCTATACAACATCTGGGCGCCTGTATCTCATGCTCAGAAGCCTGCTCCTGCTGGACCCAGGCGCCCAGGAATGTGTCATTTAGAAATCTGTATTCAGGACCTTTCCCAGACTGAGTCCAGTATGCAGCTGTAACTAAAGCAGGAAAAAGCAGTAACAGCATGTGACGCACAGGAAGGTTGAGAGAGGTAGGAATTCACAGCTGGAGCTCAGCTGGGAGGGTGCTTGTCTGGCATGCCCAAAACCATGGGCCCCAGGCCCAGCACTGTATAAACCTGACGTACTGGTACAGTGCCTGTCATCTCAGTGATGCATAGCTAGTTTAAGGCTAGCCTGGGCTACATAAGACCTTGTCTCAAAAAAAAAAAAAAAAAAAGGCCAAGCTGTTGTGGTGCACATCTTTAATCCCAGCACCCGGAAGGCAGAGGCAGGCAGATCTCTGTGAGTTCAAAGCTAACCTGGTCTACAGAGTGAGTTCCAGGACAGCCAGAGTTACGACAGGGAAACTCTCATCTCAGAAAAAAAAAAAAAAGCGAGCATGGTGAGTCAACTCCTGGGGGTAAAGTTGCTTCCTGTGCAGGCCTGGTGACCTGAGCGCAGTCCCATAAAGGTGGAAGGGCAACACCAACTCCACATGTTAACCTCTGGCCTCTATATACACACCTTGGCATACACACCCTCTAGAACACATATATACACATGATAGAAATAAATAAGAGCACTCATCGCTCTCGCCAAGGATCCGACTTTGTTTCTCAGCCCCCATGTTGGGTGGCTCACAATCATTTGTACTTCCAGTTCAGGGAATCAGGTGCCCTCTTCTGGCCTCCAAAGGCAACTGCATTTACAAGCGTATGTATGTGTGTGTGTGTGTGTGTGTGTGTGTTTGTACACGCAGGCACATGTGTGCACACACAATTAAAAAGAAAATAGATCTTCAGGCTGGAGAGATGATTCAGTGGTTAAGAGCTGCCCTTCCAGAAGACCTGGGTTCCAGTCCTAGCACCCACATGGAGGCTCACACCCATCTGTAACTAACTCTGTAGCCCCATGAGATCCCCTCTTCTGTCCTTCTAGGGCAACAAATGTGAATGTGGTACACAGGCATATGTGCAGGCAAAACACCCGTATACTTGAAAATGAAAATAAAAATAAAGGAGATGTGGGGTTTTTTTTTTTAATTTCATAAAAATAAAAAATAAAATCTTTAGAATTAAAATGAATTTTTAATTACGGAAATAGGAATTTGGAGCTGGAGAGGTGGCTCGGTAGTTAAGAGGACCCAGGATTGATTCCCAGCACCTGCATGGTGGTTAACAACCTTCTTTTAACTCCAGTTCCAGTGGATCTGATGCCTCCTTCTGGCCTCTACAGACATCAGGCACACATGTGGTGCACAGACATACGTGGAGACCAAACATGCACATAAAATATATCCTTAGACATAGGAATTCACTAAGACATTACCAACTCTGCTTTACAGTGGAGGAAATTGAGGCTGGACACAGATAAAACAACTTGACAAGTGTTTCAGGCCCCATTGAGTTACCCAGCATACCATTAGCCATCTGGGATGTCACCTGCTTAGTCTTCCCTAGAAGGGACCTTTGAGCCATCTTGTTGATTAAAGTAAGACACTGGGAGCTGGAGATTGGCTATGACTCAATAGTTAAAAGCACCTGCTAACTCTTGCAGAGGACTTGAGTTTGGTTCCCAGCACTGATGTCTGGTGGCTCACAAACACCTGTAACTCCAGCTCTGGGGGGCATCCTGCGCCCTCTTCTGGCCTCCTCAGCAATTGCACTCATGTGCACATACTCACATGACACATAGGCATATAAGTAAAAATAACTTTTAATGGTTTACTTATTTTTATTTTATGTGCATTGGTGTTTTGCCTGCTTGTATCTCTGTGTGAGGGTGTCAGAGCACCTGGAAATGGAGTTACAGACAATTGTGAGCTGCCATGTGGGTGCTTGGAATTGAACCTGGGTCCTCTAGAAGAGCAGCTAGTGTCCTTAACTGCTAAGCTCCTAAAATATTTTTTAAAGGAGGAAACTGAAGTCCAGGGACAGGCAAGACAGTCTCTTGCCTCAGTCCATCCACACACCTCTGTTAACCTCTCCAACCTGGCCTGGGAACACCCAGGCCCCAGGCAGTCACTAACACTATCGCCTGTGCCCTGTTCCCCTGCAGAGCTGCCCTCCTCGGAGCACCTGAGCGTAGCTGATGCCACCTGGCTGGCTCTGAACGTGGTGTCTGGTGGCGGCAGCTTCTCCAGCTCCCAGCCCATCGGTGTGACAAAGATCGCCAAGTCTGTCATCGCCCCACTGGCTGACCAGAACATCTCCGTGTTTATGTTATCCACCTATCAGACTGACTTCATCCTGGTGAGTCAGAGCTGTGGTGACTGGCTGTGCACTCTCCCAGCCTTCTGCGTGTAACACACGCACTGTTTCTAACACACTCATTATCCTGCCCCATCGGCTGCGCTGCTCCTCACCTCAGCCCCGTGCGCTACCACAGGAGGTGGGATGAGGTGGCGCTCAGGGACTCTACTTCCTGTCCTCAGGTGCGTGAGCGTGACCTGCCCTTTGTCACTCACACCTGTCCTCGGAGTTCACCATCCTTCGGGTTGTCAATGGAGAAACGGTAGCGGCTGAGAATCTCAGCATCACCAATGGCTTTGTGAAGCCCAAGATGGGTAAGTTGGGATTGAGGGGAGGGTCCATCCCCGGCAGAGAGCCCCACTCTCAGAGTCCACCTGGAGTTCACTGGATTTCAGGTGGAGCAGCCAGCAATGGCCAGAGATGGCTCCGCTCTCAGCCCTGCTCATGGTGTCAGGGTCTGTGGTAGAGACCATGGAGTAGAAGCTTGGAGTAGAAGGAGCTAAGCCAAGTGGTGGCTGTTGGGAAGGACATTCTCAGCAACTTGTACAGAGCTCCAGGTGCCTGAAGGGAAACTTAAAGACTCATTGCAGTCTGTGTACACGTGGGCTCCATTGAACAAGGTCTAAAGCTAGGTGGGCTTCGTTGAACGAAGTCTAAAGCTAAGACCAACACCTACCCTCAAAAGCACTACGCTGCCCTTCAAACCTGCTTCCTGTGCTTGCAGTTCAAAGGCCAGTCATCCACCCACTATCCAGCCCGAGCAACAGGTTCTGTGTCACCAGCCTGGATCCTGACACCCTGCCCGCTGTTGCCACACTCCTTATGGATGTGATGTTCTACTCCAATGGGTAGGTCCCTGGGGTGAGGTGCTGGGATGGGAGTCAGACACGGAGGTACCACTCCACCCAGGAGCCTTATCTGAGGGAGGAGGCATATTCTGCCCAGGAACCTAATCTGAAGGGGAGACACAGACCTATCCCAGAAACAAGTCTAAGGGAAGAGACGTGTTTTAACCTAGGAGCCCAATCTGTTCTAACCAGTCTGAAGAGGTGTGTGTATATGTGCCTATCTAGCTCTTTCCACCCTCCCTCTCATGTTTTTTGAACCTTGGTGGGAGAGGGGTAGGTATACATTGATACCTACCTACAGATACAGATGTCCCATTTGGGGCTGAGCATTCAGTCACTTAACTCTCAGGATTTTAACCATGTGAGTCTCTGCATTAACTGCCACCTAATGCAGAAAGATGCTTCTCTGGCCAAGGTTGAGAGCAGCACTAACTCATGAATATGAACATAGATACCTAGAAAGCAGAGTAACAACAGGTTTTTCTCTAGAGCCTGTGACCTCCCAAGCCATGGGCATTAGACCAGCTTTACAAGTAACTGGGCATGAATTCCTTCCTGTGCGGAGGTCCCAGATTCAAGCAGAAAGTGGTTGGTTACCCCAATAACCATCGTGCCACTATGGTACCAGTGGTTACGTCTTGCCTGGCAGGTTGGTATTGTAGCATTCAGGGTCTATGACATCCTGAACCATGTGGGCTTTTGATGGAGGCAAGACACAAGGCAGGCCCAGCCCCTTCTGCCAGACTGTCAGGTAGCAGGTAGGAGGGGCGGGAGCCCCACCCTCACAGCTCCCTCTTGATCCCCAGAGTGAAGGACCCCATGACTGCCAGTGATGACTGTGGCCACATCCGCTTCTTCTCCTTCTCACTCATTGAGGGCTACATCTCACTGGTGATGGATGTACAGACCCAGCAAAGGTAGGCAGGGACCTGTGCAGATTTTAAAGGGGCCCTGAAATGCATACATTCTTGGCAGTCAGTCTGCCCTACTCCCTTCATTGGAGACATTCCTACAGGTGCAGGAGTCATCCAAGCTCCACAGCAAGGTGGTGGAGATTCAAATCACAGTCCCAATGCCATCTGTCCCCGGGATCTCATCCCAGCATTGCCCTCCCTCCCTGTCCCCAGTGGCATTGACATGACCTTGGATTCTGTGCTCTGTCCCACCTGACAGCCACTCCTATCACTCTGGCCCTACAATGCCCCCCGTAAAGCACAGAAGGCTCCCCAGAGCTGGAAGGGCACCAGTAGATACCAGCCTCAAATCCCTCTTACTCTCTCTGAAGGTTCCCAAGTCATTTGCTATTCACAAGTGCATCTGGAGAGCTCTGGAAGATGGTGCGGATAGGAGGACAACCCCTGGGATTCGGTGAGACCGTGGGGTCCAATACCCATAGGCAGGGATCCAGGCAGGTGTTCCCAGGGCACCTGGCCAGCTCCACCCTATGTGGTAGTCTCAACAGGGAGTCTGATGCTAAAGGAGATTGAAGCCCTCATTCTGACAGATCCTTTGCCTGTGGTGTGACAAGTATACGAAGCTTCAAGAGACCAATGAGTGGGCGCTTATTCCCCATAGCCGAAAAGTGGGACTTAACAACAGAGGCGCTGCCTAGAATCCCCCAGTGAGGGGCTGGGGTGTGGCTCAGTGGTAGAGCCCCTGCCTAGAATCCCCCAGTGAGGGGCTGGGGGTGTGGCTCAGTGGTAGAGCCCTGCCTAGAATCCCCCAGTGAGGGGCTGGGGGTGTGGCTCAGTGGTAGAGCCCCTGCCTAGAATCCCCCAGTGAGGGGCTGGGGGTGTGGCTCAGTGGTAGAGCCCCTGCCTAGGCTCTAAGCACCCTTGTTTCCCTAGATGAGTGCGGAATTGTAGCCCAGATCTCCGAACCCTTGGCGGCTGCAGACATCCCAGCATATTACATCAGTACTTTCAAGTTCGACCATGCATTGGTGAGTGCCTCTCACTCCTCGACCCCCAACCCAGGAACAGGCAGGGACTACGCAGATAGGGAACAAGTTCCTGGACTAACACACTTTTTTTTCTCTTTGCTTCTTGCCCTGTAGGTTCCAGAAGAGAATATCAGTGGGGTTATCCACGCCCTGAAGGTCAGTCAAGGAGGGAAGCATTAAAAAAAAGGCTCATCTCTGGGCTCTTCCCTGCCACAGTCCACCTGGGCCTTTCCCCCCACGAAGAAGGTTATTCTTGCAGTATTTCCCTATGGACTGAAAGATCGGCCCTGAGACCCTAAGGAAGGGGCCGCTGGGACACTCCCCTGATTCCTGACTCCTCCAGGCCTGGGCCCAACCAAGGCTACCCCCATATCCACCTCCTGCCTTCCAGAGCCCCCCCAGCCTTTCCAGTAATGACTCCGTTTCCTCCCAGTGGGAACTTGCCCATCTTCCTCCCCCAGGTTCCACCCCAGAAAGTGGTCTCCGAGGTCCAGGGGGCTTGGGAACAGCCTAAAGCCTCACATAGAGCCCACAGCAAACACCAAAGGAAGCTGGCACCTCCCATGAGAAATTGCAATCGGGGTCCTGATGCACCTAGGGACATCTTAAGAAATTGCCGGAACAAGGCTGGGTGTGCGGAGCTGGAGAAGCCCCCGTGAGGCTCCCCCAGGGTGGATTAGGTATGGTTGCTGCTCTAGTTTCCGAGGCTCAGGGACTGGTTCCCTCAGAATGGAGGCCAGCAGGCCACCCTCAGGTCATAATGGCCAGTGAGCCTCAGACAGTTAGCAGCAGGCCTCCTACCCCCAAGCTGGGGGAAAACCAAGACCCTAGAACTCCGCCTGCTGACTACATAGGGCCTGTGTCAATCCCCTACTACGACTGCCAAGAGCAGCCCTGGGCCAACCTCTTACCAAGAGCACTCGTCCCTGGAGGAGGAAGGAATCCCAGGACACTGCCTCTCCCACCAGCCTAGAGCACCAGCTTCTACCTGTCCTCACTCCCCAGACCCAACATGGGCGAGCAGAGACTCAGTTTCCTCCCAGCAATGGGCATCCCCACCAGTCCAGGCCTAGGGTGCCTTGGGCCATGTCCACTTTCCCAGCTGTCACTTAGACCAGCCTAGAGTTTTCTCCCTTCATCCTCTCTATCCCACTTTTAGGGGACGAAGAGGCCTCAGCCCCCAGCTCACATACTTGCCCAAAACATAGCCAGCAGTCTATGGCCGCAGTGGCTCCTGGGAGGCAGTTATCTTGAGCATTTGCAAAGAAAAAAATCCCATTTGCAGTCCCTTAATTAATGTTTTTGCATACAGGTTGCTGAGGAAGGAGTAGTTTTGTTTGGAGGAGATGGGTCCTGTTTTGAGTCTTATTAGGGTGCCTAGGGTTCAGCGGCACATAGCACCCTAAAGCTCCAGGGACAGACACGAATGCAAAAATGTATCGTAAGAATCTTAGCCTTGTCTTCTGAGAAGAGTTATTGGGAGCAGAGCTCTGGCACAAGAAACCAGGACACCACAGCCACCCTTACAGGGCATTCCAGCATATCAGAGTTTATGGTAAGAGCACCCAGGAGTGGCACATTAGCTAGGACTGCGGGGTACACCAGATATTTGCTCTTGGGGTGTTTTTTCAGGCCTGTCTTACTTTGTCTCCAACAACAGGGTCAAGGGAAGGAATGTTTACTTGACCCTGCACAGGTCTTTCCGGACTGTGGTCCTGTCTTCTCGGGCAGCAGTAGTAAACCCAGACAGAGAACTGTTCTAGGACCGTGTAGAAGCTCAGAACCCAGCATGCTAATCAAAATCAACCTCTGGTGATTTTTGCACAAACCCTTAAAACAACCAAATCTTAATTGTTTTCTGGTCCCAAAAGGAGACCAAGTGGGCAGGGCCAAAGTGAGGCCCCCGAGTCCCCTTTTTCTCTCCCTGGGAGGCCTTGATTGTCCGGGGTGTACCTCTCCGTACCCCCTCTGTCTCCCTTTCCAGTTAGCCCTTCCCACCATGTAAGTGTGCTGACCCCCATATCCTTTGCCCCAGAGTCGTGTGGCCCCATAGACTCACTAGGATGAGATTGTGTATTGTACACACCTATAAATACGTGTTTTATTGTTGATAGAGATATATTCTGTAAATAGCATATATACTTGAGCAATATATATGTTAATATATTCTGTGTGCGCAGGACACAGGCAAGGGCCCCACCTCATGTGCGCGCACACGGGGACATTTTGAGCCACCATATATTTTTAATTCAAATATGTAGGCAATACAATGATTGGAAAAAGCTCTGAGGCCCTGGGGGCCAGCCTTGAGGGGATACAAAACCACCAGCCTACTGCATCTGGGACAGGTTTGGAAGGCCAGCATGGTCTGCTTCATAGCTACTGCGGCCCCATTCCCGTAGCCTAGGACTCTGGGTACTCTTTGATTTTATTTGGGAGGACTTTGATCCAAGGGGGGGGGGGGCGGTTGGGATTTCTTGTATTTTAACAGTGGCTCCTTCCCTCAGGGTTGTCCAAAAACTTTGTCTGGTAAACCCATCGTGTTCCAGCCTCTCTCCCAGGGTCATTCTCTATAGAAAGCTGTAGACCTAGCATCTTTACCTGATTCTTTTGGTTGTTGCTTGTTTTCTTGAGGCAAGATCGATATCTCTCTCTCTCCCTCTCTTCCTCCCTCTCTCTCTCCCTCCCTCCCTCTCTCCCTCTCTGTAGCCCTGGCTGTCCTGGAACTCATTGTGTAAGCCAGGCTGGTCTTGAACTCAGAGATCCACCTGCCTCTGCCTCCCCAGGGCTGGGATTCAAGGCGTCCACCACCATGCCTGGCTGCTTTTTTTTTTTAAGCCTGCAAGTTTAGGAATCTCAGGATCTATTATTGCCTGCTCTCTTCCTGGGGCTAACCCCATAGGACCCAGAACGCCACATATATTCCCCCAACTGTGTGTCCAGAGAGGAGCTGGGGCCTGGGTTCTGCCTGCCAGCCTTCCAGGGACTCCACTGTTCAGCTATAGTGGGTCCTTGGGAGGAAGCTGGGTCTCTGTTCTGTAACATTGGCATGACATGTCTACAGCTCTAGGGGATGTGATGGTCCCCATTGAGGCCCTCCACTCTTTATGTTTTCAGTGCTGTCTCCCCACTCCTTGTCATCTCCAGGTTTTACAAATGTGAGGGTCACTCCACCCCCTCCTGACGCAGCCTCAGAAGTGACCCAAGTGGCCAGTCAGCAGTCAAAGCTCTCTAGGGGATTTTGTTTGTAGTTTTCTGCTCGTGCATGCAAAGCAAGTACACCACTGAGCCACTCAGCTCACACGGTGGGTAGAAGAATGGCCTGTTAAGAAGTTAAAGTTTGGGGAACCACAGTCAGGCACCCCCCTTGGGCAAGGCTACCAAGTCATGGACATCAGGGGTTTGTGTCTACCTGGAAGGCACTCTAATTAAAAAAGCGCACATGGGGAGTGTGGCTCAGTGGGTAGCATGCTCGCCCAGCATGCATGAAGCCCTGGGTTCCATTCCCAGCACTTGGGAATTGGAGGCAGACAGATCACAGTTAAGGCCAGCCTGGCTACATGAAATCCTGTCTCAAAAAAAAAAAAAACAGTCAAAATATCACCCATATCTCTGACTACCTATATGCTACAGATGGATGAGAACATCCCCACTGAAAAAGCACCCCCACCACCACCTCCCACTCTGGCTCAGCCCCACAGCCTGGGGCACACCTGCTTCCCAAGAAATCTACTTCTCTAGACCCTAGCAGCATTACCGTCTGTGTACTCCCTTCCTCAGCAGGGTCTCTAAAGATACCCCAAGGGGGTGGGGGGAGTGCAATCCTGGCCCCATAAAACCCCCTTCCCCAAGCCTCCCACACATCAGCATTCACCCTGTCCCACCAGCCTCAGGCAATAAGTTTCTGGAGGGAAGGGAAGGATCTGGGGACCTGGTTCTGTCCCCTGCCCATCAGGCAGTGTTGCTGAAGCAACCCGCTTCGGCTGGTGAGATGGTCCCCCGGTGACATTGTGGGAGGAACTGCAAAAGTCAAGATACTCAGGCAGGTGGAAAGGAGGTATTGCCCAAGCACAGCCAGCCTTTGTCTGGTACATGATCTTCATAGAAAGTCTGAGCCACCTGCCACCAGCCACATTTCCCAGGCTGACCTTTTAAAAATCCCCAGCCACCTCTGGGCTACATGCCAGAGCCTCTGGATTGGATGTGGGGGCAACACAGACTCTTCCCTGCCTCAGCTAAGGCAACTGAGAGCTGAAGGCAGGGTGGGTCTACTTTGACCCTGACTTTGATAGGATGCAATCCGTCATGGCGGGGGAGGCATGGCAGTGGGAGCATCCGGGTCTGGAAGCAGAGAGAGATGGATGCTGGTGCTCAGCTCGCTTTCTTTTTACTCAACGCAAGAGCCCGGCCCGTGGAAAGTTGCCATCCACATTAAGGGTGGTTCTTAATGGTTATGGTTCTTCCCACCTCAACCAGTCTCCCGGACAGATTTACTCAGTTTGTCTTCTAGGTGGTTCTAGGTCCTGTCATGATGATTCACCATCACAAGACACCCCTAAGCCACCTGTGTTCCTTCTGTGAGCAGAACTGGGGGGGCCTTGGGTGGGAGCACTTAGCTTGGTGAGGAGAGTCTGGATGAGGATGAGGGGTGCTCTCCAACAGCGATGGGATATAGCTTTGGGTTTCCAAGTGCCATCACTTTGGTGCTGAAGGTCAGAGTATATAACCTGGAAGGGTACCAGACCTCCATGTTGACATCCAGGAGGAATGTGAAGCCAAGGAGACTGACAGCTGGTCAGCACTGTTTCACTGTGTGGGGTGGTTGTGGAGCACAGAGCTAACTTATTAGACCTGACCTTTTCTTACATCTCAAAGTTCATCCCAGCTTGCTTTTTCATGTCCATTTTCTAACTAGAAGCAGCAAAAAGGACACATTTAGCTGACCCTGGGCCTCTTCCCACAGTCTGAGGGAAGAAACCCCAATGTGACCCCAGCTGACCTCCAGCCCCCTCTAAAGGCTGCTCAGCTGGGGAAGGGACCGCTGGCCTGTTGCCAACAGTACCAGCAGAGGCCCCAGGGCCTAGCCTGTGGTGCTTGCAAGCATCAGTCTGGTGATGGTTTGTGGCACTTGGTAGAAGAGGAGAGAAGCTGGGATTGTCAGAGGTACAGGGTGGCCCTGTCCTGCCGTGGTAGGATGCTTGTACTGTGTGGTTATATTTACTTATGTGTGTGTGTGTGTGTATGTGTACATGTATTAGGCATGAGTGTGTATGCACATGTGTGCAAGGCCCGTCTCCGAGCTGCAATCTGTTTCACAGTGTTTGGTCCCTCAGCCTAACCCTGGTACCACCACACGGGGTTAGCCAGATGGGGATGCAGGCCCCAGTTCCAGGTGGACCGTGGGGCTGCCCTAATGGGATAGACTCCTTCCATTCTCTGCATCCCCAGCAAGGACTCTGCCCCTCAGAGACCCAGGGAGTCCATGCAGGCAGCCTGAGCTGGCCCAGCCCATCCATGGGACTCTTCAAATGATTCAATTCTGAAGACAGTATTCGCAGGGAGAGAGATGCTGGGGACAAGAGGTACCCCTTGCTTACCAGAAACTCATCTTGGAAAAGGGTCCACAGAGCTAGAGACCCCAGCAATGGGCAAAATTTGGGTCTCCGTGGGATGAGCCTCACAGTTTTCCTTTCTATGCCTCAGTTTATCTGTATCGCAGGAAGAGTTAGAACAGGGTCAGCTCCCAGACAATAGGGAGATGAAAGAGCAACAATAGTTCTCCCAGCTCTCCTCTTGTATGCCAAAATCATTTCCGTTATCCTGAGGCGGGGGGAGCAGGTGTGGGTGCTCTGCCCACAGCCCAGCTGACCCTCACCTGGCATGTTGTGCCCAGGTCACCAGCAACAGTGGTACTTCATCCTGCAGCTCGGGTGAGGGGGGGGGGGGAACTGGCGTCCTTCTTTCTCAACCTCCAGAGCCCTCATGCTTTCGTTTTGTCAAAGACACAAAACCCTTGAGAGTTATGTACTGTATGATGGAGAGAAAAATTGTCCCTAATGTTCCCCCTAAAAAAGACAGTATATTTTGTACTTTGTAAAGAGTTCATTAAATGAAGGGGAAAAAAAAATGTTGGCTGACGGCTGTCTGATTTTATGTTGACTTATCCAGGATCGTGTCTCATTTCTTTCCTCTTTCCTCTACTGTTTGGAAGAACGTAGGTCATGGGTTAGAGGAAGCAGGATAACCCTCAGGTGTAACACCTTGAGTCTCAAAAACTGCCCAGAGTAAGGACGGTTATATCGTATACCTGATGCTGTGTATTAGATTGCCCCCAAACACAGTGGCTTAAAATGATACATATCTGTATCCCAGCACTCAGGAGGCTTAGGCCAGAAGATGAAGGGTTCTGGGCTAGCCTGAGCTACATACTGAAACCTCTCAAAAAAATAAAGGGTTGAAGAGATGTGACTGGGTGGTTAAGAGCACTTGGCTGCTGCTCTTTTCCAGAAAACCTGGGTTCAATTCCCAGCACCCACATGGTGGCTCAACTGTGACTCCAGCCCCAGGGAATCTGAAGACCTCTTCTAGCCTCAGCAGGAACCAGGTACCCATGTGACACACAGACATACATGGAGCAAAACACCCATATGTATAAAATAAATAAAAGCTAAAAGGAAGAAAGATTTGTCCCAGCTCAGAGGGTTCAGTCCATGATCTTGGTCCCGGGTGAGGCAGAACATTATGACAATGAGAACTTGGAGAGGAGGGATCATTCATGGTGTCCGGGAAGCAGAGACCGAAATGGGGAAAGGCCAGGGCAAGATGTAGCATCTTCAGTGGCCTGCTTCCTTCAATGAAGTACTGCCTCTCACCTTTCACCAATTCCTAGTAATGTCATCAAATGATAAATCCATTAAGCTAGCGATAAATTCATTAGGTCAGAGCCCTTTCGTGATCTAAATGTTTCTGGAGACACCATCACAGATGCAGCCAGGAGTGTGTTTGCAAACCTAGACATCTCTCAATCCAGTTAGCCACCAGTACCCACAGGGTGGCCCACAACCCTCTGCAACTTCAGTTCCAGGAGATCTGATGTCCTCTTCTAGCCTCTGTGGGCACTGCACATGTGGCACACATATATATGTGTATACATGCAAACAAAATACTCAAAAAGCTTTTTGGGGAGATTTTAAAAATTTATGTATGAGTGCTCTATGCGCACATACACCTGCATGCCAGAGAGGTCCTCAAACCCCATCATGGGTGGTTGTGAGCCACCATGTGGTTGCTGGGAATTGAATTCAGGACCTCTGGAAGAGCAGCCAGTGATCTTAACCACTGAGCCATCTCTCCAGCCAACTCATAAAAACCTTTAAAAATAAATTAAAAAAAAAAATTTAAGGGGGGGGCATTGGAAAGAAGGTTCAGTAGTTGAAGGGCCCTTGCTATTCTTGCAGATAAGACAGGTTTGGTTCCTAGTACTTAACAGTGGGTCCTTCCGTAACTCTGCTCCCAGGGGGTCCTTAGACCACCTTCTGGCTTCTGTGGCCATTACACACAGATGGTACGCAGACATACGTGCATGTAAGACACGTACACACACAAAAATAAAAATAAATCTCTTGAGAGAATAACGAGGACACCTGGGAAGAGCAGGTGACTCACTTTGCCCAAGGTATCGTTCACATGTTCACTAATGCAAGAGGACAGAAGTCACACAGCGCCTTAGGGTTTCCAGGTGTCAGATGTGGGGGGAGGGGGAGGCTAAGGACCAAATAGACAAACACTGACACAGATGGCAGCTGAGCGGGAGCCCTGGTTCAAGACAGGTGAGGCCCTAGCAGGAGCCCTGGTGACATGCAAAGGGCACAGATGAGCTGCACGGCCAGGCTGAGCAACAGGTCAGTCTTTAAGGGTACCCCTTTTTGTACAGAGGTGACTGAGGTCAAGGGGCTTTGCTTTTAGTTCGTTGAACAAGGGTACCATGTAGCCCAGGCTGGCCTCTAACTTGCCGTGTAGCCAAGGATGACCTTGAGTTTCTGATCCTCCTGCCTCCATGTCTACCACTGCTGGAGTTACTGCAATGTGCTACCACATCCCGTTTATGAAGTGCTGGGAACCAGACCCAGAGCTTCATGGATGCTATTCAAGGACTCTACCAGAGCTACATTTTAAATCATGTGGAGCATGTGCACATGGACACAGGTGCTTTCTGGAAGCCAGGAGAGAGTGTCAGATACCCTAGAGCTGGAGTTTCAGGCATTTGTGCACTGCCTGACATGCTGGGAATTGAACTCAGGTCCTCTGGAAGAGCAGTAACTGTTCAATCCACTGAGCCATCCCTTCAGCTCAACTCTTCTTATATTTCAAGTTCACAGCGAACTTTCCTATTGTAAGCCTAAGATTGTCGCTTACAGAGCATCAGAGGCAGCATCTGCCTGGCTGAGGACCCCTTGCTACCAAAACAACCATTCCCTCCAACACCAGCCAACTGGTTCCCATAGCAGCCTGCTTGTTGACCTTCTGCTGTTTAACCTGAAACCTCCTAACACATCCCAAATTTCCTTTCACCCTGTTAGGATTTCAATCTGAAATGTCTCCCTTGGACTCGTGTCAAATGTGTGCTCTATAGCAGGTACCACTGTTCTGGGAGACTACGGGACCTTTTAAAGAGGTAGGGCCTGGATGAAAGAAATAGGTCACTGGGGGTGGCACTTTAAAGGTAGTAGGCCAGCCCCAACTTCCAGTTGCTGTTTCCCGATCTGCCGTGATGTGAGAAGCCTCTACCACAAGCTCCCTGCACCATGAACTCTGCCATGCCTTCCCTGCCATGTTGGACTGGAACCCTCTGAAACCCAGAGCCAAAATAAACCGGTATTTTGGGCAAAACTTTGCTTTCTTCCACAGCCCACACAAGTGGCTACCATACTCTGTAGTTGGTTTATTGTCCATTTCCCTCCCCGGAGATAAGTTGCACAAAGCAGGAATTCTTCCCACGTGACTCAGTGTGCCCCAGGCCTGCACGTAAGGGACCCACGAGTACCTGTAGAGTGAACGAGCAGCAGCAGTGGGGTGTAGCAGGCAGTGTGGGAGATCATGATTAGTGACTCAGACACGAGCTATTTTCCCAAAGAATCTATTTGTTCAGAAAATACTTCAGAAAGGACTAGGGGGATGACTCAGTGGGTAAAGTGTTTGCCTAATAAGCAGGACAACCTAAGTTCAATCTCCAGAACCTATGCTCTGGCAAGCATAGTGTCATGTGCCTGTAATCCCAGCACTGGGGAAAATAGAAATGGGAGGGTCCAGCCAGCCTAACCTAGGAAAGTTCCGGTTCAGGAGAGATCCTGTGTCCAAACATACAGTGGAGCTGGTGTGACGGAGCACACCTTTGGTCCCAGCACTCTGGAGACAGAGCCAAGCAGATCTCTGTGAGTTCAAGGCCAGCCTGGTCTGCAGAGTGATACCCGGTCTGGATAACATGGGTAGACCCTGAGGGAAGATGACACCTGTCACCGTACTCTGCCTCCACATGAATGCACACCCACCCACGTGCACACACACACACACACAAAACACGTCCCAGGTGGGACTGCCTCCCAGAGTGTTGCTGCTGGCTTCCATTTGCTGCTTTTATGGTCTCTAAATGACAGAGTAAACCTTCTACAAGACCTCCATTCTTAAAAAAGGCAGAAAATATACTTTATTCCAAAAGACCTTTTCAGACACTGCTCTGAATGGAGAAGACAGCTTTCTTAAAAACAAATATTTTCCCAGTTTCTGAGGCTTCCTACTCCAAGGCTGGCCCTCCAGCCAAGATTCCATAGCCCTCAGCCCGCAAGCATTTGGCCTGCAGCTTCGTTCTTCATGGGCTTCTAGACTATTCCGAACTAGGCAGTGAGGAGGTAACAAGGCTTGATACTGCAGTCCCATGGGTGGAGGCTGGCTCACAGTGGCCAATCCATGTAGATTCTCAAGGCATTCTGGACTCCGGGACTGTGTCCTGAGGAACTTGTGGGGGTGGCAGCTGATCAGAGGCCCTAGCTGAAGTCAGCTGGCTCTCTTGAGTTGGGGCCAGCCGGAGGCCCAAGTGTGTCCTGTTATGACGGACGACTATAAGCTCCCCCAAGTGCCTTGTCCTACCTCCAGTCCCTTAATACCAATTGTGTCATGAGCTTCCCCTAAGAACAGTGTCTCAGGAGGGATGCATCCCCAGATGCCACCACATGTTACCTGGAAAGGGAATCGACCCAGCCAACCCAGGTTCTCATCCCTGGTACTCCTCGGGGGCATGCCAAGCCACGAGCAGCCATCCTGTGCTGAGTTCAGTGGGCAGCAGCCTCAGCAGGGGGAGGGTCTTGTCCACAGACTCCTGTTATAATGTCCCCACTGAGGACACTGAGCAAGCAGCCTGTTCTACAGAGGCCCTGGCCCTCTCCCAGTACACCCTGCCTCTGCCAAGCCATTGCTGTCGGTGTAGCTGGGGCCTTCTTGGGATGGGCCAGGAAGGAGGTTCAGATGAAAGACTTGGCCAGGGTCACCATGTGATCCACACCACATGCCACATTCACGGGTTGGCCGGGCATTGTCACCTGGAAAACAGGCCACAGGACACAGTGAGGGGAGAGGCAGGCATGCTCTGGGGAAGGGGCTCATATAGCCCAGGCTAGCCTCCAACTCTGTGTGTAGCTGAAGCTAAGCATGAACTTCTGATCCTCCTGCCTCTACCCCCCTAGTGCTGGGTTTTCACAGAGGCAGCACATCTGGTTTATGTGGCACTGCGGATAGACCCTAAGGCTTTGTGCATGCTAGGCAAGCACTCTGTCAACTGAGGCTCACCCTCAGCCCCACCTCTTGGTAGGTTCTTTGCTTTCTGCGAGGGTGGCTCTACCCCCTAGAAATGGGACGCCCACACTAATCCACAGCTCACTAGTACCAGGAAAAGGCTACCCTACTTCTCTGCCCATCAGTGGCACCACCTCTAGTAATCACCCTAGAGAAGTGGCCCTGGGGAAGGTGGCTCCTGGTACATTGTGAGGATGGCTTCCAGATTCCCTGCCAGAAGGTGTTCAGTAACCTGTCCTGAGGATCACCAAGTATTTCCCAAGAGCACGGGAAAGGCTTCCGCCTGGTGGGTCTAGTGTAGGTACGGAGCCAAGCTGGCCCAGTGACTTTAGTCAGTTGACCTGTTGACCCTCTGCAGCCACAGGCTGGATCCCAGGTGTTCCACAGCATGGCCACCAGAGGGGCAGAGTTCCTGCTATGTCTCAAAAGGCAATAGGGGCTCACCACAGTCCTAGCCGTGCTGCCCGTCTGGGCCAATCTTTCTCCAGGAAGACCTAGCCCTCAATATAGCAGGCGGCCAGCCTCCTTTCCCAACCTGAGCACTGGCGTCTGCCTGCCTCCAGAGGATGCTGCTTTACAGCCTTCCCTGCCATGGGTACCCTAGACTGTCCCGGGCAATCTCAAGCCTCAGAGCTACACTGGGCCCCCAAAGGGCTGGTCCCTGCAATCCTCATTATCTTCTTCATTACACAGTGTGTAACAGCAGCAGCCATAATGTGGAACGAGCCAGGGGCTGGAAGAGAAGCTGTGTATGCTGCAGAAGGCAGAGCTGGAGAAGTGACCCAAGCCTCTTAAGACGGGCCCGGGGACTTAGAAGATCTTCACTGAATCCCAGATAACTGGACAGAATTTTTTACACTGTTGAAGTGTGGTTTTGCTTTGTTCAGATTGTGACTGTGGCTTGGCTCTTCCTTTTTTATTTATTTTATTTTTATTTTATGGGCATTGCTGGTTTGCCTGCATGTATGTCTTTGTAATGGTGTTGGATCCCCTGAAACTGGATTCACAGACAATTGTGAGCTGTCAATGTGGGTGCTGGGAATTGAACCCGGGTCCTCTCTGAAGAGCAGCCGGTGCTCTTAACCACTGAGCCACCTCTCAAGCCCCTTGTTCTTCCCTCTTGAAGAAGGTATTTAACTTAATTTTGATTTTTACAGAGGCTCATAGCGGAAAAACTTCAAGCTTTTTTAAAGATTGGCCATTTAAAGAGACTGAACTCTTAATGTGTTTGATTTTTTAAGGACGGTAGAGCTTTTAAAATTATGTTTTATACTGTGACATTTATATTAACGTGTCATCTTGGGGATAAGTTAGAAAGGAAAGGTGCGAACTGAAAACTGAACCAGGAAGTGGTGACACAGGCCTTTAAACACAGCATTCAGAAGGCAGTGGCTCTCTGAGGTCAGCCTGGTCCACAGACTGAGTTCCAGGATATCCAGGGCTACACAGAGAAACCCTGTCTGGAAAAAAAGGGGGTCTGGGGAAGTGGAGATGATGTTTGTTTATCAAGCTGACAAGTAGCTATTTGCAAGTTTCATGTCAACTTGACACAAGCTAGAGTCATCAGAGAGGACAGAGCCTTAATTTAGAAAATGCCTCTATAATATTAAACTGTAGGAAAGCCTGTAGGGCATTTTCTTAATTAGTGATTGATGGGGGAGGGCACAGCCCATTGTGGGCGGGGCCTTCCCCGGGCTGGTGGTCCTTCCTGAGAGCTGAGGTGCTCGGCCCCATTACCACGTTCTCTTTTTTATCACTGCTATTATTATCATGAAACTAGAAAAGGACATTCCACGGCAGACAATGACCATGGCTGGGAATGTAGCTCAGTGGGTAGAGCACTCGCCTAGCATGCACGAGGCCCTGGGTGCAATCTCCAACACCTATAAATCAGGAATGGTGGCTCATACCTCTCATCCTAGCACTTGGGAGGTGGATGCAGGAGGCTCAGAAGGTTCTCAGCTACACAATGAGTTTGAGGCTAGCCTGGACTACATGAATCCCTGTCAAAATAAATAACCAGGTATTAAGTACCTCTCAATGCCTACCTGTCACCCTATGCCCTGCTCCCAACTGACAACTACTTAAACCAAATCTTGCGTTCCCCACAGGCTCTCAATGCAGAAGGTCACATGGCAACCTTGTGCCTCCCTAGGGAGGCCCTGCATGACTTTGCCATCAGACCCAGATGTGGATGCGGGATCAGCTGGCCAGATCTGTATTCAACCATCCTTCCCTGCTGGCAACTGCAGAGAAGCTGTGACTGCCTGGGCAATTTCCTGAGTGTAGGACAGAAACAAACACAACAGGTGGCCTGGCGTAAAAGCACTGAGGTGGCAGGTGCTGACTGTGGAGCTTCAGCACCATTAAGTGCTGCTGGCGACAGCAAATGAAGGCAGGAACCATGCCACGCTGTCTCACTGCCTCCCCAAACAAAACGCCTTGGCAAAGGCTGCCACACAGACCACTGAGCAAACAGAAATGGGCCCTGGGTGACAGCGGCAGCACGGAGCTGCAGACGGTGCCCCAGGCAGGGCCCCAGAACAGCAGTGCCTGGCTGCCCCATGCTGACCTAGCCAGGTGGCTTCTTAGCAACCTTCCAGGCCCCTTGAGATCATCTGTTTACCTTCTCTGGGAACGTGCCTTGCCATGGTCATCTGCAGCCAGCCCATTGCACTTAAGCACCTGCGTACTGCTCCCCAGATGCTCTGGCCATTAGAGCACAGGAAGCTGTTTGATCTCTGTTTGCTGGCCAGCAAGGACCTTTGGGAACAGCAGTGGCTCCTGAGACTCCAGTGCCCCCTGGCGTACGTCCCTCATGTCTCTGAAGTGATTCCACATAGGCCTGTCCCTGGTCAAGTGGAGATTTTTGGTCTTTGTGCCTCATGTAGCCCAAGCTGGCCTCAAGCTCCTATGTATCTGAAGATGACCTTGAACTTCTGATCCTCCTGCCTCCACCTCTTGCTCCCAAATCCTGGGATTACAGATGTGCTCTACCACATCCAGTTTACGTGGCGCTAGGGAATGAACCCTGGGCTTCTTTCACGCTAAGCAAGTCCCCTATCTTTTTTCTTCTTTTTCAGAGAAAGAGAATGAATGAATCTCACTGTATAGCCCAGGTTGACCTGGTCCTCCTGCCTCAGACTTCCAAGGGGTGAGGACTGCAGGTGTCATCACTATGCCCATCAAGTGAAAATGTGACCCGGCTTCACCTATCTGTGACTTATATGTGTGACCTCATGGGATCCACCTCAGGTCTCACAGCTCACACTGCAAGAAGGGCTGTGGTATGGGAACCCTACACTACCCTGTGGCTCCTGGGACTCCAGCGGCCCCTGGCATGTGTGCCCCGAAGGCTCCTGTGCTGAAAGCTTCAACCCCCAGCTTGGTGCTATTGAGGACTGGTAGAAATCTGTAGGGTGTGGCCTAACGAGAGGTAGTTAGGACACTGGGGATGCCGTGGCCTTTCCAGTACTGTGATAAAACACCATGACCATCAGCAACTTGAGGAAAAGGTTCATTTGGCTCATGCTTCCATGTCACCGTCCATCACTGATGGAAGTCAGGGGAGAAACTTAAGGCAGGAACCTGGAGGCAAGAACTAAATCAGAGGCTGTGAAGGACACTGCTTACTGCATATGCACCCAGGACCACCAGATGTGGCACTACCCACTGTGGGGTGGGCTCTCCTACCAATCACTAATTTTTTTAAAATGTCCCACAGGCTTGCCTACAAAATCTACGAAATGGAAGCATTTTCTCAGTTGAGGTTACTTCCTTTTCAGAAGATTCTAGCTTGTGTCAAGTTGACAAAAAAAAAAAAAAAAAGAGCCAGCACAGAAGGCATGCCTTTGAAGAACACAGGCATCAGGCTCCAGCAGCCTAGACACGGATTCTTAGACACAGCGGCTCTGCTTTGCCAAGTCACCTCACTAGGTAACAGGCTCTCTGGTTAACAGGCTGTGATGGTTAATTCTGATTGTCAACATAACAGGCTCTATAATCACCTAAGAGACACACCTCTGGGCGGGTATGTAAGGGAGTCCCTAGGCTGGTGTAATTGGGGTGGGAAGACCCAGCATGCATGTGAGCGCGCCATCCCATGGCTGAGGCCCTGGATCTTAAAAAAGGAGAAAGTGAGCTGAATGCCAGCATTTGTCTCTCTGCGTCCTGACTGTGACTGCGATGTGACCAGCTGGCTCATGGCCCTGCTGCCATGATAGACTATACCCTCAAACAGTGAGCCAAAATAAACCCTTCCTCCGGCTGCTTCTGTCAGGCATTTTGTCAAAAAAAAAAAAAAAAAAACAAGAGAAGAAACTAATCCGGCCACATTCGTAGATGGATAACAGACCTGTGAAGCACTTGTTGTCCCAAGAGCCAGCTGCTGTCATTGTTTTCCAAGCCCACACTCGGAAAAGAGGACAAGCAGGAGAGAACCTGTGGGGAGGTAGTGGCTCCTGCTAGTCTCAGTGCCTAAGCTGCTGTTCTCTGCCACTGCCTGGCATGGTGTCGTCTGTGGGAGGCACACAGGCAAGAGCACTGTGGGAGCATCTCCCATACACAGTACTTCTCTCTAAAATAAGTCTCCAGCCAGGGGTGGTGGCTCAGCCTTTAACTCGAGCACTGGAGAGGCAGAGGCAGGTGGATCTCTGTGAATCTGAGGTCAGCCTGGTCTACATAGCGAATTCTAGGCCAGCTGGGGCTACGCGGCGAGATCTTGTCTCAAATAAAGCACTCCTCCAGGCTCCATCTGCAGCGTGCCCAACCTCTTCTACCAAAGCAAAGAGCAAAGGCCCTTTTTCTTCCCAATGTTTAGGTGGCTCAGGATGTAGCTTGGTGGTAGAGTAGGCCCTGGGTTTGAGTCTCATACAGCCTAGGCTGGCGCAAACTTGACATGTAGCTAAGGATGACCTTGAACTTCTGATTCCTCTGCTTTCCATAAGTTCAGTGCTAGAATTATAAAGGTGTGGGCCACCCAGGAAGTTTATGTGGTACTGGAGATGGAACCCAAGGATTCACGCATGCTGTGCAACTACTCTGCCAACTGAGCCACATCTCAGGCCCACCTGATAGCTTCTTACTGGGACCGGAGCACTGAGGAGGCCACTCCCTCCAACCCTGCAGGCAGCAGGCTCCTGGATGCACTGACTGCACAGAGCAGAAAGGCTGGGAGCCTGCACACCAAAAGCCTGGTACTCCGTCCACTCCTGCCAATCATCTCTGTCCAAGCCTCCTTGGAGCCCACCCTACACTGTGGCACACAGCAAACGGTATCTGTCCTCTATTTGGTCTTGCTGCCCAAAGCTAGCCTATCCCTCGGCACATCCTCCACAACCCGCCCCTGCACGGTCTTACCCTCCACGGGAAGTACTGGTCTTCCAGGCGCCCGATCCCCAGGCACCCTCGGATGTTCTTGCCCCACACAAACAGCTCACCCTTGTCTGCAAAGGAAGGAAGATGGGTTTGGTTGGAGCTACACAAGGAGCAGGTCATCAAGAGGACAGCCTTCCAAGAGCCAGGGACAAGCAAAGCCTACTCTCAACTCGGCCTCTGAACTGCTTTTCAGAGAAAGGCACCTTAGAGAATGTTCCATCCCCAAACCAGGTCCCAGGCAGGACTTCTGACAACCAGGCTAGGGAAGATGAGTCTTTGTGTGGATCGAAGACTAGGGCTCCTGTGCACAGCCCACCCTGCTCACCTTGATGGCCTGCTGCCACCACAGCTCCATCTGACCCAGCTCTGCCCTTTCTGACCGACAGTGTGACAAGACGGCCAGCTCTGTTTGGGTTTCAGTGTGTGGGTGTGTTCCGTGAGGAGGCAGGGAGCGACTGGGTTCCTAGCTGTGTCAGATCTACATCTGTGTGCTGGGCACTGGGGAAGGACAGCAACTGAACAAACATGCTTCCCTTCCTCATGAACTCGACCCAGTAGAAGAGCAGACGTGAACGAGAAAGGAACAAATGACCAAACTAATTAATACAATGACTACACTTTGGAGAAAGCGCTTGGCTGCTGACCACACCCCGCACTGGCGAAGTCTAGGTAGCCATTCTACTACTGAGCCATGTCCCACCCCTCACTGTGGGGTTCTAGGCAGATGCTCTACTGCTAAGTCACATCTATAGTCAAAGAAGGCTTTTCTTTTAGTAAGTGGGAGCTAAGAGAGTGAAAAGGAGCCACGCCATTTGAGTTGAGTATGGAGGTCAATTACACGGCAGACTAAAAGTACCAGAAAAAGCAAATTTAGGCTCTGGTGAGAAGAAAAATCAAAGTTATACCTTTCCCTCAGAAGTCTTTTGAAGGACAAAGAAGCAGCAAATTCCCGGGAACCACTACAGTGACATGCAGAGCAGCTGGCAGTGGTGGAGAGTGAGGAAGTCCATGGTCCAGATGCTTGTGCAACAACTGGTGTTTCATGGCTCTACAACCTGTCCAGCCTTCAAGAGCCCTCAGCCAGCCGCCTCCAGGCTCATCCCTCCCCAGCGCCATTGAGGGTCTGAGCTTTACCCCTTAGGTGGGACACCTGCACGCTCCGCACACTGCACACTCATTTCTGCATCACCCACGCACGGCCCAAACCTCTCCTGGTTTTCACCAGCACTCTACCAAACCCTTCTCCCCACCCACCCTCCAACAGGTGCCTCCTGAGATCACACTACGGCATAAGCCTGACCACAAACCAAAGGAACCCACACCAAAATGCCAGCATGAAAAGAAGGTATGTATCATATGACAGACTAGACTACCTCTGGCAAGACCTCCCTCACAGTCTATTGAGTGGGTGGATGGATGCACAGAAGGATGGATGGAGGGACAGACAGATGGAGGGAGGGAGTAAGGATAGAGGATGGATGAACAGAAGGATGGGCAGGTGTGGATAGATGGTAGAATGGACGGAAGGACAACAGAAAAATGGGTGGATGAATGGATGGCTACTGATGGAAGTACACTGGTAACAAAAGCGGAGAGCATCCCAGTTTGAGAAGGAACAGATCTTGGCCTGGCTGCCCAGCAGGGTCACTTACTGGTGAGTGCGGCAAAGTGGCTAAGCCCACATCGGATCTGGGAAACCTGGACTTCGGGGTTGAACTCCGACAAGCCAAAGAGCGTAGGTGGAATCATTTCTGGAAGAGCCGTTTCCAAGAGGTTTGGTCCTTTCCCAAGAATTCCATAGCCCCAGACGAAAATATGTCCTTCTTCTGTGTTACAACAAAAACAGCGGTTGTGAATCAAGCCAAGCAGAGCCCTCCCTCCCTCCCACAGTTATCATGCTATGAAAACTACCAGGGCTGGGATGGGGTGCAGCTGGTAGAATTCGTGCCTAGCATGCATGAAGCCCTTGGTTCCTTCCGCAGACTGCGTGAACCAGGCATGGCAGAGCACCCGTGTAATCCCTGAACTCAAGAGGTGGAGGCATGAAGATCACCTTGGGATTCGTGAGACCCACTGTGCTGGCAGGCTGAAAATGATTCTCTCCCCTGATTAAATACTTGTCTGCGGAGTCTGACTAGGGAGGAAGCCAATCTCAGGGCAGAAACAACCCACCTCTTGAGGGTAATAGGGAAAAGGTATCCATAAAACCCACTGGACACACGAAAAAACTTGAGGACACTTTCCCACAAACACCTCCAAATTTCACACTGATCAGAGCACCATGCCAGACACAAGGCATTCTGGCCATACTCTTAAGACTCTGAAAAATGCTTTGTAACTTGCTATTTGGGGAGTAGAAATTTTGGGTTTTGTTTTGAAGTGTCTTTTTTTTTTTTTCCAGATTTATTTTATGTGTATGAGTCTTTTGCTCGAATGTATATCTGTGCACCACATGGGTGCCTGGTGCCTGGGGAGGTCAAAAAGGTCATCAAATTCCCTGGACTAGAATTATGGATGGTAGTGAACTGCCATGTGGGTGCTGGGAGTTGATCCTGGGTCTTCTGCAATACAAGAACAAGCCATTGAGCCATCTCTCCAGCTCCAGGTTTTTTGGGTTTTTGTTTTTTGTTTGTTTGGGTTTTTTTTATTTCTTATTTTTATTATTTTTTTTACAAGACAGGGTTTCTCTGTTGTAATCCTGGCTGTCCTGGAACTCACTCTGTAGACCAGGCTGGCCTTGAACCCATAGAGATCCTCCTGCCTCTGCCTCCCAAGCACTGGGATTAAAGGTGTGCACCACCACTGCCTGGCTCCAGGTGTTTTAAGACACAGTCTTACTATGTAGTCCAGGTCGGCTTGGAATTTATAATCCTCTACCTCAGCCTCCTGAGTACACTTCAGTGCCCAGCTTTCTTTTCTTCCCTCCCCCTTTCCCCTTCCTTTCTTCCTTCCTTCTCATCTCCCCTCCCCACTGCTTACTTCTTTCTTTTTGGTACAGTGCTAGGACGGTACCTGGCTCTTCATGCGTAGGCGCTCTACCACTGAGCCACTCTGCAGCCCTGGCTATAACAAGTGCGGTACTGCTGCTAGCGGTGGAGCTCAGTGACGGAGCGTGTTTTTCATGCCCGAGACCCTGGGCATGTGTCTCAGTGGGAGAGCACCTGCCTGGAATGCCACCAGTATGCCTAGGGACCACATCTGCTATAAAATGACAGAGCTCTACGGCTGTCTATACATCTGTATCATGAGCTACTAACCTGGTGAGAATCTCACTCCTACCCTGCATCGCTAAACTAATGCAATGAGATGGTCCCATGCCATCTACTTGTCTATGAATCTGAAGCGCACAGGCTGTCCCCTTCCCTATCTGATCTGCCCAGTGCGCCCCAAAGACCTGCCAAGAAGTGGTTCTCACCATTCAATACAGCACAGCCCGTGCCACCGCAAGCCACCTGTTTCGCCTTTCCTACTTCGGAGAAAGGCAGGCACCTCGGGATGTTAACCTGCGCCAAAGAAAAGGGTGGGCATGATGAGGAAAACAATCCACTGACTTCCTAACCTAGGGAGTGGGACACAGAAGGGAGCCAGAGGAGCCCAGTCCCCACTCTTCTGGGAGGCACACGTAATCAAACTCAGCACTTTGTTACACTTGTGGAGAGGAGGTTCCCAGGAGTCTGGGATGCTTTGGTACTTGGTACTTTCTGGAGCTCTGAAGGGGAAAGAGGGGAGAAGGGAGCATCCTCCAATGGGAAGAGATGCACCAAGAGATCAGAGCAACCACACCCACTCCAAGAGGTCAGGACTGGCCAGGTGCAGTAGCACACGCCTTTAATCCCAGAATAGGAGGCAGAGGCAGATGGAACTCTGTGAGTTTGAGGTCCTGATCTACAAACAGAATCCCAGGCCAGCCAGGGTTACAAATTAAAATTCTGTCTTTAAAGAGGAGAGAAAGAAAGAGGTACAAACGAGGTAGCACACAACTTTAAGCCTTGTACTCGAGATGCAGAGGCAGGCAGAGTTCTGTGAGGGCTACATAGTGAAACACTGCCTCAAAAGGAAAAAAAAAAAAGGTTTTTAAGAGTGTCTGCTGTTCTTTCAGAGCACACAAATTCAGTTTCCATGCCCACATCTGACAGCTCTAGCTCTGGGGGATCCGACACTCTTCCGGCCTCTGAGGGCACCTACACTTACATACACAGACCCATACAGACGTAAATTAAATCTAAAAAAAAAAAAGTAGGGGCTGGAGAGATGGCTCAGCAGTTAAGAGCACTGGCTGCTCTTCCAGAGGACTGGAGTTCAACTCCCAGCACCTAAGTGGCAGCTTAGTCTGTAAGTCCACCTCTGGGGCACTGACGAGCTCTGCGTTTCATTAAAAGAGTCCCTGTCTCAATCAGTATGATGGAAGAATAACCAAGGATGGTTCCCAACATCAACCACAGTCCTCCACGTCTACATGAGCACACACACAAAACATACGTGCACACCACACACACACACACACAAAATGAAAAGCACACCAAAATAAAACAAGACTGTCTTAAGCCAGGGCCCGCTAATCACAGTGGTTTTCAAACCTACTCTTCTTTCCTGGCTCCAAGACAATGGCAGAGCAGAGGCAGTGTGACACCAAGCCGCTCTCTACACTGAAGCCTCAGCTCCCACCAGCTACATACCTGTGCGGAATCTGTGACCGAGGCCAGCTGCAGGTACTCAGAATTTCCCCAGCCAAAGACGCTTCCATCGGCAGACACAGCCAAGCAGCAATCACCGTAGGTGGCGACCTGGACCACCGTCACCCCGGCAAGGTCTCCGCCCAGCTTGGTGGGTGTGCTGGTGATGTTGTAGTGACCCAGGCCTAGCACAGTAGGAAACAGTGGCATTAACCCATAGACACGGGAGACTTAGGAAAGCACATGAACATTGGTAGCACTTTGCCCCAAAGAGGACAAACAACAAAGCTCTACTTGGCATATTTTAAACTCCCTAAGAATTCTGAGGTCTAAATCAAGTTGAAAGATTGAAGACAAAAGTATCGTAAGTTCCAGGACAGCCTGGGCTACATTATGAGTTCTGAGCCAGCCTGGTCTGTACTGTAGTTCCAGGACAGCCTCAGGCCTCAGAAACAGACCCTGGACAGATGTGCTGGTGCACACCTTTATTCCCAGCACTCAGGAGGCCTCTGTGAATTCAAATCCAGCCTGGTCTACATAGCAAGTTACAGGATAGCCAGGACTAAATAGAAAGACCCTGTGTTAAGAAGAAAGAAAAAAGAAAGAAAGGAAGAAAAGAAGGAAGGAAGGACGGATGGAGGGACACACAGAGGGAGGGAAGGAAGACAGACCCTCAAACAAAATCCCCAAAAGTCAAGTTAGAAAATTTTGGAAGATGAAAGTACTGTATGATAAAGCTTTCAAAGTTTGCATAAATTATAAACACTTACTGTCTTTCTCCTTTTTACTGTTTTGGGGGTTCCAGTGCTAGGGACGGAGCTACCCCTGAGCTACATCCTAGCCTACAGGTAGCAGTTTCTAACACACTTCTGGGCTAGCCAGGTACTGTGGCATGCATCTATAGGCTTGTGTTCTCAGCAGACTAAGGAAGAGGCCACTTAGCCCAGGAGTTACAGGCCACCCAGACAGCACAAGACCTTATTGGGCAGCTAGCCAAAGCACAGCACTGAACCACAGATTCCGGGGTAAACCAGGATCTCAGAGAAGCAGAAGCCCTGGCAACGGGCCAAGGCCAATGAAATGCCTTCTAGAGGAATAATCTCTAATGCAGGTCCTGAAGGTTCCCAACAATTAAACTCAATAAAACACGAGTTCATAATCAAGTCATTAAGCTCCCGAGGGGAGGGAGTACTAGCAGGAGTGGCAGAGGCAACAGACAAGCCTGCCCCTCCAGATTCCAGTCACTGCGATGAATGAGGCCCAGGGCTCCACTACTGACAACAGTAGCTATGGAACCCCTGACACCTTCTTGGTTCATTTCTATGGAAACCAGCAGCAAAAGGAACAGCAAAGGACACAAAAGATGGCAGTCCCCAGAAGATCCAAATCTAGACCACGAACCCTACAGCCCGCAATGGCTGCAGAGGCCACAGGCCAAGATCTTGCACCTGCCCAAAGAGGCAACAAGCACCTACCTGTCTGTCCATCGGCACCCCATCCACAAGAATAGACTTCGCCTCTGTCTGTGAGGAAGAGGCTGTGGTCCTGACCACAGACAACCTGGCAGACAGAGACAGTGCCGTTAGAGCCTGGGCAGCAGGCCCATGCACCAGGAGGGCACTGGATCAGGCGGGCTCGCCCTGGGTCACCGTCACAGCTCCCTCTCTCTGAAACCACACGGCCTACTCCTGCCACCCTCTCCACTCGCTGAGACCAAGTGCAGACACCCTAAGAATGAAGTCTAGCGGGTCTTCCCTCCTCCACCCCCCACGCTGAGATCCCACCAGTTCTCCCCACCTCCACTCTGTAACCTCGCCCTCCTCATCACTTTCCCTGCTGGAATCTTTACTCCACGCCCCCACCACTTCCCTGGAAGGCACTGTCCACCCCCCAAGCCTTTCCTGCCCCACACCATGGTACTGCCTGTCGACGGGACAATAACATATCATACTTCTTTTCCTAGCTCACGGGACATCTGTTCTGCCAGGAACTGCGCTAAGGCAAGAGTCCCTAGCACAAGTGGAACCACAGAAGCTTAGTTACTAACCCTAAGTCACTCAGCAAGCGGAGGTGCAGGGGCTTGAACCCACATTCATGGGACTATGAAGCCAGTACCTGAAGTCCACTCCAGCGCAACCTAACTACTGAACCTGCTACGCCCCCTTCATTTCTACCCTGCCCCTACATTCTAGCATCAGCTCTGGCCTGTGGTAAGTTCATGTCTACTAATCTCTTCATCCAGAGTCCTAGCTGGTTTTAGGTCAACTTGACACAAGCAAGAGTCATCAGAGAAGAAGCCTTAATTGAGAAAATGCCTCCAACATAATATGAGGCTGCAGGCAAGCCTGTAGGGCATCTTCTTGATTAGTGATTGATGGGGGTGGTCCCGGCGCATTGTGGGGCCACTCCTGGACCAGTACTCCAGGATTCTGTAAGAAAGCAGACTGAGCAAGCCACGGGGAGCAAGCTAGTAAGCAGCACTCCTCCATGGCCTCTGCAACAGCTCCTGCCTCCTGGTTCCTGCCCTGGTTGAGTTCCTGTCCTGACTTCCTTTGATAATGACAGTGATATGGAATGTGAGCCAAATAAGCCCTTTCCTTCTCAAGCTGCTTATGGTCATGGTGTTTCATCACAGCAACAGCAGCCCTGAGACATCCAGAGAAGCCCAGCAACAAATGCAACATCACTCCGTGCACCTTGCAACCTTTCAAAGGCACCACAGAGACAGGCCTGGAGGTCCTCTGCCCAAGCCTCTTACCTGGACCACCTGTCCATCGAAGTCCTGCATCCTATGCACTTTGTGACTCTCACTGCAGCCAGGAGAGAATTGGGGAGAAGCAACAAATACAGCTATGAGCACCTTGCAGGCTGGGCCCCAGCTCCCCACCTCCTGCCATGCCTCAGTCATGTCCCCACGTGCACATAGCAAACGTTAGAACAGCTCTCAAGGTCCAATGTAGTGCAGTGAGCTGAGGTTGCCTTGTCTGTTTTTAACTATGTTTGTGGATGTGTGCACAGTGTACAGGTGCCCTGGAGGCCACAGATGTTGTATCTCCTGGAGCTAGAGCTACAGGTGGTTGTGAGCCACCTAGCACGGTGCTGGGGACAGAACTCCAGTCCTCTGCAAGGGCGGTAAGCGCTCTAACTGCTCAGCATCTATCCAGTCTGTTGGTATGTTTGTTTGTTTTTATGGTGCTGGGCTGGGATTACAGCCATGCACCACCATGCCTGACTTGGGGAAATATTTTCAACACTGTACTAAAAAGACTGAAACAAAGGAGAATTTTTCTCAAGTTAATTTAATAAAGTGAAAAAGAAATTACGAAAATAAATTGAGGATTGCCAGACATAATGGTGCACATTTTAACCCCAGCACTAGGGAGGCAGAGGCAGGTGGACCTCTGTAAATTCAAGGTCAACCCGCGATATAGACATTTCCAGGCAAACCAAGGATGCACAGGGAGACCTTGTCTCAAGAGAAATGAAAGAGGGCTGGGGTCTGGGGAGCACGACCTGGCAAGACGGCTCAGCAGATCAAGGCATTTGCTACCAAGCCCAACAACCTGAGTTCTATGCCCAGAAGCCACATGGTAGAAAGTGAGCGCTGACTCCTAAAAAGCATCCTCTGCCTCCATGCATGAGATGAGGATATGTACACATATATACACACACCAAACACAAAATAATTCAATAGCTATACACATCATGCTCTTCTCCCCTCCCTCTCACCCTACAAGTGACGGGGCCTCTGCTGAGATCAGGGCTTGGTCCCCAGCACTAAGGAGCATGTCCTGCACACAGGAGGACACCCAGGGTAATTAGCAGTCTTGTTCCCGCCATGTGGGGAAAGCAGCGTCGTGCGACTCACCTGTATACTTCATCCTCTACCACCTTCCGTCCGCACTGCCCGTGGGAATTGTTCCCCATGCTGAAGACTGAAGCACAGCCGGCCGTCAGGGCAGCTCTGAGGGTCCCAGGGCCCTACCACGTCAGGACTAGAGGGCCTAACATAGCTGGTGGCCCTGGTCTGCTCAGCCTCACCAACCCTAGGTCTCCCTCTCCCACACCCCAGCCTCTGCAGCAGCCCATGAGTGTGGCGGGGCCTGGGTGTGATTCTCTTCTAGTCCTTCTTCCACCTCCGGGGACTGACGATCACAATCAGCTACTAGGACCCCGGGAGAACTGCAATCCGGAGGAAGAAACCAGTGATAGATGGGTCTTCTGTTCAGACGGGTATTTGTGGCTAATAATGTCTGCACGGTGACCATTACGAACATGCTTATAAAATCTTAAAAGACAAAAATAAATGTGGGGCTGCAGAGATGGGTCAGTGGTTAGGAGCTCTTGCTGCTCTTCTAGAGGACCTGAGTTCAGTTCCCAACACCCACACTGGGCAGTCACAACCACACAGCTCCAGGGGATCTGGTACTGTCCTCTGCTTCTGCGGGCACCACATTTATGTAGCATACACTCAAATATACACACCCATATAAATAAATAAATATATATATGTATATAAATATTAATCTTTAAAAAAAAATCAAGGACTGAAGCAGAGCTCAATGGTAGAGCAGGTAACGGCCTTCAAACACAATGGGGAACATAAGGGCTAGCAAGTCTGTCCAGAGACCCCATCAGTCTGCTGGGGACACCACGTCACACCAATCAAGAGATGCCTGACAGCAAAGCTGGCTTCATGGATGCCCTCACCTCCTCCTCAGCCCTCAGCAAGACTACTCACCACCTTCTCTGTCTGTCAAGATAAGGGAGTGTGCTCGACCACAGGACACCTGCAACACCCTTGTCTCCTGAGGTCTGTCCAGGGGCAGCGGGATGGGTGAGGGCTCCAAAACGTACTCATAGCCCCTGGCTGAACAGAAGCACCAGGGTCACAATGCAGCCACTGATTCACACCAGCTCTTACAGAAACCTGACTGTCCAACCTCACTGCTTACGCACGACAAGGCTAGCACGGGAAGTCGACTCCCAGCCTGCCTTCCCACACTGCCTCCATGCCACAGCAGATCCTAAACACTGTACTTGTCTCCTCAAAGAAACCTCCAGGACTGGGGCTGAAGCTCGGTTACAGAGTGCTTTCCTAGCACACACAAAGCACGGGGTCCCAGTGCCACACAAATCCCTTAGGCAAGATCCAAAGTTCAAGGTCATCCTCAGCTACACTGTGAGTTCAAAACCAGTCTGGGCTACATGAGACCCCCATCTTAAAACAGAAAAGTCTTTTTGAAAGCTGGGCCTAATAGTCCCAGAACTCAGGAGGCTGAGGCAGGAGAGCTTCAGATTGAGACCTGGCTTCAATAAAACCTGAAGAAATCAATCAATATCGTGGACCAAGATCCTGGGTTTGATCATCAGCAACACACACACACACACACACACACACACACAGAATTAGATTAAAGTCAAACTGTGAGGGGGAATAATAGTCTAAAAGGATTGTGTGGGGTCTGCGGAGACCAGAAGAGGGAGTCAGATCCTCTGGACCTGGAGTTACAAGCAGTTTTGCTGCCCGACATAGGTGCTGGAAACCAAACTTAGGTTCTCTGGAAGTATAGTACATGCTCTTAACTGCTGAGCCGCCTCTCCAGCTCCTCTTTCGAACATTATAATTAAGGTTTCATGCATTGGGAGTAATACCTCTGTCTTAAGGATTTTACTCAATTATTGAAATTTTTTAAAATTGTATTTAGTGTATGAGTACAGATTCTCATGCCACAGGCGTGTGGCGGTCAGAGGATGGCCTGGGGGATTCGGTTCCCTCCTTCCACCCTGTGGGTCCCAGGGATCAAACTCAGCAAGTGCCTCTGCCCACTGAGCCATGAACAGCCCATCCTCTAAACATTTCAGAGTGTTAAGAGATAAACAGGTATCTCTTTATGGGGCAGCAAATGGCAGGTGTTTGTCTCTTTTTGCCTAAACATTCTACATTGTTACCAAAGGGGCTGAAAGATAATTTAACCCAGGGCCTGCAAATATCTCCCAGGACTCTACCTAGTTTAGGTCTTGCTTTATTTAAGACATGTTTCATGTAATCCAGGCTGGCCTCAAACTAATTATAAGGCTAAGGATGACTTTGAACTCCTGACCCTCCTACCTCTACTCTAGAGGGCTAGGATTTCAGTTTGAATTTTTGAGACAGGATATCGCTTTGTAGCCCAGGCTGGCCTCAAAACAAACTCAAGCCCCCCCTCCCTCAGCCTCTCCTTTGCTAGGATTAGAAGCGTACACCGACCTCCCCACCCCCATCTTTATGGGCTGTTGTTGTTTATGGCAAGGATACCTGCTTACTTTTATCCTTCCGGCTCCTGTGGTATCCAAGCTGAGAATCTTTGTTGAGTCCCATACCCCAAACTTTCGTAACATCCTTGGTTTCCGAGGACAGCAATGTGAATCCATAGCCACAGGCGGCAGAGGAAATCTGAAAAAGAGTTCCCACGATGCACCAGGGACTGATTTGTGATGTCCGTTCTTTCTGCAAGCAGTGACAAGCTAGTCGCATGCACTCGTGTAACTCCCACAGCAACTGGGGTCCCCCACCCTACCACATCTGCTATGCTAGGCCATCATCTCACTTCTCTGTACACACACACACACAAACACACACACACACACACACACACACACACACACACACACACGCCAGGCACAGGGCAGTTTCACCTCACCTACCACACAGTCCGGCACGCCAGCTGGCGGAAGGTCTTAGTGTGAATCTTGGCCCTACCCCTTACCAGCTGTGTGGCTTGAGATGGATGAACTATCACCTCTAGATAGTTCTGTCTACAGATTGGAAAAGGGGCCCAGACAGATGACTCAGCACTTGTGACTCGACACTTTGAGTTCAGTTCCCAGAACTGTGTGGTGGAAGGAGAGAAGCTGCAAGCTGCCCTCTGACCCCGACACTTGTGCTATGACACACAAGCATGTGCATACACATGTACACACTCACCCAAAATAAATAAACGTTCAAAAGCTGCTCAAGGAAACTGGAGAGATGCCTCAGTGGGTAAGAGTGCTTGTTCTGCCAGCGTGAGGACCTGAGATCGAACACCCAGCACCCGTGAGAAAGCCTGGCATGGCTCCATATGGTATCTGTAATCTCAGTTACGGGGCAGAGACAGAAGTATCCCAGGTGTTCACTGCCAGTCAGCCCAGCAAGATCGAGGGCTTAAGGTTTGTGAGAGACCCTGTCTCAAGAGAAAACCACAGAGAGCTACAGAGGAAGACAGTCTGGCCTCTGAGCGGGCATTCATGGGCACACGCATCTCACTCACACGTGCACACAATGAGATGCTAAAAGCACCCTTCTCGATGGGTTGTTGACAAGAAGAAATGGGGTCACACAACCAAAGCTTCTGACAGCACCTGATTTATGCAATGGCGTACTTATGGTGATGGTCAGTAGACAAATCAAGGACCCAGAGTTTAAGCCACACGCCTCTCAAGTGCAGAGTGTCTCATTCCAGAGGGCTGCCATCCTACACCGATACCTCCCCAACCTGTGGCTGTGCAGAGAAGGTATGGCCGTGCCTACCACCAACTTGACGTACTAATAGCCTTTGTGCCTAAGCCATCAACGGTTCTGACTTTCACTGACCTGAGAGACCTCAACTTGGAATGGAAACTTCACTTCTGGTGGGACCGCTAATTCTAGTTGCAGCCAGAAGTAACCAGAACCCGGTTCACTCTAACATGAGTCCTCTCCATACCACCTAGAACAACCACACCCCAGGTGACGGGGGCTCACTCTCAACTTCAGACTCAATGTCCCGATGTCCTCTCTACCCTGCTCCTCAGCCTACTGTCACATCTCTCAGCAGTTGACAGTTTCTCGGAGACCTGCAGACTCTCTCTCGAACCCCTTTGAGTCTCACTGAATCCTAAACAAACATGCTAGAGTACCAACCACTCTTCATAATCCTCCTGCCTCAGTCTCCTACCTGCTGGCATTATAGTCTTTTTAATTATTACTTTTATTTACGAGTCTGTCAGTGTCTATGCATCCAAATGCACACATGAATGCGGGTAGCCTCAGAGTCCAGGAGCGAGTGCTGGATCTCCTGGAGCTGGAATTACAGATGATTCTGAGTCACCCGACTGGGGTGCTAGGAAGTGAACTCAGGTGCTCTCCAGCAGTACACACTATTAACTGCTGAACCATCTCCCTGGCTTCTTAGCTAAATGTTATTAAGATTTGCTAAGGCCGGGTGGTGGTGGTGCACACCTTTGATCCCAGCACTCAGAAGGCAGAAGCAGGCAGATCTCTGTGAGTTCGAGTCCAGCCTGGTCTACAGAGTGAGTTCCAGGACAGCCAGAGTTACAGCAAGGAAACGCTATCTCAGGGGGAAAATAAAATATACACACACACACATACACACACACACATATATATATATTTGTTGACGCCATGTCTCTCTTTTTCCCGTTTCCCTTTTAAGAGTCACACAAGTCATGTATACTACCATCCTTCTGCTCAAAACACCAGTTTCCTGGCCTCCTAGAGCCACCATACTTCTGACATGGCTTGAAAGCCACAGAGATGATCTACATGGGAGGCTGAATGAAGCTAACTAGAAAGCATGAGAAGAAACAGAAAAGATGCAGGTTCAATACCCAGCACCCACATGCCCTCTTCTGGTCTCTGTGGGCACCAGGCATGCAAGTGATGCACAAAGAGGAAAGCAAAACTCACACACACACACACACACACACACACACCAAACAAACTAGTAGGTCTAAAAACTATACCCAGCACACTAAGATTATGTTCATGCTTGGTGATGCCTGTTTATTTAACACTCAGCAAATATTTGATGGGCACATGGCATCATTTAATCCGTTCACGTGCAAAAAGGCTCTGAGCAGTATCTGACAGGGTCAGCTAAAGAGCCTGACATAAGGTACCGGGAGGGGACTTTCAGCCACGTCTATGGAGAGGCTGGTGAATGTCCCCCCAGCAAGCAAGCATTATACTAGACCGGGCCTGGTGGCACACCTGTAGTCCCAGCATGTAGGACACTGAGGGTCACAAATGTAAAGGCAGTCTGGACTACACACTGAGATTAAGGCCAACTCAGGTTACATATCAACTCTCTGTCTCAAAAAGAAAAAAAAAGTTAGCTTTTACCAATTCTATTTAACACTATACTAAAAGTTCCGCCCCATTTATTAAATCAAGCAAGCGCCCGATTAGAAACAAGGACATGCAACTACCTTATTCCCAGGCAACACAGAGAAAACACAGTGTTTTCCCCCCAGAAAACACTGAAAAATACACAAACATCTGTACGAACAGGGGCTGGAGCCAGCAATCAGGAGGCAGAGGCAGGTGAATCTAGTCTACAAATGAGTTCCAGGACAGCCAGCGCTACATAATAGAGAGACTCTGTCTTGAAAAGGCAAACATAAACAAATAAATGAAATAAAACAGGGGTTGGAGAGATGGCTCTGTGGTTAAGAGCACTTGTAGTCCTTTCAGAGGACCCAGTTCGATTCCAAGTGCCTAGCATGGTGGCTCACAAACCTTCTGTAATTCCAGTTCTACAGACTCTAATGCCTTTTTTTGGGCCTCCATGGGCATGCAGGTAAAACACCATACACATAAGAAATAAAATAAAAGATTTAACAAGTCCAGCAAAGTTACAAGGTAGAAGACTGATATATATATATATAATATATATATATTATATATATATGGGCTGTTTTCAACTACAGCTGCTAACACACTAGCTACAAGCAAAAAGGTGTAGACCCTCACCTCACACCGTCCATAAAAACAACTCAGGGTCAAGGATAAAGCTTGCATGGCATACCTAAGGGCCTGGGTTCCATCCCCAGCATCACTTAAACCAGAAATGGTAGCACACAGCTGTAATCTCAGTATTTTGAAAGCGGAGACAGGATCTCACCAGGTAGCCCAAGCTTGCCTGCAACTGGTGGCACTTTTCGTGCCTCAACTGTCCGAGTCCTGGGATTGCAGATGCAGGACACTATAGCAGGCCTGCTGAGCCTTTTTTTAAAAAATGTGAGCCCCTTTAGAAGCACCATGTGCAACCTCCCATCCTCTCTCTCCAACCGCTAGGCTTAACATTTCCTTTGCTAGCTGTTCAACTCTTACTCTCGCCAATACATCACTGACCTTTTGAAACTCTCTTACATTAACTTAACTCGGGGACTTTCTCTACCCCGGGTATGAATACCATCATTTTACAACCGACCAGCCGAGAGGCCTTGAGCCTTTACTTAACCTCTCTGGAAGTCCCTTGCATCCCCTGTAACTGTGAGGCGACAACTCAGACTCTTGGGGTGCTGAGCAAATGATCTAAGTTGGGTAGAACACTCGGTGCGATAGTCAACCTATGCAATCAGGCAAGAAAAATAAAGACACAGAGTTTTCTCTAGCCACAAGCAAACTGCACCCGGAAAGTGCTGAGAAAGACACAGAAATCTAGAGAACTCCTAAGCAAGCAAGCAAGCAAGCTCAGCAGTCAGAGACAGAGCGCCGAGATACACAATCCGCCTGGTAGATAAACCCCTACTGCCTTCCTCAGCGAATCCCGGGAACGTGGGGGTCATGCTCCCGGAAATCCGGACACGCAGGGGAGAAGTCCCCATAAAGAAGGCCGCGAGGGAGCCGGCACCCTTACCTTATGGTCCAGCTCCAGGCGGTAGGGTATCGGCTGGATTCTGCGTCGGGGCCGCAGGCCGGCGCGGGGTTCGGGTCCCGAGGCCGGCACCACGAAGCTGGGCACCCCGAGAGCCCCCGAGAAGCTGAAGCCCCATACGAAGATGCGATCGGAGCGGGCTGCGCGCTCGCCCACGTACTGGAACACGGGAGCGTCCGCCTCGGCCTCAGCCGCCTCCCGACGGCTCCGGGAGCGCCCGGCCGGCGTCCAGAGCTCGCGGCCCGGGGCCACGGCCGGCCATCTCAGCCGCCGCCCCAGCAGAGCCCCGGCCGCCGCCAGCATCCTCCGCTGCGCGCCTCGGCTGCTTATGGGCGCTGCCATCTTGCGTCACCTTTGACCCTGGCCTGGCGGAAGTCGATGCGGCCATGCTTACTACTGGCAGAAAGCGGAACCGCTAGTGGAAATGCAGCCCTGTTTACTATAGGCAGATGGTAAGCTTCTGAGGAGGTCCAACCATGGCTGCTACTAGATGAAAGTAGTCTCCCAGTGTTATGTGAAGATTCCTGTGAAGTGTTGTCCGATGCTTCTTCCTGGCCTTTTTCAAATTCCTTTTTTGTGTTGTTTTTAGCGTGGAGTTATTTAGGTCATGCTGGGAATTGAACCTAGGGTCTCACACATACTTAACATGGCCCCAGGAATTGTTTTTATGAGAATTGAAAGAAGGTAGAATGTTTCTACATGGGAGCAAAAATAAGCAAGGTAGCTAGCTCATACCTGTAACCCCCATTCTAAGGCTGAGGCAGGAATGTTGCTGTAAATTGGAAGCCAGCTTGGGAGAGAAAAGCTTTTAATATATTTGCTTATTTGTTTGTATGTACTTTTTATACATTTATATAAATATATATTTGCATATATATTTATATATATTATAATTTATATAAATAATGAGACTAGGTCTCATTATTACAGTTGAGAGCCCCTATGTGGACGCTAGGAATAGAACCCCAGTCCTCTGGAAGAGCAAACAGTGTTCTTAACAGGATGACTCTAGCTTGTTCGGGCGACCGGTGGCCCTATTTTTCTAACTCCATCTTGTCTTCTCCAAGTAGTGACCTGGCACCACCCTTAGAGAGTCCTAGTCAAAATGGTGCTAGGTCACAGGAAGAGGTTGCTTGATTCCTGTTCAAGCATCACATATCCAACACGTCCCTCACGAACCCCCGTCCCCGGCACCAGTCCAGTAAGGACCCATCTAGTACTGTCCAATCAAGAACAGTTACCTGTCCCGCTTTGCCCCGCCTAAAAAGCCAACGCACCCATATTTCGGGGTCACCATTCTTTTGAGTGGTAGACCCCAGCATGCGGGTTAGATTTTTGCAAATAAAAATCTGCTCTTTCCTTTGCATACTTGGTGTCTGCTTGAATGACCCAACAGAATAAGATTATTTCATAAAACAAAGAGTTATAGTCCATGACAGGGCTTCCCAAATGCCAGCCCCTAATGCAGAATGTGCATCCTTTCCTCCCGGGTTCCCTTTGCTCATCCTCACTGTATATTGCTTGATAAACAGGAACTTGCTATTTTATTTTTCTCTCATGTAACCCCAGCTAGGCTTGAACTATTGATCTTCTTGCCTAGCTCCAGCACTGGGATTACCAGCATGCACCACCATGCCTGGTTTATGCAGGCCTGGGATGGAACCCAGAGCATCCTGCATACTAAGCAAAGCAGTCTGCCAACTGAGCTCCTTCTGAAGCCCCCATAAGTCATCCAGTTGGAATTACTCCCAAGACAAGTGCAAAGTAGTGTGTTGTCCTAGACTGTTATGTATCTAGTCTATGAAGCGGGTGTTTATCTGTTATCTTGTTAATGTTTTGCCTGGATGTGGGGCTGTTTCATAAAGGAAAACCCACCAATAAGAGGATAATCTGGGAACAGGCAAGATGGCTCAGGGGATAAAGGTGCTTGCCACCAAGCCCAAACCCCAGGACCCACCCGGTGGAAAGTGAGAAATGACTCCTGCAAGTTGTCCTCTGACTTCCAAACTGGCTCCAGGGCATGGGTATGTCTATAGCCAATTGCTACTGTTGGGTCCTGGAATTAGCTCAAGTAGACACGTGAGACATGAGAGACATGTGGCCATTTTAAAAGCAGTTTATTATCCCTGGGTTACATAGTGACATGTCAGGGCTAACCAATTAAAAAATTATATGACAGCTCTGAAAGCTGACCATGTGAGGCCTTTTAAACCAAACAGGCAGTGTCTAGGGGATCTCTCTGATTGGTCAGGACCAGAATACTGGATTGGCTCATTATATTTCATGAGGAAGCAGGGGTTTCTGGGGAATCGAGGATTTTACTGGGAAGCAGAGAGCCGAGATCAGTGTAGCCCACCGCTAGGGAGCTGGTCCTCTCACTACTGTGTATGTCCGCAATAAAGACAAGGAGACATTTTCATAGATACAAACCTGCCAGACCTTAGCAGAGAGACCAGCATGTCATGGCAAGCACCAGCCTGGCCAGCTGAACCTGGACTGTCTGTTAGCAAGTGCTTTTATTGACACAAAAACTCCTCAGGTATTTTATTGATACAAAAACTCCACCCCTTCATCCAGAGGCCTATTTGCATAATGAAGGAAACTTGTAACTTGGTTTCATCCCACAACCCATTAGCAGTCGAGCTATGTTTTTGGGAGCTCAAAGCCCAAGGGAGTGTTCTGTTCTCTGTTTGTTGGCTGAGAATTTGGGAGAGGGACTACAAGAATTCCTCCACAGCCTTTTTGCTCTTCACACGGAGATCTCAAGAATGCAAGCTATTTGAACCACAGTGGCTCTGCCAGAGAGCTGTGATCAGACGCAAGTCACAAGGAAGCAAACATCTGAATCACAGCCTTAAATCAAGCCAACACCTGTAGATAAAGCAAACTGCCAAGGCTTAGGTAGCCCTTCCCCCAACAACTGTCAGGGCCGGCCTGACAAGTCGGAAAATACCTGAATGGGGGGTGGGACTGAGGGGCCTCATGAGGAGAGGGGGAAAAAAGACGAAAAAGGAAGGGGATAGACCAGGCACACACAGTATCATTGAGCTCAGATGGAATGGAGCTGAAGTTTAATTTTTATCTCAGTTTTTATACACTTATTTTCTCAAGGGTTACAAAGCACAAGGAATTCAAGGTATACAATAGGGTATCAATCACCTAAAGATATCCTGTGTTGCTGGAGCAGGATGATTACCCAAGGAAATAACTTTTCTCAGGGAAGCTGAATGTTCACCCTAGGGAAATAGCTTCTCCAGGTGGAGTTAGATGCTTCTCAAGGACAATTGCTTAGGGCAATAGCTCCTCTCAATGGAGCTGAGTGTTTAGCCAGAGAAGGAATGTTCCTTTAGGTAATCTTTGACTTTTTCAAAACCATCCGCTCCTGGCAGTAAATTTAGTGACTCAGTTTTGCTTAGAGAAACTCCCAATAAATAAATAGGCACATAGCCAGAGGCTCACGGCAGAATCTAGGCCCGGTGTCTGGGGGGCTCACCACAAACAACATACAAGCCAATTGTTTTAAAGTTAACATGAGCATAACTGGAAATGAATTTCTCAAATATATGTCCCCACACATTCACTCAAAATAAATGAAAAGTAAGAGTTTTACAGAGGTCTCCACCACAGTGAGGATGTAAGTCACGGGGAAGGTCAGTAGTCAGCTGGCCTAGGAGGCGTGGCGTCTGCTTTTGATGAACATGTGCTGTCCATGTGATGGAGGGGGAATCCTTATGTTGCTTACAAACCAGGCAGAACCCTTTCCCAATATAAATGCCTCACAAAGGACACATCCTCAAGATGTAGCAGCCTCATCTTATGACCTGCAGACCAATCTTTCAGGTCAGGTGTCATCGGAGCAGAGCCCAGGTGAAGACCGTTAGCATTCATAAGGGGGCAGCCTACTTCCTGGTGTAAAAAGCAAAGCGAATCCAAGCCTGCGGGAGCCAAGCTAGGCGAGTTGTGAGGGTGTATGTGCCTGAAGAGTGGACCATGGAAGACAGAATGAAAGAGGGTGGAGACAGTTCGTGGATGCCCAGGCATCTTTCCTGACTGAACACCCTGGCGAGATGCTCACGTGTGAGTGGGATGATGTCGTGACGTGTGATGTGAAAACGGGATGATGAGTGAGTGGAGAGCAGACCCGATGGTACGCCCCTGTCACTCCAGCAGTTTGGAGACTGGGGCTGGAGAATCGAGAGTTCCAGGCCAGCCTGGGCAACAGCATGACACGGTATCGAAACAATTCAAAATCACTCGGAGGTGTTACTCAGTGGTGGAGCCCTTGTTTAGAATCCCCCAGTGAGGACCCGGGCCATGGCTCAATAGTAGAGCATCCGCCCACTCTACACAAGCCCGAGCAAAGAAAACCAACAGTTCCCAGTCACACGTGCTGGCGCACCCCTGCCGTGCCAGCTCTCAGGAGAACTGGGATTTCAACTGCAGCCTGGGCTATCCAACAGCGTCTCACAGAAGAAACATTCAGTAGCCCTGGATGTATCCCTCAACTTTCTAAACCATTGTTATATTCAGGAGACGGTCAAAAGATATCAGGGCCTGGGGATGCACACCTTTAATCCCACCAGTCCAGAGGCAACAGAGGCAGACAGATCTCTGTTAATTTTGGGCCAGCCTGGTCTGCATAGCAAGTTCCAGGCCAGCCAGGTGGACATAATTGAGACCCTACCTCAAAAGAAAAAAAGCAGCCAAAAGAAGGAAGTCTTGTTTGGTTTAAGATTGGGAACAAGGAGCTGGGCATGGTGGCATTTGATCCCAGCATTCAGGAGGCAGAGGTAGGTGAGACTCTGTGAATTCTAGGTTTGCCTGGTCTACACAGTGGATTCCAGACATGCCAGGGCTATGCTATTACCTTATCTTAAAAGATAAAAAAAGGTAGGCTGGAGAGATGTCTTGGCTATTAAGAGTGTTCTTGCAGAGGACCCAAGTTTGGTTCACAGAACCCACGTCATGGGGTTCACAATCACCAGTAACTTCTGGTGATTCTTCTGTCTCCATGGTCGCCCCACACATGTGACATTCACTCATACAGACACACACATAAATAATTTTTAAAATCTTTTTAAAATTAGAAACAAGAAGGCTACAATGTGAACCATGACCACTAGGTGGCGGTGCCTGCCCATCAAATTTGTTCCTATTTGTAAAACAGGACACACAGGCCGGTTAAGGGAGAGATTTATAGTTAAAAGGAGCAGGGTGTGCAGCTCAGTGGTAGAATGTTCACCTGCCATGTGCAAGGTCCTGAGCTCTATCTATAGCCCCACAAAATCATTATAAAATATCACACACATACACACACACACACACACACACACACACACACACACACACACACGTAGTCCAGGCTGGCCTTGAATTTGCTGTTGCTTGAACTTCTGATCGTACTGCCTCCACCTTCTGGGTATCCAGGTCACAGATAAGCACTACCAAGCCTAATCTCAACTGAAAAAAAAAAATTGTTAACATTTCATCTATTTCTTGTATAGGGGTGGGTGGTTGGGGGAATGTGTGCATGACACTGCATAGGGGTGGAATGGGTTCCAAGGATGGACTCAGGAGAATTTCAGACTTAACAGACAAGTACCTTTACCCTTTGAGTCATCTCACCACCCTGCTACTAAAATTGTTAATATACTTTTTTTTTCTTCTGTTTAAAACAAGAGCTGACTGTGTACCCCTGGCTCTTCTTGAACTATGTAGACCAGGTTGGTCTTGAACTCACAGTGATCTGCCTGGCCCTGCCTTCCAGATGCTGGGATTAAAGGCATGCACCACCACGTGAGGCCAAATGGATATTCCACCACTTCAAAATAATGTATTGCCTACCACGAAAATAACCTCTGAAATGCTGTTTAGAACATGTGACAGAGATGAACATGGAGGCACAGGCCTATCACCCCAGCACTTGGGAAGCAGAGGCAGGAGGATCAGGAGCTCATGGTCATCCATGGCTATGTGGTGAATTTGAGGCCAGTCTGGGCTACATTGGGACCTTGCCTCAAAATACAAAGAAGAGGAGGAAAAAAGAAAGCCAGTAACTACGACAAGGTTTCAGCTGCTGTCATAGGTTCTAATTTGTGTTCAATCAAAGCTCCCTGCTTTGTTCTCTAGTCTTTTCTCACGAAATTGACTCTGCTATTCATAACATTTACTTCCATATAAATTTAAAAGTCATCTTGTCAAGTAACATTTTTTTTTTAAATCCCACTGGGTTTTATTATTGGGATCGCATTAAACTGACGAGCTCATTGAGAGGCACTGACAATAAATGGCATTTAAACCTGGAGGCCTCCCGCTCACCAATGCCACACTCGCCAGTGTCGATTAGGGGGCCGGGCACCAGCCTGAGTGGATTCTGAACTCTGCTTGTTGCTGAACACTTTTCATTTTTTCTTATTTTGGTCTTCCTTACTGACACCGATTTTTTATTATTGCAGTTTATAGTGTATCTATTATTTTTGAGACACAGTCTCACTATGTAACTCTGGCTGACCTGGAACTTGCTATGTAGACCAAGCTAGCCTTGAACTCACAGAGATCCTCTGCCTCCTAAGTATTTTTTTTAGTATATATATTTAGGAGATGTATTGTAGATGGAAATATTAATAACTTGGACAGGTTCTTTCGGGGAACAGGAGACAATCACTTGTAAGTTCTACCCACTGCAGCAGGTCAACTATCTTGGACTGACCCAGAACATATGACATCCAGGTAATTTATTGAATCAAAGCTCCGTCCTACTCACAAAGGCCTTACTTACCTTAATTAATAATGAACAGAACCTCACACCCCAAAGACTCTGCCAGCCGATTGGCACCCCACAAGGCAGAAGTCAAAGATTCTTCATTTGCAATATCATTAACAAATGCCTTTTACATGAAGATTTCAGAGGGCTACATCCATTGTGTTAGCCTTTCTGCACCTGTGAACAGGTGCAGGAAGCAAGTCTGACAGAGAAAAAGCAAGCTGCAAGAGCCTTAGTAAGCACACTTCTCCCATACAGCACTGAAAGCACTTCTTACAATTATAGAAGCTTCACCCCAAAAAAGGCAGAGCATACAACTATACTGATAGGACCAGCGCCCCCTAGCCGGGACGGCACTGACTTCGACTCTCAGCTTCCCAGGAGCCCCTTGTTCTCCCCCAATGCCTCCCCTCTGCAAGATTTAGAGAGCCAATCCAGTATTCAGATCCTGACTAATCAGAAAGACCCCCCCTAGCCACTGCCTGTGTGGTTTAAAAGGCCCATGTGGCCACATTTGGAGGCTGCCAGGTGTCTTTTAATTGGCTGTCCCTGGCATGCCAGAACATAACCAGCGGAAATAAACTGCTTTAAGTGGCCATATGTATAACTCAGTGTCTACTTGAGCTATTTTCCGGAGTCAACAATACGATAATTGGTTCAAATATTCCAGTACATCCCTTTCCCTCCCTTTCCTCTCTCTCACTCCCTTCCTCTGCTCCCTATCAGGAAATGGAGCAGCTCCTCCGGCTCCTGCTCCCACTGCCAGGATGTTCTGCCTACTGGTGTGGGGTCAAGCATCATGGGCTGAAACCTGCGACACTGAGATAGGGGAAACGGGAGGAAATGGGGAGAGGGTAGACACATCATCCCACTGAGACTGATCATCTCCTGAGTAGAGATTTCAAAACGGCCGGTTGGTTACACAGTTCTTAAGTTTAGAGGAATGGTCCAGACTGGAGGTGAGTAAATCATGCAAGTGGTTTTCAACAGCCCCGAACTAGGTGAGATGAGTCAAGGACTTAGGGAAACAGCAGAGGGATTTGAGACAGAAGGTAGGAATGCTGCAGCATTCAGAGTGGAGAAGAGAGGACTTGAGTGGGAGCAAGGACAGCCAAGTACCATATCCTGGAAGGCCACATTGTCCGAGGATGAGCCACTTGATTTTGACAAGTCCCAAGAGCAAGTGATTTGCAGACTGAGCAATGACCACAGGATCTAGCAAGGGGTGACCCACTTGTGACCTGAGAGGAAAGAAATCACTAGAGCCAGCTCAAGAACAGGGCAAAAAAAAAAGAAGAAGAACTATGGAGACTGTGCAGCCTTTCCTGATATCAATCAAGTGTCCTTATTTCTCATGTTATTTTTGAGAGAGGGTCTCACTATGTAGCCCCGGGTGACCTGTGTAGGCCAGGGTGGTCTTCTAGAAGTGTACTAACAGTTCTTTAACAGCTGAGCCATCCCTCCCAGCCCCTTTTCAAATAAATTTTAAAGCAAAGAAAAAGTGGAGCTATCGGGGCTGTGGTGGTGGCACATGCCTTTAATCCCAGCACTTGAGAGGCAGAGGCAGGCAGATCTGAATTCGAGGCCAAACTGACCGTTTACCCAGTGAATTCCAGGACATGCAGAGTTAACACCAGAGAAGCCCTGTCTTGAGGGGGGAGGAAAGAAAACAAGAAAAAAACAAACAAAAAAGGGGGAGCTAGAAAGATGACTCAGTGGTTAAGAACATTTCCTGCTTTTGCAGGAGACCCAAGTTCAGTTCCCAACATCGACATGGTATACCACAACCCTCTAACTTTAGGTCCAGAGGATCCCATGTTTTCTTCTGGCCTTCCTGTGGCACACAAACACGAATAAAAATAAGAATATGTCCAATCCAAGTTATGATCGACGTTGTTTCCCTGTTTTTTGTTTGTTTTTTTTTTTAAGGTTTTTCAAGACAGGGTTTTTCCGTGTAGCCTTGGCTGTCCTGGATCTTGCTCCATAGACCAGGCTGGCCTCAACTCAGAGATCTGACTGCCTCTGCCTCCCGAGTGCTAGGATTAAAGGCACTCACCGCCTGGAGAGAAAAGGCTTTTTACTGTAGATATGAGGGTGTTAGGTCAAACCGGGAGGATTTCTAAGAAACCACGAGACATACGGACCGCTGCAAACACATGAGGCTTTATTAATAACCGGTGCGCTCCGGGTCCCGCCTATCCCATGCAGGAGATGAGCATTGCGGGGGCCCCATCCCTTCCCCCCAGGCACTTTTATGGGGTTCAGGGGAAAGGGTGCTGGGGATGAGGGCTCGTGCAGCTGATTGGCTCAGAGCTCTCTATGTTAGACTAATTGGTTGGGAGTTTAACGCCCGCGGGATCGGGGGGGAGGGGGTGTGTGTGGTCAATCTGTGCCCTTGGACTAGCCACCCTTGAGACCGGGTGGCGCCCAGGAAGGAAAAATCCCTGCTGATGGGTGGTGGGGAGGAGGCTGGGGAGGCTGTTCCTGGGAAGACATCCCCCATCCCCCATACGTGATTGCTAACAAGTCAGGTGCATTCCTAGGTTTTATATTTCTTAACTCCTTTCAAGGGAAGAGTACAACCAGAGGCATCTGGAAGAGTCCAGACTGAACCAGGCCTTGAGAGGTAGGGTGGGAGAAAGAGAAAGGAAGAGAAGAGAGACGGACAAGAATGGGGATCAGGAGCCAAGTGCAGAGGACCAAGACAGCTTGAGGTCAAAATGGCAGGGTTTTTTTTTTTTTAATATGAATCAGAAGCTGGGGAAGGAAAGCAAAACCCCTGGGCTAAAGGGGTTTAAGGTAGGGGGCGCGGTGAGAAGTGCTGAGAGGAGCCACAGGAATGAGTCTAGACCACAGGAGACACTTTGGTATGCTAACAGACACCACAGTCCACCATTTGTCCTGAGTTTCTTTGGAACCCGACAGTACACATGCTAGCAAAACCCAAGTAAACCGTAAAAATAAGGCGGATGGAGCCTTAGGAACAGCTCCCAAGGCATGCATACACACACACACACACACACACACACACACACACACACAAATGAACGTATACAGACATCGAACACAGTGCTTCAAGGAAATCCAACAATCTAAACAGTGGGTGGTCCCTTAGGAACACCTGAGGTGTCCTCTTGCCTTAGCATGCACGAGGGCGCACAGCCCAAAAAATTTAAAATACATGCATGTCAACAAAAGCTAAGCACACTTGGGGGAGGCGCGGGGACACGTGCGAGCCACGCACCGCGGCTGGCGGCCTCGCGGAAGCCGCGCTACAGCGCACCGGAAGTGGCCATCCCCACTTGGGGGGGTGCTTTGGACACGCGCGGGAAGCCGACCTTCAGGGAAGGAAGCAAACAGAAAGGCAAAAGAAATTTTAAAAATCTAATAAAATAAAAAAAAAAACTTAAGAAGGGGTGCAAGAGAGGAGGTGCAGAGGAGGAACCCTCTGCCCACGCGCCCGCGCGCTCCCGCCGCTGGCCCAAGGCCGCTGCGCACGCGCAGCCCAGGCTTCAGACCCCCGGCGCGGCCCACACGGTAGGGTCCTCAGGTGCGTAACTCCGCCGCCGCTTCCCTCACAACTTCCGCTTCCGGAAGTTCCCCCCGGGAAAGGGACCTCTCTGGGAACGCGCGGCGGAACCCTCAGGCGCCCGAACGCCGGCTCCGAACCCCGTTTTCCGCACCGCGAACGGGCCCTGAAAAGTGGGGGTGGGGCAGGGAAGACGGGCCGCTGGGCGACCCGTCGCACGCAAGGCACGCACCAGAAATCTCTTTTCTGATTGGCTGTGACGGGAACGTGGAGGCGGGAATAGACGATGCCCGGTGCGCGCCGAGGTCACGCGCCACCTGACGTGCTTGCGCTGAGGATGGAAGCACTTGATTGGTTAAAGAAAGAGGCGAGGCCATCGCGGTTGCCTAGCAACGGGTTCTGGCTCCGCCTTCGATGTCACGCCTTTCCTGTAGGCCCCAGGATTTGGGGGGCGGGTCTGGGCCCTTAGCGAGTCCGGGCGTGCGGAGGGACAGGCTCCAGAAGGCAGTCTTTGTCCGGTCTGGTTTAGCGTCCCCGTGGCCTATGACATAATACACAGTACAACAAACAAAAAATTGAAGTGAAATTTACTTTAATAATGTATTTAACCTATTGTACCTAAAATGTTTTTCTAGCATGTACTCAGCATAAAGAACCAGATATGAGCCGGGAGTGGTGGCGCACACCTTTCAGGTGGATCTCTCGGACTTCAAGTCCAGCCTGGTCTATAATATAGCAAGTTCCAGGCCTGCTGGGGCTGCACGGTGAAGCCTGGTCTCTTAAATAAATTATAACAGCTTTATTGAGATACAGGAAAAGTCACCCTTTAAATATATTGCAAGTCAGGAGAATTCCGCCCCCCCACCTCCAAAGACAGTAAAATAAAAACAATAAAAAGCATAATGTCAAGCCTAGTGTGGTAACTCATAGCCAGTCAGTCCAGCACTGGGGATGCTGAGGCAGGAGGATTTCAGAGAGTTCCAGGCTAAAAGTACATAGCCAGGCACTCCTTAAAAAACAAAACAAAACAAAACAAACGGAGAGGAGGCTGAAGAGATGGCTCTCAGCAGTTAGGAGCTTGTACTGCACTTGGAGAGGGCTGGGGTTCAGTTCCCAGCTCCCACGTGGTGGTTCACAACCAGTAACTCCAGCTCTGAGGGATCTGAAGCCATCTCCTGACTTCTAAGCACTAGATGCATATAAAGCGCACACATACGTGCATGCAAAACACTCATACACGTAAAATAAATAAATCTTAAAAAAAAAAAAAAAAAAGAGCTGAGCAGTGGTGGTGCACATCTTTAATCCTAGCACTTGAGCAGTTGAGGCACAGGCAGGCAGATCTCTGAGTTCCAGGCAAGCCTACTCTACAGAGCGAGTTACAGGACAGCCAGGACTACATAGAGAAACCCTGTCTCAAAAAAAACAAAAAAACAAAAAAAAAAAAAAAAGAATTTGACCTACAAGTTCCAGGGGGCTGACTATACAAACCTCTCTAGTGCTGTAACTCTGCTTATTACAATTTTGTCTTCTCTATTGATTCTCACAGCTATTTTCAAATGTGGACATTTTCTGTGAGTTCTGTACAATTAAACGTTCTCCAGGAACCTAATAAGACCGATTCATTTACAAAAATAAATAAATAGCATTAACGGAGGGGCTGGAGAGATGGCTCAGCAGTTAAGAGTGCTTGCTGCCCTTGCAAAGGCTCCACGTTTAGTTTCCAGCATCTACATCAGGCAGCTCACAGCCCCCTGTAACTCTAGATCATAGGGACCTGAGGCGCTTTTCTGGCCTCTGCGGGCACATTACCACATACACAAACACACACGCAACTACGTAATCTTTTAAAAGTAGAAGAATAAATAAATAAACCACCTTCTGTCTGTTTGTGGATGATGCCACTGTGTTTATTTCTGTGTGTTGGGTATGGGTATTTTCGGATTCCTGTGGGTGTTTACTAAAGAATAGAATTGCTGGGTCAAGACTTGTGGATGTTTTCATCTTATTTGCGTTTATTTATACTTGGGTTCGAGCCCAGAACCACTGAGCTACAGCCCCAGTCTTATGTTTTGTTTCTTAGATTTATTTATTTTTATTTTATGTGTGTGGGTGTTTTTGCCTGCAAGTATGTCTATGCACCTCGCGCCCTGCAGTGCTGAGAGAGGTCAGAAGAGGGCACCAAATCTCCTGGAACTGGATCCAGATGGTTGTGATCTGCCTTCTGGGTCCTGGGAACTGAAACTTGCCAAGAGCAGCAAGTAGTTTTAATGGCCACCTGAGCCATCATCACTCCAGCCCCCAACCTATTTAATGTTATTTTGAGACAAGATCTCCCTATGGAGCTCAGCCTATCCTTGACCTATCCTTAGCTAAGATACGACTCTCCTATCTTAGCCTCTGGAGTTGCTGGAGTTGCTGGGAGTATAGGGGTATAACACCATGCATAAATTATTTATTTTCAAGACAGTCTTGATATGTAGCCCAAGCCTACCTTGCAGGCCTCCTCCCTCAGCCTCCCAAGTGCTAAGATTATAGATAGTTGACCACCGTGGCCAGCTCTCTAAAAAAAACTGACAAGGTACTGTTGAGATAGCATAGTCGGGTAGAGTTGATTGCTGCTAATGACCCAAATTCAGTACTTGGGGCCCACCTGATATAAAGAGAGACCCAAGTCCCTCAGTCTTGTTGCACCTCTCCTGCCTCCGTCTCCAGTGCTCAGATCACACACATTCATTGTCACGCACCACAAGCAGGGGACACTGTCTAGAGTATAGATGTTATCACAGTCTTGGCTGTTGGGCTTTGTACAAGCTCCAAGAATCGTATCTTGTCATCATAAAGATACTAGGCCAGATAGATAAGTGGGCAGTTAAGAGGCTATTAAAAGGTAATGAAGATAACCCAAAGGAATTTGGTTTCTTGATCTGTACCATCTCATCTCTACATGATCAGATGTTCAACTTAGACCATAAAATAACCTGTCAGCTCCCAGCTGTGCATGCAATGTCACAGGCCAGCTGCAGTTCACAAGGATTCTTTCTTGGTCTCCCTCACAAGCATGCAGCCCTGCCATTGCAAGAAAGCGTCCAGGAGGCAGACATGAGCCAAACTGAAGGGTGAAGATATGTTCCAATAAGACTTTATTTTGAATTTTTTTTTTGAGATAGTCTCGTAGCTCAGGCTAGCCTTGAATTCTGTATAGTCTACAATGACCTTGGCTCCTGATCCTCCTGTCTCTACCTCCTGGGTACTGGATTCTAAGCGACCTGTTTTTTTTTCCATGTTGCAGATGGAAACCCAGACTTCATGCATGCTAACCAAGAGCACTCTACCAACCAAGCTACCGCCCAGCCCTATAATCTGCAGTTAAGGAAGAATTAATTACTGTATAAAGTCTATGATCTAAGTGAATGTTGCTGGTACTCTACATGTGAATAGAAAAGGCCCTAAGAGATTATATTCTGTGGAACTCATTTATGGTTGAAAGTGCTTAGTTTCACTGGGTTTGGTGGTACATGTCTGTAATCCCAAGCTCTCAGCAAGCTGAGGCAAGAGGATCATGAGCTTGACACTAGTTTGGGGCTGCATAATGAGACCTTCAAAAGCAATAATAAAGGTAGTCATAGGGCTGGAGAGATGGCTCAATGATTAGAGTGCTTGCTGCTCTTGCAGAGGACCTGAGTTCTGTTCCTAGCACCCATGTTAGGTGGCTCACAACCACCTGTAACTACAACTCCAGGGAATCTGAAACCCTCTTCTGACCTCTGGAGACACCCCACACACACATATTTGCATATACACAAAAAAACTTTTTGTTTTTTTCTTAGACAGGGTTTCCCTTTGTATCCCTGGCTGTCCTGGAACTCACTCTGTAGACCAGCTCACAGAGATCCACCTGCCTCTGCCTCCAGAGCGCTGGGATTAAAGGTATGCACCACCCCTGCCTGCCAAAAGAAACATTTTTAAAGAAAACTGGGAACCAGATGTGGTGGCAACTGCCTGTCACCCCAGCACTTGAGAGATAAAGACAAAGGATCAGGAATTCAAGGCCATCCTCAACTACAGAGTAACTTGTAGGGGGAAGCTCTGCCAAGAAGTTTATTGTATTGTGCAGCCTTCCTTATGATTACATGCCGCTTGGACTTCTGGGAACAGCTTGTAGGGAGCTATTTAAGAGAGTGTGTCCATTAGAATTGTGCATCCTGGAATTATAGATAGAGATTTTAAAGATGAAATTAAAATTATGGCCTATGTAACGAGACCTGCAATTTAATGCAGGAGATAGGATTGCACAGCTGTTACTATTTCCCTATATTAAAAGAAAACCTGCCCCTGTAGGTTTGGGAGCACTGGGAAATGTGTGTTCTGGCAGGCTGTCGTTAATGATAAAAGGCCCAAATTGAAAACACAAATAAATGACATTGAAGTAGAAGGGTTGGTGGACACAGATGCAGATGTAACAATAATTTCCCAAGAGTAATGAAATTCAAGTTGGCCCCTTCAGGAAGTATCCACACAGTTTATAGAGATTGGGAAATTATCCCATGTAAAGCAAAGTGTGAATTAGGTTAAATGTTTGGGCAAAAGGGAAATTTAAGGCCTTATGTGGCTGATTAAGCTATAAATTTATGGGGAAGAGATTTATTGCAGCAATGGGGAACTCAGATTAATATCCCTTCAATCCCAGAAAAGGTGCATAAAATAGGGTCACAAGGAGAAGATGCTCTTAATAATGGGTATCATAGGCTGTACAGGTTGTTCAAAAGCCAGACACAATGGGTATTGAGTTCCACATTTATAAATGGGGCCACTGCTGAAACTATACCAACTGCCCTACCCTTAAATTGGTTAACTAACAAGCCTTGTGGGTGGAGTAGTGGCCTTTAACAAATGAAAGGTTACAGGCACTTGCACAGCTGGTAGAGGAGCAGTTAAAGGCTCAGCAAATAGAAGAGTTGGCTAGCCCATAGAGCTCACTTTGTTATAAAGAAAAATCTGGAAAATGGAGAATGTTAACTAATTTGAGGGCTGTAAACAAGGTGATTCAATTCATAGGACCATTACATCCTGCAATTCCTTTACCTTCGTTATTACCTAAAGCATGACATCTGATAGTGATTGATTTAAAATACTGTTGTTGTTTTTCACTATCTCCTTGCTTTTACAGCGCCTACCTATAACAATGCTCAACCTGTCAAAAGATATCAGTGGAAAGTCCTTCCCCAGGGAATGTTAAATAGTCCAACGTTATATCAATACGTTGTGCAACAACCATTAGAACTAATTCAAAAACAATTTCCCCAATCTGTTATTTACCATTATATGGATGATACTTTGTTAGCTGATTTTGACCAAGATACTTTCAAAAAATTGTTTGGTGAAACAAAAAGAATCTTACCTTGTTGGGGTTTGCAAATTGCTCCAGAAAAAAATACAAAAGGGAGATCTATTAACGATCTAGGTTATAAGTCAACAAAAAAATTCAACCACAAACGGTATAGATCAGAAGAGATCAGTTGTGAACCCTTAATGATTTCCAAAAACTGTTGAGAGATATCATTTGGGTAAGACACAATTGGATTAACTGCACAAGAGCTATGCAATTTGTTTCAAACATTACAAGAAGACTCCAACCTAGATAGTCCAAGACATTTAACTGCAGAACAAGCGTTAACTCCAGTTACAAGATGCATATGTGGATCACATAGATCCTCATCTGAATTGTCATCATTCATTTAAAACATTCCTCAACTGGAATTCTTATGCAGAGAGAAGATCATATCTTATGGCACATAAGCAGAGTTAAAAAAAAAAAAAAAAAAAAAAAAAAAAAAAAAAAAAGACCAGGCTGGAGAGACAGCTCAGTGGTTAAGAGAATCTGGTGCTCTTCCAGAGGGCCTGGGTTCAATTCCCAGCACCCACATGGTAGCTCACAGCTGTTTACAATTCACCCTCACACCAATGCACATAAAATAAAATTAAATAAATTTAAAAAAAATTAAAGACGTATGTAGAAAAAGTTGCTGATTTAATTATAAAGAGAAGAGTGAGACTTAGTCAGCTGTCAGGAACAGATCCAACAGAAATAGTGGTGCCTTCCACGGATGCTGAGGTTATGCCGACATGAGCAATCAGTGAAGACTGGCAAGGGGCCTGTAGCAATTATTTAGGAGAAGTTAATAACAAATATCCTAAAAGTAAGTAAATCCAGTTTATCAAAAAGACTGAATGGATACTCCCACGTGTAATAAGAGAAAAACCTATTTCTGGAGCACCTACATTTTATACTGCTGCAAATAAATTAGGAATGGCAGGCTACAAGTCAAAAAAAATAAGTAAAGTCAATAAAAGTCCATATGCTTTGGTTCAAAAATCACAGTTGTATGCTATTCTTATGGTATTGTTAGACTTTCCTGCATCTCTCAATATCATCACCGATTCTCAGTATGCAGAAAGGGTTGTTTTGCATATTGAAACTGCCGAATTTGTTCCTGATAATTCAGAACTAACATCGTTATTTATGCAACTGAAACAAGCAATTCAAGACAGAAATTGCCCATTATATATTACTCATAAAAGATCTCATACAGGGTTGCCAAGCCCATTGGCACAAGGGAACAATGAGATCGATCAGTTATTAATAGGAAATATGTTAGAAGCCTCAAAATTTCATGAAAAGCACCATGTAGACAACAAAAGTTTAAAAGGAAATTTCTCCATTACCTGGCAATAAGCCAAGGAAATTATAAAGACTTGTCCAATGGGTTCCCTATGTAATCAAGTCCTATTGCCTGCTGGAAGTAACCCCAGGGGTACAAAAAGACAAATCTGGCAAGTGGATGTGTTTCATGTTGTAGAATTTGGGAAACTAAAGTTTGTGCACCATACTATTGATACTTATTCAGGATTTCAATGGGCTCTGCTTTGAATTCTGAAAGGGCTGATTGTGTAATTACACATTTACTGGAAGTAATGGCTATTATGGGAATACCTTTACAAATTAATGCCCCTGCATATGTCTCCAGTAAAATGAAAAATTTTTTTTACATACTATGGTATAAAGCATATTATCAGTATATCACACAATCCACCAGGACAAACAGTTATAGAAAGATCTAATCAGACATTAAAAGAAATGCTTACAAGACAAAAGGGAATAACAGAGACCCCCAGGATAGACTACATAGTGCAGTACTAACTTTAAATTTTCTGAGTGTTAATGAGACAGGAACAATGCTGCTGAAAGACATTGGACAATAGAAAGAATTGCAGAGTTTAACCAACCCATATATTATAAAGATGTATTAGCATCTGAATGGAAATCAGGACAAGTCTTATGATGGGGGAGGGGGTACTTTTTTTTTCCAGTGGAAATGAGAAGTTGGGGTTCCATCAAAACTGATAAAGATTAGATTTGAGCCAGGAAGATCTCCTGAAAACCCTGACCACTAACCTGAAAATAGTGACTATGTGAGTGTGGGGGGGAGTTCTTTTAAAAAGATAGAGCCTTTTGCCAGGTGACACACACCTTTAATCTCAGCGCTTGGGAGGCAGAGGCAGGCAGATCTCTGTGACTTTAAGGCTAGCCTGGTCTACAGAGTGAGATCTAGGACAGCCAGAGTTACAACAGAGAAACCCCGTCTTGAAAAAAAAAAAGACAGAACCTTCTAAAGATTGTAGTAAAGTACAAAAACTAAAAGCATCAGTCAGCCCTGGGCTCTGAAGTAAAGTTTCTGAAACCTGAATTTCCACCTGACTCCAATACCAGTGACAGTAAATAGTATGAGGAAGATGATGAAAACTATCCCCGTGTGAACCTCACCTTGGTTGATTTGGAACAGTTGGCTGGCAGTCATCAGAAGGTTCCAAGAAAATATAAGGAGAGTAATGGCCCTGTAGAGGAACACTTGGAATTTTTATGTTAAGAAAAGCTTTTTGGTTTAACTGACTAGTCGATAAAGGTTCATGTTCCATCCCAGCTGTGGTAGAGTTGTTTACGAGTTGGATTTGGAATGCTTGATGCAGGTGGCTATCATTTGGTTGGGTACAGTCGTTCTGGCACCTGTAGCTTGTCTTTGGGATTGTTTGTTGCATGGGTTTATGGGAATTTTTGGCTTAGGGCATAAAAGGTCTGAAGCTCCGAGAGTCGGGGTGGGCATTGGTTGGTGATTTCTTGGTTGAGTTGCTGTCATTAGTGTGAGAACAAAGGTTGGAGAGATTTGAGCTTAGGACAGCCTAAAAAGAGGCTGTGAAGATTTCTACCTTTCTGTCTTTCTGCATTAAGGCTGCCTGTAAAAGTGGTGAAGACTTCTATCTTTCCTTTCTCCTTCCATAAATTGCGGGTAAAAGATTGTAGCATACTGCTACACGGCCCACTTGCTATTACTGCAAATTTGATAAAACCTCCAGAGGAAGAAAACACTTAATTGCAAACAGAAACCAGAGGAAAATACCTTAAAGTCAAAGTTTCAGACATTCAAGAGAATAGGCTATCTCTATGCAAACGAATCAGTGGACAGAATGTTGAAATAGACTATTGCCTTTAATGATATCAGTGATCATCAGAGTTCCTTGAAATCTGAAGATCCCTATAGCATTTCTATAGATAATGAATAGATCAGTGCAAAGAGTCACAAGACAGAATCCAACAGAGACATTTGCCATCTGCCTGAAAGTAAAAGCTTCAGAGAAAGAGGACTGATTCCAGCAACCTCATATCCCCTAAATTTTTACTCTGTTAGTAATGCATTATGCATGAATGCAAAAGATAAACTCCTGAAGACCAAAAGGGAGAAGAGATGGCCTAGCAGGAGGCCTCAGGGAAAAAATAATATCATGCAACTTGTATCTTAGTAAAAGGGGGGAAATATCTAGGGGGATGCTTTGCCAAAAAGCTTTTTGTAGTGTACAGCCTTCCTTATGGTTACATGACTCTTGGACTTCCGGGAACACCTTGGGGGGAATCTATTTAAGAGAGTGTGTCCGTTGGAAAAGACAGGTGATTGGGGTCAAGGGAGACAGTGAGTTTCAGAGACTGAAATAACTGGGAAAGCGGTTAGTTATTGGGATAGAATATGTTAGAAGTTAGTCCAGTTCCCCAGGCTTAGACAGGTAAAGACAGCCAGCAGGGGCTGTAAAAGTTTCTCCTTCCTATCTTTTCCTTCCTAAACTTTTAGAGTTAGAGGGGTTTTTAAAAGGTTACTAGTTAGGAATCTTTCTCAGTAACAGCCAGCAGCCAGGAGAAAAATAGAACCGGAGGGGGTGGATTCCATTAAGTATCCAGTTACCAGTGAAGCAGTAACAGTTACAAAAGACTTCAAAGCTTAGATGCAGTATTTAGAAACGGTTACTACCTTTTAAGAAAACATTTGCCTTTTGGCCCCCAAACAAAGAAGGCTTGGAACCTAGACCCAAATGGCACAAAACAACAAAACATTTAAAAATAATAATAATAATAACCTTTACAGTAAGTTCAAAGCCAATCTTCTGACTTCCATGTGTGCTTTGGTGTGCATGTCTACACACAAACACAAAATATGTAAATGTAATACAAGCAATTTTTAAAAAGAAAACTTTTCCTCTCTCCTGTGTTGTTACATACAGGATACAAACAAAGCAGAATAAGAGGCACCATTGATAGTTTATTTCTGCTTGTTGTAGAATTGATGCCAACTGATAACCTCTTACTATCAGCCCCTCTCACTCTGCCTGCCATTTATTTCTTCATTAAAGGCCAAAGTTTTACACCAGGCACAGTGGTGTGTGTCTGTGTTCTCAGTACTCAGAGAGTGGAGGCAGGAGAGTCAGGAATCCAAGCTCACCCTTGGCTACATAGGCATGGTGGGCTGCATAAGACTCTTCTGCAAAATAAAATAAAAACAGCCAGGCACGGTGGCACCATTCCTTTAATCCCAGCACTCGGGAGGCAGAGGCAGGAGGGTCTCTGAGTTTCGAGGCCAGCCTGGTCTACAGAATGCGTTCCAGGACAGCCAGAGTTACAACAGAGAAACCCTGTCTCAAAAAAAAACAAAAAAAAAAAAAAAAAAACAACCAATAACAACAGCAACAAACAAACAAACAAAATGTAGCATCTTCTCTCAAGAACTTTCTGGTCTGCCGTGATGGGACTAATGCTGACCACACATCCCTACCTCCATGCTCGTTGCTTCTCTGCTGTGGGAGCTGCAGGTGAGGTGGGGTCTGTGGATTATACAAGGACTACCTCATGCCTTCAGTGTCCTAAGGATGCCCCACCTCCCAAAGCTTCTGACATCTCCTCCATTCTGTGCCAGCCTTGGCATCTGGCCTTTAAACCACATGGACCCGCAGTTAACACGCACAGAGCTGCAGTCATGTGATCTCAAGGACACCGAGAGTTCCTGCTGCTCACGTCCTTATTTCTCTTACACAGGAACAATGGCCCAAGTAGCAGTGTCCACCCTGCCTGTTGGAGAGGAGTCCTCAGACAGCAGAATGGTGGTGACATTCCTCATGTCTGCTCTGGAGTCCATGGTGAGACACCTGTGGTTCTGCCAGTGTCTCGGGTTGCTGTTGAACTTCAGTGTCACTTCCTACGTGCCCCTACCTCCCCACGTCTCTATGAGGGGATCCTTCAGACCAGGCCTGGCGGCACATACCTGTAAACCCCTGCACTCTGGGAGGTAGAGAAGGGAGGACCGGGAGTTCAAGGTCATCAGAGGCATAAGTAAGGGTTGTTTTGATTCTTTTTACATGTATTTAGTGCATATAATGTGTGTGTTCATGCTTATGCCATAAATGCATCTGGATCAGAGGACCACTTCTGTTCTCCTCCCAACCTGTGTGTCCTGGGGATCAAACTCAGGTCATAGTGCATCCACAGGACATCTTGCCAGCCTATCATAGTGAGTTCAAGGCCAGCCTTGAGACCATCACATGAGACCATTCTCCTCACACCCTAAAAAAAAAAACAAAACTGGAAATATCTGCCCCCAAATCCATGGAATGGAACAGGACATGCCTTCACTTGACAAGCATTCGTGACAGGCCTCCAACGTCTAGGCCTCTTCTAGACACTGGGATACAAGACATGAGGGAAGATCAGGCCCCTCACAGGTCTTATGTTCTGTGTGTATGTCTTTCTGTAGGTAAATATAGTAACCCTAACTCGAGGCCAGCAAGATGGGTCGGCAGGTAAAGGAGCTTGATACCAAGCCTATCTGAGTTCAATCCGTGGGACCCACAGAGAAGAGAGAACTGACCCTTGCAAGTTGTTCTCTGACCTTCATATGAGTACTGTGATGTGCACAAATGAGTGTGTGCATGCACACACGCACGCACACGCACACACGCTCACACACATACTACTACTGCTACTACTAATAATAATAATAAAATACAAAATTTAAAAAATAGCCCAGTGGTGGTGGCACACACCTTTAATCCCAGCACTTGGGAGGCAGAGGCAGGCAGATCTCTGTGAGTTTTGAGGCCAGCCTGGTCTACAGAGTGAGTTCCAGGACAGCCAGAGTTACAACAGAGAAACCCTGTCTCAAAAAACCAAAAAGAAAGGAAGAAAGTAAGTAAGTAGGAAAGAAGGGAGGGAGGGAGAGAGAGAGAGAGAGAGAGAGAGAGAGAGGAGAAAAAGAAAGGAAGGAAAGAAAGAAAGAAGGAAAGAAAGAAAGAAAAGAAAGGAAAAAAACTATAAAAACAGAATATGGAAAGAGATATTTAAGGAGAAGAGCGAGTAGCTTGGGGGTCCTGGGGAAAGTCTCTTGGTACTTGCCCCTGTTTTGGTCTGTCGAGATCCCTACCAGCCCAGGCCGACCCTGCACTTGCTATGCAGGGGAGGCGTTGATTCTCCCCGCTCCACCTCCTGAGTGCCGGGATCACAGCCTCGCGCCATCTTTCTTATCCTTGGTTTTCTCCTCTATCCGGCAGGTAGGGCCCCCCAGCCGACCTAACCGACTCTAGACCTGCATGGAAGAACCCAGCATGTTCATCCTGTGTCTCTGTTTCAGTGTAAAGAGCTGGCCAAGTCCAAGGCTGAAGTGGCCTGCATCGCCGTGTACGAGGCAGACGTATACGTGGTGGGGACTGAGCGAGGCTGCGCCTTCGTCAACGCCAGGCGGGATTTCCAGAAAGACTTCGCACAGCACTGTAGGTGACCAGCACTGGCCCCTGTCTTCCCTGGCGCTGTCTGTCTGTTTGGTTGGTTGGTTTTTATATGGGGGATTGAATTTAGGGTCTCACACATGGTAGGTAAGCACGGCACCACTACGCTGTATCCCCACATTTCACTTTATAAAGTTTATAAAGTTAAAAAATATGTATCCCCACATTTCACTTTATAATTTTTTTAAGACAGAGTCTCACTGTGTATCAGCCCTAAGTGGCCTGAGATTTGCACTGTAGGCCAGGCTGGCCTTGAACTCACAAACATCCTCCCACCTCCCGAGTGCTGGGATTGAAGGCATGCCACACCGTGCCTGATCTGATCATATGGTTTTTGTTTTTCCTTCTGCTAACGTGGTGCATTGCATTTATTGTTTCTTAAAAAAAAAAATATATATATATATATACTTTTATTTTTATCCATGTGTATGTGTGTGTGTCTGTGCCTGTGAGTGTAGATACCCAGAGTCCGGAAGAGGGCATCGGTTCCCTTGGAGCACAGTTCACAGTTGTGAGCTGCCTGATGTGAGCGCCAAGAACCAAGCTCAGGTTCTCTGGGAGAGCGGCTCTGTGAACTTCGGAGCCATCTCTCTAGCCCGCATGCATTGGTTTCTGTATGTTGAGCTATGGTTGTATTAGTTGTGTTATTGACACCTAATGAGAACAACTTAAGGGAGGACGAGTTTGGTTTGGGGGCTGGAGAGACGGCTCAACTGCTGGGAATATGGGCTGCTCTTCCAGAGGACCTGAGTTCAATTCCCAGCACCCACATCAGAGGACCCACAGCCACCTGTAGCTCTAGCTCCAGGGAGATCCAACACCCCTGGCCTTTGGGGGAACTCACTTCAGAGACTCACGTGCACACCCCACACATACATACGCAAAATTAAAAATAATAAATTATTTAAAAGTTGGTTTGCTTCACAGTTTCAATGGGCTCATGCACTGCTCACAGCCTGAGATGAGGCAAAGCATGGGGTGGCAGAGGACTACTTGGAGAAGGAGGATGGGAGCACTATCTCTCCAGCTCCTGTAACACTTTTATTTGGAGGAAGTAAATCCCACATAGCAATGGAGTGCAATCTTTTAAATACTGTTGAATGTCCCTGCTAGTGTTCTGTTGAGGATTTCCCCATTACTACTGATCATACAGCTCTGGGATTTTCTTTTCTGGAGTGGCTCTACCTGACAGTTTGTTAATTTTTACTTTTGCTGAGATGGGGTCTCATGGTTCCCAGGCTGGCCCAAACTCACTATGTAGCAGAGGATAACCTACACCTCCGGATCCTCCTGCCTGTACCTCCTGAGTGCTGGGATTACAAGGGTTACAAGTGTGTGCTAGCTTCTTGAGATTGTGTAGGGTTTAACTGTTGATCTGAGGGCTTTTCTTGTTATTGTTTTGAGACGGTCAACTGAGAGAATCTAGTCCCTGTGCCCCTATGCCGCCCCTCCGTCCTCAGACTCCCGAGTGCTGGGGTCACGGGCGTGAGGCCTCACCCTAGCGTATGGGTAGTAGTTGCTTTATTTTAGGAGTGCTCACCATGCATGGTCCTGGTTATCACGCAAACCCTGCCGCTCTACCGGGGCTGGAGAAATGGGCAGCGGTTAAGCGCTTGCTGTGCCTGCAGAGGACCCAAGTTTGGCTCCCAGCATGCACATCAGGTAGCTAAGAAACACTGGTCACTCCAGAGCCAAAATCTCTGTTCTTAGGGCTACAGGATACAGTTGTAGAGACAGAAACCCAAACAAGCAAAGAAGCCCTCTTTATTTCTTTACATAAAGGGGTCATTTTACGATTTTTCTTGTTTTCCTCTCAACACCAGAAATACAGAAGGGAGGGGACAGAAAGAACGCTTGCTCTGACCCAGCCCCATCCTGTGTTTGCAGGCCAAGGGGAAGGGCTGACTGAAGAGAAACCTCTGTGTCCCGAAAGTGGAACACAGGTCAGCTCCGGAGAAGCCCAGCTGCTCAGGAAAGCAGTGGAGGACCACTTCTGCCTTTGTTACCGTAAGTGCCCTGGGCCCCCACCCATCATACATACACGTGTTATTATGTGATGTGTGTGTGTGTGTGTGTGTGTGTGTGTGTGTGTGGAGTGAGAGGTGCACACATGCCACATAGTACACATGGAGGTCCCAGAACAACTTGCAAGAAGTTGGTTTTCTCCCTCCACTGTGGCTTCAGGACACAGATTAAACTCAGGTCAATGTGCTTGCACGGTAAGCACTTTTACCCCCTGAACCTTCTCTCTGGCCCATAAGTACTCTAAATAACCATGCAGGAGTTGTGAAGTGTATCAGCTTGGTGACTTAGGATTCTAGGAACTCATTTACTCATTAGTTTATAAATTTATTCTGCAGTGCTGGGGGGAGAACCCAGAGTCTCATGCATGCTAGGCAGGTGCTCTACCATTGAGTCACACTCCAGCCCTGTGGGTTATTTATCTCTCTTGGTCTGTGGTGGGCCTAATCTGTCAACGGCGGGCCTCACTTCTTTCCCACCCAAGTAGCTGGACCAGCTGCCGGCAGCTGGCGGAAAAGAAGGGCAGGAGGCCTCCAGTGGGCCCTTGGTCAGGGAACCTTAAGAGTTGGAACACACTGAATTCCAGAAGCGCCATCTTGTGGGGGGCAAAAACTCTGCTTTATTGCAAGGGTTTGGGTCTGTTTATTGGGGCTCAGGGAGTAGGTAGGTCTCCCAAAACCCAGGGACAATGCATTGGTTAAGACAGGTAAGCAATTCTGCCAATCACAGCTGGCCCTCTGGAAGGGGCTGGGACTTGGGCGGAACCCCATCAGTCAACGCAGGAGGGAGGGGCCAAGCTTTGTTTGCTCTGAGAGCAAAACAGTAATAGCGCCCTCTTCTGACACTGCGTGGCTTGACTGTTCCACAGGATACCACACAGCCCCTCACTGGGGGATTCTAGGCAGGCGCTCTACCTCTGAGTCACACTCCAGCCCCTCACTGGGGGATTCTAGGCAGGCGCTCTACCTCTGAGTCACACTCCAGCCCCTCACTGGGGAATGGATTCTAGTTCTATCCCCAGCATCACAAAAGAAAAAAACAAACAAACAAAAACCACTAAACACCTATAAATCATCAGGTAGCTATGTAGCAGAAAGGAGTGTGATGAGTACAAATATGTACAAAGTAAATGATACACACATACATATAGGAAAACGTCACAAGAAAGCTAGACCCTGAGGCAGGAGGATCACTGCAAGTTGGATACTAACCTGGAGTTCAGGCCACCATGGGCTACCTTTCTCAAAAACAAAAGTGAAAGAGCTCAGGGGCTGGCTTAGTGGTAAGAGTGCTTGTGCAAGCATGAGGATCTGAGTTCAAGTCCCCAGTGTCTGTGTACAGAGTCAGGCATGGCTGTGTGTGTGCCTAATAATCCCAGCTTTGCAGGGCAGAGACAGATCCCAGGAGGCTGCTGGCCACCCAGGCTAGCCAAAGTGGCGAACTTCCAGTTCAGTAAGCAGGACAAGTGTCTCACTCTGTAGCCCTGTCTGGCCTGGACCTCAGGGTGTAGAACAGGCTAGCCTCGAACTCATGGAGATCCACCTGCTTCCGTCTCCCAGTGCTGGGATTAAAAGTGTGAGCTACCATGCTCAGCTCGAGAGACCCTGTCTTAGTGAAATAAGGCAGGAAGCAATAGAGGAAGACATCTAACATCTATGTCCTGCCTTCATCTGTACATGTGAAGGTGTATGCACCTGCACAGCCACACGATACACATACAGACATGCATGCACACGCACACACACACACATCCTCATATACCAAAAATAAAAAAATTTGCCTTGCTGGGCAGTGGTGGCCCATGCCTTTAATCCCAGCACCGGGAGGCAGAGGCGGGTGGATTTCTCTGAGTTCGGGGCCAGCCTGAGCAATACGAGACTGTCTCAAAAACACCACACAAAATCATCATAATTAGAACAGCTTATACTGTCCTCAGTTCCTCAAGGCCTGGCTTCCCAACCCCAGACAGCTTTGTGCATTTCTGTAATCTGCAAATGCCTGAGACTGGGAGCCTTCAGCATAGAGTGCCTGGGGCCTCAGGTGACACTTCTCTTTGAGGAATGGGCTTCTAGTGCCTTGGAACCCAGGCACTGCCGACGATCTAGCTGCAAATGGTGAGCAAGCACGCACCAGGCAAGCTAACTTTCCTCGCCACGTCTTAGTCTGACTTGTTTCACACAGTGAGTTAGTTAAGCTTTGGGTTCAGGTGCTCTCTACAGAGACCAACCTAGGGTAGGCACCACTAACTGTTCAGCCTCCGAGAGAAAGGAAGAACAGACCTATCATTTTCCTTCTTTTTATTTTAAGATTTAATTTTATCATATTGATGTGTCTGAACGTTTTGCCTGCGTGTGCGTCTAATGCCCGTGGACATCAGAAAAGGGCATCAGCTGTGGTCCAGCTAACCCAACAGTGGCTGTCTTCTGACAGAAAGGTCAAGGACCTGGTAGTTGTTCCATCCACAGGGCTGGATGTGTCAGCTAGTCTTCAGTCTATGTTGGAATCCCAAAGAATTAAGTTCCAATGTCGGTGAAGGAATGCTGCAGCAGCAGGATAGATGGTCTTGCCAACAAGAGTGAGAGCAAACAGGCAAAATGCAAAAGTCTCCCTTTTCCATGTCCTTTTATGTGGCTTGCCACCTGAAGGTGTGGCCCAGATTGAGGATGGGCCTCCTGGCTTTAAACGATCCAGATTTAGGATGGGTCATCTTACCTCAAATGATCCAATCAAGGAAATTCTTCACAGGTGTTCCCAGCTGCTTGCATTTCAGTTGACTCCAGATACAGTCAAGTTGACAACCAAGATTAACCATCACAAGAGGGACAGACATGGCAACAGGCAGGGAAGGGGTGGCAGCAGAGGCAGGAAGGCAGCCGATCACATCGCAGCCACACTCAGGAAGTAGAGACAAAGCAGACTTTGTGCTTTCAATGTATATACAAGCCACATGCCCCTGTGTCTGTCACATTAGACGAAGCTGGCTGGTGGATACTCGTGTATCATTTACCATCTCTCCCTCCCCATCTAGGTAAGGCATTAGGGACCACAGCCATGGTCCCCGTTCCCTATGAGCAGATGCTCCGAGATGAGGCAGCTGTGGTGGTGCAGGGCCTTCCGGAAGGCCTGGCCTTTCAGCACCCTGACAGTTACAGCCTTGCAGCCCTGAAGTGGATTCTGGAGCACAAAGCAGGGATTTCGTTCATCATCAACAGGTGACCCACTCCCTACCCTCTAGCAGTTCTTTTAAAGAGAAGCTGGCTTGAGCCAAGTATGGGGGGCACAGGCCTGCAATCCCAGTACTGGGAAACTGAGGCAGGAGAATCACTGAAAGTTTGAGGCAAGCCTGGGTCACATTGAGTCAAGCCTGGAGTCTATACCAAAACCCTGTCTCAAATAAAGGAAAATGATCACAGCCTGGGGCACAACTGAGCCACAGAGTGCTCACCTGGCATCTGCCAGGCCCTGGGCTCTATGCCCAGCTTTGCAACAAAATAAAAAGTGATTGTTCGCCGTGTATGATTGCTCTGCTTGTGTTCATGTCGGGTAACGGTGTTGGTTTTCTTACAGACCTTTCCTAGGTGCAGAGAACCAGCTGGGTAAGTAGTGAGTTCTGGTCCTTGGTGGCCTCCCAGAACCACCGAACCCATTCTGCTATCAAATGAGGGTGCATGTTTTGATAAACTCCTTCATTTTACACATCGAGGAGGCAACCTGGACTGGGGGGGGGGGTAGCGGCTTGATAGTACATCTCTTATCTATACAATCGCTTAGCTGGGGGCTGGGGGTGTGTGACTCTATAGCACAGCATCTGCCTAGAATCCCTCAGTAAGGGGCTGGAGGCATGGCTAAGTGGTAGAGTGTTTTCCTAGATCCATTAATGAGGTTCTAGAGGCATGGTTCGATGGGAGAAAACTTGTCTAGTATCCCCCAGTGAGGGGCTGAGGGCATGGGCTATGGTGGAGCACCCCTAGAATCCCCCAGAGAGGGTGTGTGGGGTGTGACTCAGCTTTAGACACCTGCCTAAAATCCTTCAGTGATGGGTTCCTGGTGTGCCTCAGTGAGAGAGTGCCTGTCTAATGAGACCCTGTGCATGAGACCCTGGGTTCTCTAATCAACAAAGAAAATAAAGAAAGGAAGAGGGGAGAGGAGGGAGGGAGAGAAGGAGAAAGGGGGAGAGAATGTCAATCAAGGGCTAGGCAGATGTCCAGCACAGGGAGAAACAGCAGCCAAAGACTCTTCACAGTGCAGGCTGGGGAGTTTCTGCAGTGACTCCCATCTGTTCTTCCAGAGGAGTGTGGGGATACAGGGGACCAACTATGGTCTTTAAGGACCAGCCCCAAATGGGCCAGGGGTTGTCGGGTTTGAGGAGTCTGAGGCTCATTCTCATGTCGCTGAAACTCGGGTCTAGGAAAAGGAATGATTCCGTGTAGCAAGGAGCCAGGGAAACAGTGGTGATCGTAGGGTGTCAGGGTCACCCCGAGGTTGGGACAGAGCTGGAACAGAGTGATGGGTAATCTCCACAGTGACACGCAGGGACTCACTGGGCTGGTGGCCCCTGTCGTAGTCCCAGAACTGGGGAGGCTAGGGCAAGGGAGTCAGGAAGTAAGGCCAGCCTAAACTACACAGCGAGGTCAGGATCAGCTTACACTGTGTATCAAGACCCTGCCTCAAGGAGACAAAAGCTTAAGGATTAAAGATAATAAGCAGGTCTCGTCAGGTTGGTTCTCTTGATACAACAAAGCTGTGTGGCAGAGTGCCTCCAGGCCTGTGGGAACCCAGATATCCCCTGCCCCCTTTATTCACAGCAATGAAGGGACCCACCTCCCCAGCTAATACTTCTGCCAAAAGCATTTAAAAATCCACTCATCTATGTCTGGGTATAATATTGAATGTCTTTCATCCCAGTGCCCGGAAGTCAGAGGCAGGGGTATCTCTGTGATCCCGAAGCCATTCTGGTCCATCTAGTGAATCCTAGACCAGCCAAGCTACAGAGTAAGACCCTGTCCAAAAAAAAAAGAAGGGAAAGGAAAGAAGAAATCCACCCATGTTTACCTCCTATTTTCTTAAATTATTATTTTTGAAATGTGGTTGGAGCTCTGTGACCCTAGTGGTATACAACACTTGATGTCTAAAGGGAGTGCCGTGATAGACCACATAGACAGGAAGGAATTACAAGGGTGGGAACTGTGCCCCCCCCGTTGCTATGTACCTAAGCCAACTCGGTCCCTTTCCAGGCCCCCTGTTTGTGGGATCTTTGTGAGGTCCTTGTGGTCCCCTGGCTCCTGTTAGAGCAGAGAGTCAGAGTCCAGTATGCTGGTACACACTGTCATCCCAGCACTTGAGAGGCCGAGGCTGGAAGGCTGAGAGTTCAAGACCAACCTGGGCTACATAGCAAAACCTTGTCTCAAAAAAATATCCAAGGAAAGGACTGGAGAGATGCCCAGTGGTTGAGAAGAGAGGAGCTCAGCTCCCAGCATCCACGCAGCCTGTTCCTCCAGCTCCATGGGATCCACGCCCACTTCTGGCTTCCAAGGCCACCAGCATGCATGAGATATTCATACATGTAGGCACTGGCACATACTCATAAAAAGTAAAGATAAATAAGTCTTTTTTTTTAAAAGCCAAAAAAAAAAAAAAAAAAACCCCGTAGTTTGATGGTCAAATGGCAGGTGGCCAGGTGACTGTCATCCCAGAATAATTCCTGTTTTCTTACTAAGTAACAGTCATAACCAGCAGCTGTCATTCAGCGCTTCCGCAGGGACCCTGTTCCATTGTTCCTCAGCCTGTGTAGAATGCCAGCACTGGAACTCCACGTGAGAACTCCAATGTCCCTGGGTGTCAGATCCCTTCTATCCAATGGCAGAGGCTTTCCCATTCAGGGCCATGCTCATTCTGTGTGCTTGAATCCAATCCAGCCCACTTAGAAGACCCGATGACAGGGAAGAGTGGCGAACTCTAGACTGGCCAGCATGAGGGCCAAGAACAATCATTCCAGTGCTGGGGAGGCTGAGGCAGGAGAATAACAGGTTAGAGGCCTGCCTGGGCCATAGATTGAGTTCCATGCCCACCTAAGCTGCATGATGAGACCTCAGTGCAACCAAACAGAAAATGGCTTGTGCAGGGGTGGGGGGAGGGATTCGGGAGACTCAGTAGAACACACTGAGCATGTGCAAGATGCCACCCTGGGTTCAGTACTCAGCACCAAAGCAAGAAGGAGACAAGAAACCTCAGTACTTTGGAGGTAGAGGCAGGAAGATCAGGAGTTCAGGGTCATCCTCAGCCACATAGGGTATTTCAGGCCAGCCTGGGCTACCTATCTTAAAAAACACAACCACCAACAAAAAGCAGAAGGGAATTTGTATTGCTTAGCGAATACTGATGACGCAAAAGGCCTCTACATGCCCAGGGCATTGTTCCCCCAACCCCAGGCCCCTCAGCCTGTGTTGGGAACCCGAGGGTTGGGACCACTGCAGGTGAACATTGACTACTCACTGATCCTCCCTGTTTCCACGAAGGAGCAGACAGGTCAGATTAGTGGGTCGCTCAGGTGACCCAGCTGGTGAAGCTTGGGTGGTCAGGCTGGCATCCACATCTACACTCTGGCAAGTCTGCCCACCCCAATGGTGCCCCACCGGCTGCACCATTGTAGTAAGCAGGGCTGTTTCAACCGACCTCCTTCCCTAGTAACATTTCGTGACAGGCCTTTAGTTGAGAGTTGTCGTTTCTCTGTTTGCCTTCAAAAGATGTGTCCTTAAATGTGAGTCCTGTCCCATGGTGCTGGGAGGGACTACTGTGTACCTTTTTATTCTTGCACAGGTGACCTCGGGATGGTAACAGATGCTGAGAGGCCAGCACCACCACCGAATGACAGGTAAATAAATAAATAAATAAATAAATAAAACAATAATTAATAAAGGCGTAGAATGAATAATAAATAAGCCAGGAACAATGGCAAAGCCTTTTAATCCCAGGATGGAGAGAGAGGGCAAGAGGATCAGGGTCAGGAGTTCAAGGTCATCCTTGGCTACATAGTGAGTTTGAGGACATCGTCCATAAGACCTTGTGTCAAGGAAGGAGAGGAATTGATGAGGGTTAGAGAAACTGCTCAGCATTTAAGGTCGATGGCTGCCCTTCCAGAGAACTCCAGTTGGGTAACTCCAGTTACAGGAGCTCTAACACCCTCTCTGACCTCCATAGGTACCAGGCACACACGGAATACATACTGACATGCAGGCAAAACACTTGAATACATAAGATAGAAAATAAAAATCCCATTCCCGGCCTTTCTTTTTTTAAAGGCAAGGTCTCACTATCTAGTCCTGCCTGACCTGGAACTCACTATGGAGACCAAGCTGGCCTTGGATTAAAAGTAAATTTGGAGCCGGGTGATGGTAGCGCACACCTTTACTCCCAGCACTCTGGAGGCAGAGGCAGGTGGATCTCTGTGAATTCGAGGCCAGCCTGGTCTACAGAGTGAGTTCCAGGACAGCCAGAGTTACAACGGACAAACCCTGTCTCAAACCCCTCCACAAAAAAGTAAGCTTGGACCACCACGCCTGGCTCCAACCTTGAACTCTTGATCCTCTTGCCTCTACCTAAGATTACAGGTGTACACTACTGTGCTGGCTATTCAGTGCAAAGGATCAAACCCAGGGCTTTCTGCATGTGAGGCAACTGATGTTAGTGTCTACCCTGATTTTTTTTTTTTTTCCATGCAGGGTCTCACTCTGTAGCTCTGTCTGTCCTGGAACTCACTTTGTAGACAAGGCTGGCCTTGAACTCACAGAGATCCGCCTGCGTCTGCCTCTCAAGCTCTGAGACTAAAAGTGTGCGCCACCATGCCTAGCTTCACCCTGGTTTTCTTGACCATGGTTCCCTTCTCTTTTCAGCTATGGCCCCATCAGTGTGAAAACTGAACCCATGGAAGATTCTGGTAAGTATACTGATGCTTTGACAGTCAAATGTTTAGCAGGTTATCATTTGACTGCCTGCTTTTTATTTAACTTTATTTAACCATATTTGTAGGATACTAGGTAAGTATTGCTTATCTGAAACGTTTGGCCCGGCCATTGAGACGGCTCAGCAGGTAAAGACACTTGCCTAACGATCTAAGTTCAAGCCCCCAGATCCACATTCTGTAGAAAGAGAACCAAGTCCCACTGGTTGTCCTCTCCCTCCATACGGCACTTCATGGCAGGTGTTTGCACATGTGTGTACCACACACATAGGAAAATATGAGTGAAGGGCAGGAGAGATGGCTCAGCCATTTAAGAGCACTTCCTGCTCCTCCAGGAGACCTGGGTTTGGTTCCCAGCACCCATATTGGTGGCTCACAACCATATGTAACTCCAGTCCCAGGGGATCAGACACCCCCTCTGACCTCCACAGGCACCAGGCACGCAGGTGGTGCACATGCATGCAAAGCTCTTGTACACATGAAATAAAATAAATCTAAAAGAAAAAAATATTAGACAAAGTAATAGAGTTTTGGCTCCAAAAGTATCTTCAATTTTGGATTTTGTCAGATTTGGGATTATTTTTCTGATGCAGAGTCTTGCTATATAGCACAGACTTAAGGTGTGAGACTCAGTCCCGAGTTCAACTCCCACACCCACATGGCAGTACACAGCCGACTATAACTGTGCCTTCTTCTCTCCCTGAACTTGAGACTCACATTTTCTGGTCTAGGCTAAAGCCTGCAAGACTCAAGCCTGTCTGTCCATTTGGAGCTGGGATTGCAAGTGTGTATGGGACGCCTGGCCCGTTACGTGGGTGCTAGGACCAGAATTCAGTCCTCACGACCGTATAACACGTGCTCTTAGCCACCTGTCCGTATCTCCAGCCCCCAAGTAGCTTTGGGGTGCTTGCTTTTTAAATTCTCTCACCATCCAAGACACAAGGCAAAGACAGCTGAGACTGGAGCTCACCCATCAGCAGTGTCAACCAAGAAGGAGTTGAGAGTTGAAAGCGGCCAGATGGGGCCCGAGACGCACACTCCACAGCTCAGTTCTGCCCAGCTGTGGTACTCAGGTCATTTCTCCCTCTTGGCTTTGTTTCTCTTTCTTCCAGAGCTGTTGCTGGAGTCTGGTCTTGCATGTTCCCCATAAGGCCAGTGTTAAACACTTGTTCCCAGGGATGCACTGGGAGGCGGCGGGACTTTTGAGAGGTGGAGTCTACTGAGAAATCTTCAGGTCCTTGAGGCATGCCCATGCAGCCTGGCCTCCAGTGTGCTCTTACCCAAAGAGGATTTTAATTTTAAGACTCAGTTTAAGACCAGGACCTTGCTGACTTGGAACCTGCCATGCAGATGAGGCTGGTCTTAAACTCACAGAGACACTCCCCCACCCCCGCCCCCCGCCGCCTGCCTCTGCCCCTTGGAATGCTGGGATGACAGGCACGCACCACCGTTCCCACCACTCGAGATGTCCCATTAGTTGGTTGTGCTTACCTGAGCCCTAACTGTGATCTGCCACACTCACAGGTACTTCGCCAAAGGCAGCAGCCGTATTAGTCAAGACAGAGTCAGAAGATCCGACGTACTATCAATGTAACATGCAAGGTAATGCTATTCCAGTTCCTTCACGACGAGAATAGTAACCCGGACTCACCGGAGAGATGGTAGGGACAAGCAGAGCGGGAGGATGGCTCAGCGGGTAGGACCACTTGCTGCGCAAGCATGAGGACCTGACTTCAGGCCCCCAGCACCCATGCAAAAGCACACAGGTGCCTGTGACCTCAGCACTGGGACGAGCAGAGGCAGGGGGATCACTGAGGCTCACCGCCCTAGTGGAGAGTGGTAGAGCAGGGCACCCATATCCACCTCTGGCCTCTGCACATGCACACTGACACCTGCACACACATACGTGTGTGCATATACCATACACACAAAATGAGGAACCTGGGCCTGGAGAGATGGCTCAGCAGTTAAGAGCACTGGCTGTTCTTCCAGAGGTCCTGAGTTCAATTCCCAGCACCCACATGGTAGCTCACAACCATCTATAATGGGATCAGAGTCCATCTTCTGGCATGCAGGTGCACATGCAGACAGGACACTCATATAAATAAAATAAACCTTAAGAAAAATAAAAGCATCTAAAAACAAACAACAACAAAAACAAAAACGAGGGAGTACAGATGTCTTTGTGTTGACCTAGACCAGCAAGTTGCCTTTTGAATTACAGGATGAATTCAATTTAGCTTAAATCCAGGGGGCATCTGTGGGCACACCTGCAATCCCAGTGCTCAGAAGGCCTAGGCAGGAGGATTGTCGTGATGGGGTGCACTGGTTCCTTGTGAAACCGATCCATAACCCGGTAACTAATACTGTTGTGGGCAGCTGAATACACCCTCGTCGTGGGAACGTGAGAAACCGGTGAAGTACAGGTTTCCCTGTGTAATTGCGTTCTTTCCCTCCTGCCTTCTAAGATGTTTTCTATTTCTAAATTAAGATAATTTCAAAGTAAATGTCTTTCCATAACAACAACAACAGAGGACTGCCAAGAGGAACGGCAGGTAAAGGGCCTGCGGCCAAACCTGTTGGCCCGAGTTCATCTCCAGCACCCACGTGTTCAAAGGAGAGGACCAGCTCCTACGAGCTGACCTCTGACCTCCACACATGCACTGCGGCATTCACTCCCACACATGTGCATACACACAGTAGAGTAATGAATGCAAAACATTTTCTTTTTAAGATGGGCTAAAAGTAGGACTTTGTAGTGGTACAGCTGTTTTGGGGTTAATTTTGTTTTGTCTTGTTTTGTTTTGAGACAGGGTCTGACGTAGCCCAGGCTAGCCCCCAAACTTACTGCACCCTAGAGGATGGTCTTGAACTCCTCGTTTTCCTGCCCCCACCTCCTGAGTGCTAGGATTATAGGTGGGTGGGCATCGCTGGAAGTTTTATGTGGGACTCGGGGTGGGATGCTTACCTACCGAGTGCTAGGTAAGCGCTCTACCTACTGAGCCACAGCCCCGGCCTCGGGATTGTTTCCATTGCGTTCAGTGACCTCTTTGTTTTTCCTAAATGTTGATCCTATTCTCATTTATTTACTGGTGGGGAAGGGAGGGGAATGCCATGGTGCTCGTGTGGGAATCAGAGTACAGCTTTCAGGAATCCGGTCCCCCCTCACATTTTATGGGTCTTGGGGAATCAAACTCAGGCCATCAGGCTTGGCTGTAAGCGCCTTTGCCTGCTGAGCCATCTTGCCTCACCACCACCTCACCCCCCCCCCCCCGTCCCCCCCCCCCAGTGACTCGTGTATGAGTTGCATGTCCATCTGAGCTGTAGTGTTGTGGGAGATTTTAGTTATGGATAATGTTCCAGTAAGCTGTCTTTGAAGCATGCAAAGGATTCACTTCCTACCAGTAAACAAAGGAGCGGCTACCCGGCTCTCCACAAGAATAGGACATTCCTTAGCCTTAAGGCAGATGAAGGTTAGGCTCCATTGATTTGTATATTGGAGGGCTGGGTGGAGACAGAGAGGATTTGGAATAAAAAAGAACTAGAGCAAGGGCAGGAAAGAGACAGGAGAGACCGAGGAAGAAGCTAGCGAACAGGAGGAGAACCAGGAAGAGAGCATGGGGTGAGGAAGCATTGGAGTGAGCTCTCTGCCTAGTGGCCCGGGTATAGAATTCCCTGAGATTTGACATAGTTTGTGATTAATAAAGAGCACTGGAAAAGTCAACGCTGGACTCTTATTAAGTGAACGAAAGAATAATTTAACACTATAGACTGCTTATTCCTCTTTCAGGAAGCCAGCGTTCTTCCACCAGCAGTGAAGTCATAGAAATGGAATTACCGTCTGAAGGTTAGAAAAGGAAGCGTCTCCTCCCCTTAAACATGTGGAAAGCAAGAGGCTCCCTGGCACGTGTGTGCTAGGGAGCAGCATGAAGGGCTGTGTGCATCGGGTTCCCCACGCCGCAGCCGCCTGTGGCTTTACCGTGCTGGGTCCTTTTGTGAGTTGACAGAGGATCTAGGTAGCCCAGGGCCAGCTCCCCTTGTAGCTACTGGCCCCAGACTTGCAGCAGTCCTTTCCGCTGAGTGTGGGAGGAGGGTGTGGGAGCCCACACCTGGCCTCTCTTCCCTTTTTTTGTTTTTGTTGGTTTGGTTTGTTTTTTAGCAGCCCTGACTGTCCTGGAACTCACTATGTAGACCAGGCTGGCCTCAAACTCAGAAATCCACCTGGCTCTGACCCCTAAGTGCTTGGATTAAGGTGTGTGCCATCACACTCATGCCTTTCTTAAGGCAAGTTTTGAACATATAGTTCAGGCCGGCCTCCAACTTGGAATCCTTCTGCCTCAGCTTCCTCAGAGTTGGGATTAGAAGTGTGGACCACCACATCCTACACCTGTTTTCTAAATCCTAGCAATTAATTTAAAAAAAAAAATATTTATTTTAGCCGGGTGATGGTGGCACACGCCATTAATCCCAGCACTCAGGAGGCAGAGGCAGACAGATCTCTGTGAGTTCAAGGCCAGCCTGATCTACAGAGTGAGTTTCAGGACAGCCAGAGTTACAACGGAGAAACCCTGTATCCGAAAAAAAAAAAAAAAAAGATTTTATTTTTAACTGTGTGTGTGAGCATGTCTGTGCACCCGAGCTCAGGTACACAGAGTCTGGAAGAAGATCTCAGATCCCTGGAGTTGGAGTTGCCAGCAGTTGTGAGCCACCCAATGTGGCTGCTAGGAACTGAACTGTAAGAGCAGAAACATGCTCTTAACCACTGAGCACCTCTCCAGCAGCCTCTCCCCACCCCTAACAATCCCTTACAAAACTAAGAAGCACTGTGACCTCATGAAAACCCACTGCCCGAAGCAGAGGGCTCAGTGTCCATGAACGTGAGCAGCTCTACGTTGTTTGATAATATGTGCAGCTTTCTGTCCCCTCTCGACCTTTAGAAGAGAATTCCATATGAAATTGTAATGCTTACTTTTGTGGAGACAGGATCTCATGTAGCCTAGGCTGACCGCAGACTCCCTTGTGTAGCCAAGGATGACCTTCAATTTCTGATCCTTATGCACTCCTAGGGATGGAATGTAGGGTTTTGCACACAGAGGGCAAGCACTCTACTAACTGAGCCAAGTCTCCTGTCCTGAAATTATCCACTAGTGCCAGATGATTACCCCTTACAAAATTAAAAATTGCCGTGTGTTTAGCATGTACAAAACATATGTCAAATTTCAAGACTAGGGGCTGGAGAGATGGCTCGGCAGTTATGAGCACTTCCTGATCTTCCAGAGGCCCTGAGTTGAGTTCCCTACACCCACATAGCTGCTTACAACCGTAACTCTAGTTCTAGGGGACTCGACATCTTCTTCTAACCTCTGCGTGAATTGCACACACATTGTACACATAACAAACATGCAAGCAAACACTCATATATATGAAATAAAATATTTTTTTAAATTCAAAGGTGAGGCCAGTCTGGGCTACAAAGTGAGTCCTTTCCTCAAAACAAAACAAAACTCCAGGGTGAGGACAGGTTTGGGTGGGGGTGGGGACAGTAAACTGTTGGAACCTGAGATTACTTAATAACGAATGTCATTTTAGATCTTTTCTTTTCAAGAGTCTACTCCGCTGGTCTCTGCAGAGACAAACGAGGACCCGGAGGCCGATGTGAAACCGGAAGGTGAGTCACCAAAACTCCCGGATTGTCACGTGGTCAGGGTGGCTTTCACTGTTTCCGAAATGATTACTGTAGGGCAGCGATCGAAACCGACGTGTGTGCGTTCAAACTCACACGCGTGTTGGATGCCATGGTGGCTTAAATGAGAACGGCCCCCACAGGCTCATAGGTTTGAATACTGGGGTCCCATCTGGAGGAACTGTTTGGGAAGGATTAGGAGGCGTGGCCTTGCCGGAGGTGTGTCACTGGGGGCAGGCTTTGAGGTTCCAAAAGCCCACGCCATCTCCAGTTAGCTCTTGTGCTTGTGGATGAAGATGTGAGTGAGCTCTCAGCCTCTGCTCTAGCACCATGCCTGGCTGCTGCCACGCTCCCTGCCGTGATGGTGACGGACTCTAACCCTCCGGAACTGTAAGCCCAATAAGCCCTTTTTTCCTGTAAGTTACCTTGGCAATGGTGTCTTATCACAGCAATAGAAAAGTCACTAAGCAGATGCCCCCCACGCCACAACGCACGCGGAGGTCGGAGGACGACTCTGTGGAGTCGCTTCTCTCCTTCCACCTTTATGTGGGTTCTGGGGACCAAACTCAGGTCACCAGCTTTGCAGAAAAAGTACCTTTACCCACCGAGCCATCTCACTGGCCCCCAAATATAAATAGTTACTAGTCTTCTCATTGACTACGGATAGAATGAATGGTTAAGGGTTTGGTTGCGGGTGGCGGGGGGTGGGGGTGGGAGAGGGGTCACTGTGTGGTATCTTCATCCTACATTTGTAAAAAGCCAGCAAGGCCACTGGGAGCCCTTGGCCCTGATAGTTTTCCCTTCGTGACAAGAATAAAAGACTTGATGGTGGCCACCGCTTCCATAAAGAATGAGGAATCAATCACTTTTGAAGATGTGACCATGTACTTCATTAATTAGAAGTCGGCTAGCCTAACACTTGCTCAGAAGGCCCCTTGCAAGGATGTAATGCCGGAGAACTTCGCACATGTGGTTTTTCGGGGGCTATTTCCAAACTAGCTCAGATTGCTGAGCCGGAGCACAGGAGAGAGGCAGGGTCCTCTCAGTCAAAGGAAGCCATAAGCAGTAGGGGTTGGAAAGCATCCTTCACAGGGTACCTCCAGAAACTAACAAGACATTGTCCAGTGGCTGAAAGGATAGAGCATTCGCTGAAAGCAGACATCTCTCTGAGCCAGCCACGCTGAGAAGACAGGAAGAGAGATCGATTCTGACGTGGAAATACCAATTCGCCAAGGAAGGAGATTCAAGAGCCACGTTAAATTTCATGTGCGGTGTCTTTTTCTGTAGCCGTGTGTATTTCCACAGGGATAACGAATGCTCTTCAGCTCATTAAAATGCAGTACCAATTGCTGCCATTCCCCTGCCATGTTAGTTACTGTTCACAATGCTGCAATCAAATACCTGGTTAAAGGGACTTCAGAGAAGGCTGAGCTTCCAGAGGACCTGAGTTTGGTTCCGAGTACCAGTGTCCGGTAGCTCGTAACTGCCTGTAACTCCAGCTGTGGAGCAATTAGCACCCTCTTCTAGTCTCCACTGTGCTCACTTGCACAAATCCCAGCACTGACACACATTCATACACATAAATAAAAAGACTTTTTCTAAGAAAGTTAGCAACTTGAGGGAGGAAGCATCTCTTGTGGCTCACAGTTTGAGGGGATACAGTCTCTCGTGGTGTAGAAGGCACGGCAGCCAGAGCGTGAGGCGGCCGGTCACCTCGAATCCACAGACAGGAAGCTGAGAGATGAACACTGGGTGCTTAGCTCACTTTCTCCTTTTTTATTCAGTCTGGAAGCCCAGTCCATGGGGTGGAGCCCCAATAACAGGGTGGGGCTTCCCTCAGTGAAACCTCTGGAAGCACCCTCACAGACAGGTCATCAAGCTGACCAGAAAGGGTCCCTTCACCACCCCTACTCACTGTCCTCTGGGTGAGAAGCATCCAGCATGTACTTCCCACTAAATAACACTTGGCATTTTTAGAGACTTGCTGGTTTTATATTCATTCTAACTCTTAGTTTCGCTTTTAAGGAAATGCAAATTTGTTCAACATTGTAAATTCTGCAGCAGGTGTTGAAGATCTTAGGATCGTACAGGTGACAGGTAGGGACATTAACTTATTGGCCTCATTTGTGTCATATTTTTCTCTTTTTAGAGATTTTCCCTTTAAATCCAGGCGATGGTGGCACACACCTTTAATCCCAGCATCTGGGAGGCAGAGGCAGGCAGATCTCTATGCGTTCAAGGCCAGTGAATTCCAGGACAGCCAGAGTTATAATGAGAAACCCTGTCTCAAAAAAAAAAATTCCCCCTTTATTCTGTGTGTGTGTATGTGTGCGTGCACATGTGCGTGTGTGTGTGCGTGTCTGTCAAGTGAGTACAGTGCCTGTGGAGGCCAGAGGAGGGCATTAGGATCCCTTGAAGCTAGATACAGTCAGTTGTGAGCTGCCCCATATGGGTGCTGGGAACTGAACCCAGCAAATTCTTTTAACCACTGAACCATCTCTCCAGCCCTGTGTTACAGTTTTATTTTGTCTTAGCAACTTTCTGATGCGTGTTAGTTTCACGGTGCTGTTGTTTCTCTCCTGGTTCACTGTAACTAAGGAATGAGAATTTCTGAGAATCTAATACCTTATAGGTGTCATACACCAAATTTCATTCTCACATCCGGTATTGGCTGATTGGCTGCCTAGATTCCCCTAGCCGAGCCCTTGTATTACCTGGAAAATCCATTCTTACATAGTCATCTTCAGACACTGGCTCCCAGGAAGTCAGAATTGGCTGCTGGTCATCTTAAATCATCTACTCTAGTCAATGTTTGTGTATAAGCTCCATCTGGAAACTCGGTAAACAGTCTAGTTACGTGGTTACCCCAAAGTAGGAAACCAAGCTGTGTGTCTGCTTGTGTTTGCTTACATTTAATTTGCTTTGTGTGTGTCCGTATTTAAGAGAGTAGCTTGGTGCATGTGGAGGTCAGAGGACAACTTATAGGAGTTGGTTTTCTCCTTCCACCATGCAGGCCCTGGGGATTGAACTCAAGTTATCAAGTTTAGTGGCAACCATCCTTAGTCTCTGAGCCATCTTTCTGGCTCCAAAATGTGTGTGAATATTTAGTTTTTATTTTATGTGTAGTATGTGTGCCTGAGTGTGTGTGTGTGTGTGTGTGTGTGTGTGTGTGTGCACCACATGTATGTAAGAGCCCATGGAGGTTAGATGAGGGTGTTGGATCCCCTGGAACTGGAGTTACAGGTGGTTGTGAGCTGCTTTTACAGAGAATCCAGGTTCAGCTCCTGTCTTAGTTAAGGGTTTCTATTGATGTGATAAAAGGCCATGACCAAAAGCAATGCAGGGAGGAAAGGGTTCATTTCTGGAACAGTTCATCATCAAAAGCAGTGAGGGCAGGAACTCATGCAGGGCAGGAACCTGGAGGCAGGAGCTGATGCATAGGCCATGTAGGGGTGCTGCCTACTGGCTTGCTCCCCATGGCTTGCTCAGGCTGTTTTCTTACATAACCAGCTCAGGGATGGCTCCACCCACAGTGGGCTGGCCCCTCCCTTATCAATAACTAAGTAAGAGAATGCCTTACAGCAGATGTTAGGGAGGTGTTTTCTCAGCTCAGGTCTCTCCTTTTAGATAACTCGAGCTTGTGTGTCAAACTGACAGGAGACCAGCCAGCACAGTTCCCATCCCACACCTGCTCACAGCCACCTGTAACCCTGGGGGATCCCATACCTTATCTGACGTCCATGTGCCCTTGCACACATGTAGCACACACATAAATACAAACATTTTTCTAAAGTAATAGGGGCTACGTTTCTATAGGGTTGTCATTTGGAAAGTCATCATCTGTAATGGCTTCCCTTTTGTCAATTTCCCAAATGCTTAGTTACTGCATGCAGGTAACCAATAGGCATTTCTGCTAATTAATGTCTTGGAGATAAAAATACATGAATGAGCCTGGTTTGCTTCTTCCAATCACCTTTAGATATTGAGAAGGAGAGACTTTCAGGCATCGAGAAAAGTAAACAGCTTCGAGAACAAGTGAACAACCTCTTCAGTCGAAAATTTGGTAAGCTGCTGTACTGTTACACAGCCAGAATGTATCTGTTAAATTTCGTGTTAGCAGTGATGGGATGCACATGTGGGTGCAGTGCCCTTAGAGGCCAGAAGAGGGCGACAGATCCCCTGGAGCTGCAGTTACAGGTGGTTGTGTGTACTGCCCAACATGGGTGAAGGGAACCGAACTCAGTCTTTTGGAAGAGCAGCAAGGGTTCTTAACTGCTGAGTCATCTCTCCAGTTCCACATTCCCAAAATGTATAAACTTTATCCCCTAACCCCCCTTTTTGGAGTACTGATTATTGAAACTGCTCTAGTCCTGTTAGAACTTCTAGCCGACATCCCTTCCTTTCTTTCTTTCTTTCTTCCTTTCTTTCTTTATTACCTATTTATTTTTTGAGACAGGCTATTCTTGAATTCAATCAAGGCATTCTTGCACCAGCCTCGAAAGTACCACAATTACAGGCCTTGTAGTTCAAAAGTCTCCATAGAGTAGCAGGCCTTGAACTCCTGTTCTAACCTCCTGGTTAGCTGGGATTCCAGGCCTCTCTCTCACTAGGCTCAGCCATTGTTGAGTTTGGAAACAGTATGTCATTATGTTGCCCCAGCTGACTTCATACACTTAAGACTCCAGATCTTACCTCTCAGCAACTCAGGGAGCGTGGATTATGGTGTGTCCCTCCAGCTCCAGCTCAGATCTTGACACTAAAGACAAAGCATAGGTAGCCCGGCATAGTTGTGTATACCTGTAATCCAAGCACTTAGGCTGAGGCAGGAGGATTGCTATGGATTCAAGTCAACCTGGACTACATAGACCCAAAGACTCAAGAAACAAAAACAAAAAGCAGAGTCTTGGAAAAGTAAGCCACAGAGTGATCCAGTTTTATGCCCCCCTTCTCATCGCAGGGGAGGCGATCGGGGTGGACTTCCCTGTGAAGGTCCCCTACAGGAAAATCACCTTCAACCCTGGCTGCGTGGTGATCGACGGCATGCCCCCAGGGGTGGTGTTCAAAGCCCCGGGGTACCTGGAGCTCAGCTCCATGAGGAGGATCCTGGATGCCGCAGACTTCATCAAGTTCACCGTCATCAGGTGAGTGAGCCCCAGCTATGCATGAGAACAAAGTGGAGATGGACAGCTGCAGAATGCAGCTCCAAAACTAAGCCAGGAGCGGAGCTAGAAGGCGCGGAGTCAAGGCGCTGGGGGCGCTGGGGGCGGGGCCAAAGCACTGGTGGGGGTGGGGTGAGCGGGGAGGGGCGGGGTCAAGGCTCGCCCAGGCACTTTACCCTCTTCCTCTTCTGCAGCTGTGTGCCTAGTCCTGTCTCTTTTATTGTTTTTTTATTATGCTTATTTATGAGGGGCTTGTCACGGCGCGTCTGAGGACAGCTTGTGGAAGTCAGTTCTTTGCTTCCACCATGAGGGTCCCCCTTAGATTGAACTCGGGTCTCAGGTTTGGCAGCGCTGTTGCCCACGGAGGCATCTCGCTGACCATAGTGGGTAATGACCCTCAGTCTCACCTCTGACTTTGCCTAGCATTGTGTTGACACCACCAAAAGTGTGGAGACACTGCTAACTGGACAGAATGAAAACAGGCCTTCCCTCTTTCTCCTGTGTCTCTCCCCCACCCCCACTCCCGCAGACCACTTCCTGGACTCGAACTTAATAATGGTGAGTACTCTTTACAGAAAGAACACTGCAGGACACGGTGCTTTGCAGGTGTCTCGGTGGGCGTTTACCATGGAGTCCTCGCATCTGCAGCCTGGAGCCTTCGAATGTGCTTTTTTCCCCTCTTTTGTTTTGTTTTGTTGCGGAGCTAGGGATGATACCCAAGGTCTCACATATGCTAGGCAAGCACTCTGTCTTTGACCTACGTCTGCAATTCTGGCTTATGTTTCAGTTTGGTTTCCTTTTGTTTGTATTTTGTTATTGTTGGAGACAGAGTCTCCATGTATAGCCCTGGCTGGCCTGGAAACTCCGGAAGACCTGCCTCTGCTTCCTGAGTGCTGGGGTTGCAGGCGTGCGCCACCGCGCCCAGCTGTTAGTCGTTTTTCAAACAGTTTTTCAAACTCCTGCAGTCCCAGACTGGCCTTGAACTCATTACGTAGCCCAGTCTGGCTTCAAACTCACAACAATCCTCCTGCTTCCACCTGCCAAGTCCTAGATTACAAACCCATGACACCATGTCTGGTTCTATGTGGTGTATGATATCAAAGCCAGGGCTTCACACATGGCAGGCCAGCACTTTATCACGCACCAGCCCCCAACTATATTTTTCTTAAGATAAATTTTCATTATTTGTGTCATCAGGAATTGTTCCACTACAGAGACTTAAAACACCAACATACCAGGTGTTCTGGCTCACGTCTGTCTATAATTCCAGCTCTTGGGAGACCAATCCAGGAGAATTGCATGAGTTCTAGGCTAGCCTGGTCTACAGAATGAGACCATGTCTCAAACACCCAAAAGAAATGAACTCAGACCCAACCAGCACACGTTCACTTAACCACACTACTTACGTGAAATAGGTGGGGGTCAGAGTACCCTGGGTCTTTTGAGATCTACAGCAGGTAAATCATGTATCTCCTTTGCTAGGTCCCTTTAATATTTCAAACCTCTCTTGGAAGTTAGGATGCACACACCTGTGCTCCCAGAACTTAGGAAACTGAGACAAGAATTCCACCATGAGTTCAAGGCCAGCCTGAGCTACAGAGTAAGGCAGTCTCAAAAAAAAGTCACACACACACACAGAAAGAGAGAGAGAGAGAGAGCCAGAGAGCCAGTGCCAGGCATGATAGTACAGCAGGACTTTAATCCCGGCACTCAGGAGCCAGAGGCAGGTGGGTCTCTGTGAGTTCAAGGCCAGCCTAATATACATAGTGAGTTCCAGGACATCCAGGGCTGTGTAGAAAGATGCTGTCTCTAAACAAAACAAAACAAAACAAAACCAGACAGAAGCTGGGTTTCTGTAATCCCACACTTGAGGCAGAGGCAAGAGGATCAACAATTCAAGAACATCACTGGCTACCTAGTTAGTTTGAGGCCAATTGAGGCATGCCTCAAAAACAAAACAGAGCAAGGGGAGAGGGAGTTGCAAAATCACCATTCCATGTCTCTATAAAGTGGGGAAACGGAAGATAGACCAGGAGGGCCGTGTGTTTCAAGAGAAGTGGGAGCGAGCGTATTTCTTCATGGAGGTGCACGGCATCCCCACGTGTTTGATCTGCAAGCAGAGCGTGTCAGTGTCCAAGGAGTACAACCTCCGCCGCCACTACCAGACCAACCACAGCCGGCACTACGACCAGTACTCGGGGCAGGCGCGGGACGAGAAGCTTCAGGACCTGAAAGGGGGCCTGCGTAAGTACCTGCTGGGGGCCTCGGAGATGGCGGGCCCGGAGCAAGCATTCGGGAACCCCAGTCATCCCGCGAACACCGTGCCACAGCCGGTGGAAGAGGTGGCCGGGAGCTTATGGGAGAAGTTGCGACAGAAAATCCGGTCGTTCGTGGCGTACTCCATCGCCATCGACGAGATTACGGATATCAACGACACCACCCAGCTGGCCTTCTTCATCCGCGGCGTCGACGACAACTTCGACGTGTCCGAGGAGCTTCTGGACACCGTGCCCATGACGGGCGCTAAATCCGGGAACGAGATATTTCTGCGCGTGGAGAAGAGCCTCAAGAAGTTCAGCATCGACTGGTCCAAGCTGGTGAGCGTGGCCTCCACGGGCACCCCGCCATGGTGGATGCCGACAGAGGGTTGGTGACGAAGCTCAGAGCCAAGGCGGCCTTGTGCAGCAAGGGTGCCGACCCCAAGTCCGTGCGCTGCATCATTCACCCCGAGTGGCTGTGTGCCCAGAAGTTAAGGATGGGCCACGTCATGGACGTGGTGGTGGACTCGGTGAACTGGATCTGCTCCCGTGGCCTGAACCACGGCGACTTCACGACGCTGCTCTACGAACTGGACAGCCAGTACGGCAGCCTGCTGTACCACACTGCGCTCAAGTGGCTGGGCCGGGGGCTGGTCCTCAGGAGGTTCTTCGAGTCCCTGGAGGAAATAGACTCGTTCATGTCTTCCCGGGGCAAACCTGTGCCCCAGCTCAGCTCCCAGGACTGGATCCTGGATTTGGCCTTCCTAGTGGACATGACGACGCACCTCAACACACTGGACGCCTCCCTCCAGGGCCATTCCCAGATCGTGACCCAGATGTACGACTTCATCCGGGCCTTCCTAGCAAAACTGTGCCTCTGGGAGACGCACCTGGCCAGGAACAACCTGGCCCACTTCCCCACGCTGAAATCGGTTTCCCGGAGCGAGAGCGATGGGCTCAACTACATCCCCAAGATCGTGGAGCTGAAGGCCGAGTTCCAGAAGCGGCTGGCGGATTTCAAAGCGTGGGAGAGCGAGCTCACCCTGTTCAGCTCCCCGTTCTCCACCAAGATTGACAGCGTGTGCGAGGAGCTGCAGATGGAGGTGATCGACCTGCAATGCAACACGGTGCTGAGGAGCAAGTACGACAAGGTGGGCGTCCCGGACTTCTACAAGCACCTTTGGAGCAGCTACCCCAAGTACAGGAGCCACTGCGCCAAGATGCTGTCCATGTTCAGTAGCACCCACATCTGCGAGCAGCTCTTCTCCATCATGAAGCTGAGCAAGAAGGAGGGGCAGTGGGGCTCGGCGCTGCAGGTAGCAACGTGATGTAGTGGGGAGGCCGCTGGTGCCTTTAATCCCGGCGCTGGGGAGACGGAGGCAGGAGGTTCCGAGCTTGAGGTCAGCCCGGCCTACATATTGGACCCCGCTCCAATTTTAAAAAATGAAAATAGCTGAAAGAGGAAAAGGAAGGAAAGGAAATCTGGCCGTCCCATTTCCCTGCATCGTGTGGAAACCTAGAGTGCTCCATGCCTAATAGGTTGTGAGACTAGAACAACAGACTGTAGCTCTCAGTTTTCCCTTTTCCCCCACTTTGAATTGGAATCCTACTTTGTGTACCACACCTATTCGGATGACTAAACCCGTACCTGTTGTAGTCATTGGCTCCTCTTGTGCCTGACTGAGCTGTGTCATTCATTCAGATTATACAGTTCCAATAAACCCACAGAGAAAGGTCTGTGTGTGTGTGTCTGTGTGTGTGTATGTTGAGGGGTGTACGTGCATACAGGTGTGTCCCCCATTTTACCAGGCTGTGGCCTGTGGTCTAGTATGCTTTGGAGTTTAAGGGCAATTGTCTAGAGACAAGGTCCCGTGTTCAGAAACAGAATTTCTGAGCTGTTCTGTGTGCCTGGAGCTAGACGGGTCAGGAGGGAAGCAGAAGATCCAGAACAACTAGCACGCCTTTAATCCCAGCACTTGGGAGGCAGAGGCAGGCAGATCTCTGACTTCAAGGCCAGCCTGGTCTACAGAGTGCTGGAACAACCAGGACCATACACAGAGAAGAATGGTGTGCACTTGTAATCCCAAGGCGGGATGATTGAGGCCAGCCCAGGATACCCAGTTAGACCTAGTTTCCAAGAAGAAAAGAAAAGTCCAGGAAAGTCTTTTATACTGTATTCATTTTAGTTTGTGTTTTTTAAATATTGCGTGTATGTGTGTGTACCTGAGTGTATGTATGTGCAGCACAGAAGTCAGAAGGGGGCGTCGGATGCCCTGGAACTGGAGTCGGAGATGGTTGTGAGCTTCCATGTGGGGGTTGGGAACTGAACTCCAGTCTTCGGCAAAAGCAGTAAGCACTCTTAATTGCTCAGCTATCTCTCCAGCCCATTTTTTAAATCTTTCCCCTCCCTTTTTTGAGACAGGATCTCACTATATATTCCTGGCTGGGCCAAAGCTCACCTTGTAGATGAGGATGGCCTTGAATTTACAGAGATCCACCTGCCTCCCTCTGCCTCCTAGTGCTGGGGTTAGGGTGTGAGCCACCACTGGGTTTATACTGCATTAGTGGCTGTGAGCGTGCGTGAGCAAGGCAGGGGCCGGGCAGGGCCTGACTTTTCCAGTCTGTGCGATAGTGCCTGGTGCCAGGCTTTCTCAGTAGGCGGTCTGTAAAATCTCCACCCGCTGTGCCCCAGTAGCTTCCTCTGGCTTCTCTCAATCCTTGATGGTTAAATTATTCTCCCAAGAAGCATCTGTACACTGGTTAGTTTCCTCTCATTTCTGCAGTGACCAATATGGCCCATATCCACTTAGCCACCGGACAACCATTTGAGGCCTTTATGACAGCACTGAGCTGTTAGGTAAGTGCTCTACCACTGAGCCACACCCCCAGCCCAAACTGTGGGATTCTAGGCAGGTGCTCCATCACTAAGCCACACCCCCAGCCCTCACTGGGGTATTCTAGGCAGGTGCTCCACCACTAAGCCACGGCCCCAGCCTCCCACTGGGGGATTTTAGGCAGGTGCTACACCGCTAAGCCATTCCCTCAGCCCCTTATTTTGAAATAGATTCTAAGTTGTCCAGGCTGCTCTAGAATTTGTGGTCCCCTGCGTCAGCCTGTGGAGCAGATGCGATGACAAAGCTATACCACCAGACTCTGTTATCAGAGTTGTCTTTTGCAAGACGTGTGGTTCCTTTTTGCACCATAGTTTCTTTGCATTAGGGGAGGGAACCTCCAGCAAGGTCTCAGAGACATGAAAGCAATGAAAGTGGCGGGCACTGTCCTCCAGTGACTGTTGCTTTCCATCACACCTCCCTAGGACCCTCCAAACCAAGATTACATTTCGGGGGCAGGGTGTTTTAAGGCAGGGTCTCACAGCGAAGCTCAGGCTGATCTAAAATTCACTACATGACCCAGACCGACTTTGAACCCAACAGCAGTCCTCTTGCCTCTTGGCTCTGAAATCACAGACTTGAGCCTCTCTGCCTTGACCTCCCAGATGTTGGAACACTGACAAACGCGATTATGGGATGCTGGGGATGGAAGTCAGGCCCTGGTGCATGTTAGTCAAGTACTCTACCTACAATACTGAGCAACGTCCCCAGCCCCTAGAGAGTTTCTAAGACACTTGGCCTTCTGCATTGTGGTCCTTAGTTGAGACTAAGGCAGCATGCAGTCTTTCTCTGTTCCTGCAACATTACCCCAGCCCCCAGCAGCTCATTCTCCCTCTCATCCTAGCAATACCGAGCGAAGCCCATCCCTGTCATGTGCTGCAGAATCTCAGTCCACTCCAAGCAACATTTATTAAGGCGAGGGAGGAGACTGTGATCCCAGACTATATACAAGTATGTACAGGGATGGGGACCGGACGCCTTCTGGGGGCTGCCGGCCCTCACACGGCGGACGCCAGCTTCCGCTTGGTGCTCTCTGTGCAGCGGTGCAGGATGAGGTCAGCGCTGGGTCGCGGAGGCACCGCGGGCTGCGGCTTGGCTCGATGAGTGGGCGAATTGTCTGCGAAGGCATGACCCGACCGTTTGAGGCCCAGCCTCCCATAAACCCCATGCTGCGAGCATTTTCTAGTCTGGATTCCGCCCCTAGGGCTGGCCCCGTTAGCCCCGCCCAGGCCCCGCCCCGTGTCCCGGCCCCGCCCCCTGCTGGCGCTCACGCTCTGTGCGCTCCGCACTCTGCGGCCCGGGTCGCGCGGGGCGGCGGCGCTGCTGCAGGAATCGGACGCTGTTGCGGCGATAGGTGTCCTGGCTGAGGCGCTTCCGAGAACGCTGGTGGATGCTCTGCGCGTTGCGGATGGTCGACCTAGCCCGGCAGGATGCAGGAGTCAGCACCCCGGAGTCCCTGCACCCGGACTGTGGGTGGGCACCCCTGGGGCTCTAAGGCTGGCTCGAGAAAGTAGGGTTACGGAGGGATGGTGGCACCCTGAAATCCTAAGTCTGGCGTCATCAAAGTGGGTACAGAGGGACTGTGACACCCCCTCAGATCCTAAGCCTGTATTTAGCAAGTGGAGTGCAGGCAGGAGAACCTGCAAGAACTGTGGGGGTCACAGATCCTGCCCTGCCCAGGCCTGTTTCCCACGCCCGCTCTGGCCATCAGCATGTCTCTTACTCTGGGACTGCCCGCCCCAATGGACTCTAAGCATTTGCAGGCTACTCTCTTCCCCGACTGCCTCCCCCACCATCCCTGTGTCTGCCACACCCAGAAACAGGAAGGCACAGAATTAAACCTGGTCCAGTACCTACCCTGCCAGAAGCCTGTGGCCCGCCCGCCTTCAGGTCTCCCTGAGACCTGCCAGTTGAAGGGGGTGGGGGGGCTCTCTCACCTCCGCGGCGGTGCCCCACGGCTTCTGATCTGCCGCTGGGCCTGGGTTATCTCTTCCCCAGCCTTCTGCAGAAACATGGATGGGAAGTAGCCGGTGACATCCTCTTTCCTGCAAGACGGGCCACACTGAAGGCTCAGGGTGCCGTGAGGGGTTTGTGCACAGAGCTGGGGTATTCAGAGCACCTCAACCATAGGGACCAATGCAAGCTAAGAGATTTCAAACATCCAGACCCAAACAGCCAGCCTGAGTTTCTTCATCTGTACTAACGCAAGCCCCCCCAAGCCCTCTTTTCCAAGTCTGGCATGGGGAGGAAGCTAAATGTGTATCTCGCCGATGTGGGCTGTGTCACCTCTAAGAGTCTGTCTAAGTGTTTGATTTCCGGTCCTGGAGATCAAACTCAGTAGCTGAGGAGAGAAGATGCCAGAATCACACAGCCCAAGTCAGCTCAGAGCTCAAGTGAGATGCCCCACCCCACCCCACAGCCCACTCAGATGTATGCAAGGGATGGACTCTCCTACCTGACCACCCACCAGCCATCCAAGAGCTTATGAATGACCTCGATGGCTTCACCCTCGGACAGGGTCACCTCATCCTCTTCCACAGCAGTGTAGGCTTTGATGGTTATGTAGGGCTCACCTGGTCCATGCAGGGTGAAGTAAGGTGAAAATCTACTCAGCTCCTCCTAGCACACCACCCCCTCCTCCCTGGCTGTTAGGCTTCCTCCAGCTGCCCAGCAAGCACAACAAGCACACAACCCACTCAGTACCCTCAGCTCTGCTCCTTCTTGGTCTCTTTCTCTGGATTTTTAAAAGATTTTATTTTATACAGCATAAGGATGAGACCCAGGCAATATTCAGTGAAAGGGCTCTACTGCCTAGCCACGCCCACTCCCCTCACTGAGGATTCTGGGCAGGTGCTCTACTGCCTAGCCACGCCCCATCCCCTCACTGGGGGATTCTAGGCAGGTGCTCTACCGCTGAGCAACACTCATGGCCCGTGTGTGTGTGTGTGTGTGTGTGTGTGTGTGTGTGTGTGTGTGTGTGTACGTGCAGGCACACTGGTTAGGTGTTCTTGTCACAAGCTGTCATCTGAAAAGTGCAAACCTCTGTTGAGGTTCCATCAGAATATACCTCCATCAGAGTGTGCTGTAGGCAAGTCTTTGGGCATTTTCTTGTTTAATGTGGGAGGGCTCAGCCCACTGTGGGTAGTGCTGTCCCTGGGCAGGTAGTCCTGGCTTGTATAAGAAAGAAGGATGAGGGAGCCAGTAAGCCCTGAACCTCCACAGCCTCTACTCGAGGTCCTGCCTCCAGGTTCCTGCCCTGACTTCCCTCAGTGACGCACTGTTTCCTGGAAGTGTAAGTGAAATAAACCCACTGTTTCCCCAACTTGCTTTTGGTCACCATGGTTATCACAGCAACAGAAGCGCGCACACACACACACACACACACACACACACACACACACACACACGCGCGCGCATGTGCAATGTTTGTAGCAGGGTGTCACTACATTGCCTAGGTTTGAGCCTCCTGCGTAGCTGGGGTGACAGGCTAGCCCCACCACACCCAGGTGGAATTTCTCAGTCTTAAAACCTGACCAAACAACTCTTGCTTCCAAACTCAGGGCAGATCATTCAAGTCCTGGGCTGTCAGCTTCCCCCTTGGGCATCAATGATGACACCACCCCCAGGAAGCCCTCCTTCCCAGCCTCGGTCAGCTCAGCTTTCTGTTCTCCCTCCACCACCCTTGGCCCAGGTCCCAAACTGCTCACACAGTTCCTGGGTGTCCCCCCTCCATGTCCTATTCTGCCTCCTACTTTTCAGACCAACGACATCACCCAGGCCTCCAAGCTAAAAATGTCAGAGGACCTAGTGGCTTCCTCATGTCCCTGTTCCCCTCCCTCTCCATCACACACCCCATATTGTCTCAGAGGGCAAGAAGCACCTGCGTAGTTGGGATCCGGGTCCTCTGCCTCATCAGGACTGTCCAGGGGCTCCAGGTAGGATGCAGGGACCCAGCCTCGCTTGGTCTTCATCTGACAAAACCACCAGCCTACGTCAGGGGCACAGAGAGGGATGTGAGGGGTGGTGCCTGGCAGCCTTCCTTAGCCACCAGGGTGGGTGAGGGCACAGAGGAGATACCGAATGCTCACACTCAGCAACGTCCCCAAGCCGCACTCCCAAATCCCACCCCAGGAGCACAAGCTCGGAGCCCTCTACGATGAACAGTTTGGACAGCGCCCCTAAGATGCAGCCCTGGCCCAGGCCTGAGCTGGAGGCCAGAGGCTGCTTGGGCGTCTGCATGGAACTCAAGACTGTCGCCCAGGACCAGGGTGGGAAGGTCTGACCGCTCTCGCTTTTCTCCACGACGTCCACCACGTCTCCAGTAGCCACGGTCATCTCCGTGCGTGAACTCTTCTCGTAGTCAGCGATGGCACGATAGGTTTGAAGGATGATGGGGCCTGTTATGTCTGCAGAGAGGAGGGGAGGATGAGCAGGCACAGCAGCACGGGGCGGGGCAGTCCCCCGCTGGGGACACTGGGGAAAACATGGGCAGCTACCCAGGCTCCAGGCTCGCGGGAGTGGCCACCATTGCAAACTGGAAATCAGCAAAGACTAGCTCACAATGGTGGCCCTTTTCGTATACCGAGCACCCAGCACCTTTCACACAAGGAAGGTGTGAGGAACTGTGTTCCCAGCGGATTAAGTTAGCATGCTTCCAGAGCGCCTTCTGCAGTTTTTGAATTGGGAGTCTCACTGTGTAGCTCTGGCTAGCCTGGGACCTGCTGTGTAGACCAGGTTAGATAGGGACTCACATAGATCCACCTGCCTCTGCTACCCAAGTGCTGGGTTAAAGGCCTGAGCCGCTACATCTGGCCCTGTTTGTTGAGACCTGGTTTCATGCAGCCCAGGGTGGCTTCAAATTCACCCTATAGCCAAGGATGACTTTGAACTCCTGATTCTCCTCCATTGGGCTGTGGGAGTGGGGACACACCTCAACCTCCAAGGTAACCCCCCAAATCTCTCCTCAGTGTTGTTCTGTTCCTACACACCTCACTTGAGGCCCCTGGTCGTGTCCATATCCCCTGAGTGCCGCTGTCCCCGGACACCCCTGTCCCCGGGCACCCCTGTTTCCGGACACCCCTGTCCCCGGATGCCCCTGTCAATGGACACCTGTAGCCCTCTCACCAGCTACGTTGTTCTTGCCGTCTTTAGGCATCAGGTATGTCTCTGGCTTCTTCACCCTGGAGTAAGAACAGGCAATACAGATCAGACCCTCTGCTTCCTGCTGCAGAAGGGAAGGCTTCGGGTTAGACCCACAGGAGGACTTCCCAAAAGGGAAAGAAGCCAGGGAAAAATATGGTCACCACAGAGAGAAGGTTTCTACTGGCCCAGCCCTGGGATGTGGAGAGCCACAGACTGTCTTAGTATTGAATAAGGGTTATCTATTCAGCCAGAGTTGGGCGGGGTCAGATGAAGCACTGCCTACTGCAAACCCTAGGGAAATGGCAAAGGTCTCCTCCTCCAGCCAGATAGAGATGCTTGACCTGGGAGGGGCTCCAACAGCCCCACGGTGACGTGAGCCTGCGCAGATGAAGCACAGCATTGCCCGAGTCCCAGGACACAGATTTAGAGCACTGTGTGCCTGTGGGCCAGCCCCTCACCCTTTCTGAACCTGGGTCTCCCCTCTCTCTGAGCTTTCGGTCTCCCTGGCCTCTCCCCGGGGAGGCGGCTACTCACTGACTGTCGGTGGGCAGCTTCAGGTCATCAGGCCGAACTTTGAAGAAGTCCAGCAGGTGTGGGCAGCGGGAGATCTTCACCGGCAGTCCCATGAGGGCGTTGAAGTACTCGGTGAGAGTGCCCTGGCGGCTCTCAGCGGCTCGCTGCCCATCAAACCACCTGGGTGCTGGGTGCGGGACACCAGAGACCCATGAGCATGCACACAAGGTTCAGTCCCGATGAGTGTGGGAAGGGGTTTTGGAGAACGGTGGAGGGACCCCGGGGCAGAGCACCCTTCAGCAGGGCTCATTGCTGCTCTCACCCGGAAGGTGTGGGATGACTCGGTTCTCCGTGTGGATCTCGCCCGCCTCAATAGGAAACATCTCCTTCAGCGTTTTCTAGATAGAAGAAGAAAAGCTGGGCGGGGCTCCGCGGCGGAACGCTTGCCTAGCAAGCGTGGAGACTTAGGTTCCACCCAGAGCAATGCATAAACTTGGGATTGGGAATGCATGCCTGTCACCCCAGCACTCAGGAAGTGAGGCCGGAGGATCAGAAGTTCAAGGTCATCCTAGGCTGTGTAGTTAGTTTGAGGCCCGCCTGGGATACACGGGAAGAAAAAGGGAGGGTGTGCCAAAAGATCTGAGTTGGAACCATTTATAACTCTCCTGGACTCCCAGCTCACTGGGAGGGGAAGCCACTGGCCCCACAAATGTCCCCTTCTGCCTAATGCGACTCTCCCCTATCTCTCCCTTACATTGTTCACTGAGTGCCACCTGCCTCAGTGCCTTTGCATATGAAATTCCCCCTCCTCCGCGTGTGAGTGTGAGTCTGTCTGTCTGCCTTTCTCTGTCCATGTCTCATTTATTTATTTCGAGACAGGTTCTCACTATGTAGCCCTGGCCGGCCCTGAAGTCTCTACATAGACCAGGATGGCCTCTTCCGATACCTGCTGAGCTTGAGGCCCACAATGGCGGAGCAGAGCCGCAGCTGCCGGTAGAGCGACTGCCTCCCCCCTCTCCCCCCACACACTCACATGGAATTCGTAGATCTCAGTGAATTTCCTGTAGACCACCTTCTCAGACAGGTCCTGCCACTTCACCAGGAACATGTACACCTGGGGGTCGGAGCAAGGAGGGGCACTAAGCACCCGCGGATGCCATGCTGTGCCCCTGGCTGCCCTCTGACCCTCGGGTGGAAGCCCGAGGGGTTGTGGTTGGCCATCTTTTGGGGGTTAGCCTGGGTCATAGGATGGGCATAAACTTCCGGGGCTCAGGAGCAGCCAACCGCAGCTTCCGATGTGACTGATAATTCTTTTCACATGTATTCAGTATGTGTGTGTGTGTGTGTACATGCATGTGGAGGTCAGAGGACAGCTTGTAGGAGTCAGTTTTCTTCTACCTCATGGGTTCTGAGGAGTGAACTTAGGTCACCAGACCTGGTGGCCATGACCTGCCAAACCATCTTACCAGCTCCTTCCTTTCTTTCTTTCTGTTCTTCTTTTCTAAAAATGTGCACGGTGTTTTGCCTGCGTGCATGTCCGTACCATATGCATGCGGTGCTTATGGAGGCCAAGGTACAGCTGGTGTGAAGCATCGTAGGATGCAGGGAATTGAACCCTGATCCTCTGGAAAAGCACCCAGAACTCACACTTTATTTCCTCCTTCTCTCTCTCTGTCTCTCTCTCTCCAGTTCAGGAGGCTTCACGCATGCTAGTCAAGTGCTCTAGTGCTGAGCCACAGTCCCCTGCTGTACTTCGGATGTGACTTCTCTCAAAGGACATGTGTGGGAAACTAGTCCCCATTGTGTTAACAGAGGGGCCTTTAAGAACAGAGGGGGGCTAGGCCTGGAGAGATGGAAAGCAGAAGACAGCACTGGCTGCATTCCTGGGGCACGGCAGCTCAGAACCGTTACTCCAGTTCCAGAAGAATCTGACGCCCTCTTCCGGTCTCCAAGGGCACTGCACATCTTTTTTTTTTTTTTTTTTTAAAGGAGAGTTTAGTGGGAAGTGTTCAGGTTGTCAGGGGATTACATAATGAGAGGGAGTCAGGCTGGACTACATGATAGGCTGTCTCAAGCAACAATAAATAATACTCAGTCACGAAAAGAAACAGAGACAGGCAAAAAGAAAAGAGAGAGAGAGAGAGAGACAGACAGACAGACAGAGACAGAAAGATGTCTGCAATCCCAGCATTTAGAAGATGACGTGGGAGGTTTGCCCTGAGTTCTTGATTATCCTAAGCCATGCTGTGAGACTGTCTAAAAATAGACAGGGGGTGGGGGAGAAATGGAGGGCGCGAAGGAAACTCCTAGAGTGACCGCAGTATTCTCTTGTTTGTGTGGCTTTGGTTTACAAAGTCTCTCGCTTATTCTGGAATGACTCAGAATATTTATATTTAGAGAGGGAAGGAGGGAGGGAGGGAGGGAGGGAGGGAGAGAACTTAGCACATAGTGCTAAGCATCCCGCACAGGCACCTCATAAGTACCAGGTGGCGCTCATCGCTGGCCCTCCTCTGCCCAGCGATGGACTCTAGACATACGGGCAGATAGTTCTCCAACCCACCTCCCCCAGGGCAAAGGGGAGACTTTTGTCCCTCCTGGTGTTGTCACCTCCTCTGGAGTTAGACTCTAATGTAACCGAAATCATAGAAGAGACACAAAAAGCCACGATCCACAGGACTCTCCTGGCAGGGCCTCTCCCCAGGCTGACTAGTCTGGAAGGTTCCCTGGGAGTAGAGAACCTGGCTCCTAGGCACTGGACAGACAGTGATGACACCCAAGCATGGATGGGGGCTCAGTATGAGAACAGAGAGGAAGGCAGCTGAGACGGCTGCACATGGTGTCTGCCCAGCATGGCAGAGTCCTCATAGACACCCAAGAGAAGCCTGAGGCCCAAAGACAAGAGCCCTGTACCCAAGAGGTCCCCTCCTTCTAATATCCTTCCTGGTTCCACTTCCCCTCATCCCTTCCCCCTGGTCCTCCTCCCCCTCATACCCTCCCCCCTGGTTCCCCTCCCCCTAATACTGTCCCCCCTGGTACCCCCCCATACTCTCCTCTCTTGTCCCTGTCCCCATCATATTCTCCCCCTGGTCCCCCTCCCCCTCATACCCTCCCCCCCTGGTTCTCCTCCCCCTCATACTCTCCTCCCTTGTCCCTGTCCCCATCATATTCTCCCCCTGGTCCCCCTCCCCCTCATACCCTCCCCCTGGTCCCCCTCCCCCTCATACCCTTCCCTGGGCCAGCTGGCCTTTGAGTAGCACCAGGGTTACAGCACTGTCCCTACTGTGCACTCCTACAAGGCAATCCAAGGCTACTCACATAGTGCTGGCTGGGGACGAAGCGTTTCTCGAAGCCCAGGAGGGCAATGTGGCGAATGAAGGAGTCCCCCATGGCTGATCCGTGGCGGGGCCACTTCTCCCTATGTCCTAGGCTGGGCCTTAAATACACTGAAAAGAGGAAGTGGTTTCTGTCACTCGCAGGGTGGGGGCAGGGAAGGCCTGAGAGACTCTTGCTCAGTCTTTCACTTTCTGGCCATTGCTTGAGCTCCAAGAGAGAGGCGAGGGGCAGCCATGGGCACTGAAGCCCACTCTGTCTGTGCCGACTCCATCTCCCAGCCCCAGGACAGGCGCCTCTCTGCAGTTCTGATCCACCTCAGCTGCTCCCATCCCAGGGCCTCTGCTGCTCTGGTCCTGTCCCGTCTCCTCCACTAAAGTCTCGACTCAGGTCTTTCCTCCTTCCTGAGGCCTCTGAATAACCTCACGCAGAACAGCAAGTCTGCCAGGCACGGTGACACATGCCCGTGATCCTGGCGCTTGGGATGTGGAGGCAGGAGAATCGGGAGTTTAAAGGCCAGTTTCAGCTATACAAGGAGTTTGAAGATAGCCTGGGCTACATGACGTGACTAATGAGAAACACTGTCTGCACACATACACACACGTGGACACCACCCACACAAACAAAACAATCCCCGGCCGCATAACTGTTCCTCAGAGTTCGACTTCTCCTCAGACAACTTTGCCTGGATGGGAACTCGGGATGAAGAGGGGACGGAAGCCAGGCATGGTGACTAGACTGTGACCAACACCGTGGAGGGGACAGAAAAAGGCACCGTCAGCAGACCTCTACACTCGGGGCCTCTCCCTGAGCTGACCAGACAGAGAGGTTTCCTGAAAGGAGTGTGCCTGGGTCCTGGGCACTGGACTGAGGGTGGTGTGGCATTCAGCCAGGGACGCAGCTGGTCAGAGTACATAGGGTTGTTTCCCCAGTATGGCAGAAGCAGGGGGGAATCCCTTGATTTCCAGGCCAGCCTGGTCTACACAGTAGTTCAGGCCAGCCAGTGACAGATAGTGAGACCCTGCTTTAAAAGCCATGGGGGTGGGGATGGGGTGCAGGTGGGGATGGGGGTGGGAGGCAAGGGCAGTACCTCTGGCTCATCTCCTGTTCCACACTGGGTGACTCAGAGGCTGCCAGGTTGCCCGGGACCACAGGTACACCCCGCCTCCCCACTTCAGAAGCAAGCCCTCTGTCTGCGGCCCAACTGGCTGGCACTGTGCCTCCTTGCAATGGTTCTGGCCAAGAGTCAGAGAGAGTGGGTGGGGCCTGCTTGTGGTGCAGTCTGGGGATTCCAAGATTACAGGCGCTCTGCTGCTGTGCCTCGGCCACAGCCAGTCCCGAGGATTCTGAGACTCAGTGTTCTACCACTGAACTACATCACCACCCTTTCTTGTCATTTTGAGACTGAGTTCATCCAGGCTAGCCTCGAGCACTCAAACTTGCTGTCTCAGCTCCAGATGCCCATGTGGGGACCTGTGAATACACCCAGCACCAATGATGAGCTTCACTCCGGCTGAGAATAAGCAGTCGATTTTGAGTGGCTCCCACACTGGCTGGTTCTCCTCAAATGCTACTCTCCTTTGGCCACTGAACTCTGGGACACACCCATCTCTGTCCCAGATTGCGTGGTCTGGAAAGCCGTGCACCTGGGCCTGGCAGGGCGGGCTTGGGAAAGTTCCTAGGTGGACCTGTGGCGAGCTAACCAACACACCCTAACACTTCCTTCTTGTCTTGTGGGCGCTTGCGTAACTGCAGACGGTGGGCCTGTTCAGTGGCCTGAGGCCAAGCACAGCCAACTTCCCTCTGTCCTCCTGAGACCTCACACTGCTCTCTCAGGGCCCCCTGCATAAGAAACAGATGCAGCCAGACAGTAGAGGTACATGCCTTTGAGCTGGTGGATCCCTGTGAGTTCAAGGCCAACCTGGGCTTCAGATCATTCCAGGATACTCAAAGCTACACAGGGAAACCCTGTCTGGGGAAAAAGAAAGAAAGGAAGGGAGGGAGGGAGGGAAAGAAACAGAAGCAAAGTGTGATTATCAAAAAGAAAGCATTTGACCCTGAAATTACTTCTATAAGCAGAGTCAGTTATTCTTTTTTGTCATAACAAGGAACTTCATTTCATTTCGTTTTTCAAGACAAGAGTTTCTGTTTCTGTGCTGTAACTCTGGCTGTCCTGGAACTCACTCTGCAGACCAGGAGGGCCTTGAACTCACAGAGATGCGCCTGCCTCTGCCTCCCGAGTGCTGGGATTAAAGGCGTGCGCCACCACCGCCTGGCAAGGGTTTATTTTAATGCGTGTGAACTATTTATCTTTCCATCACTGAGGTGGTCTCATGTAGCCCAAGCTGGCCTCCAACTTGGAATTCCAGATCCTCCTGTCTCTGCCTCCTCCCTGAGTGCGGAATTAACAAGCGTGTGCCGCCCTGTAAGGCTTTTACATTTTTGAAATTATATTGATTTATACGGCCGGGGGGTGTGTGCCGTGTGCACCAGGACACACTTATGGAGGTCAGAGGACAGCAAGTGGGATCTGGAGATCAGTGCCTTTACTCACTGAGCCAACTCCCAGCTCCCATCTTTTTCAAATTGAAAGCTCCAGGGTATCAGACATCCTTTCCTGACTTCCATGGGCGTGTACACATACAGAACATACAGAGAAGGGGTGAGGGATAAAACAAAAAAATCTTTAAAAACAACTTCCTGCCTCTCCCCCCCTGCAAAATACAGAGAACAAGTAAAGGAAGCCATGGATAAGAGATGTTTTAAGGGGAGACGGAATTTTTAACCTTATTGTGAGATATACAGAAAACAGTTATATTACCGCTCATTTTGTATTATAAAGCCATGACTATTTAAAAAATAGGCAGTGGTGATGCACACCTTTAATCCCGGCACTTGGGAGGCAGAGGCAGGCGGATCTCTGTGAGTTCAAGGCCCTCCTGGTCTGCAGAGTGAGTTCCAGGACAGCCAGAGTTACAACAGAGAAACTCTTAAACAAAGGAAAAAAATATTTTGGCATGTGAGTGTTGGACTACAGGTATGTTTGTACACTGTGCGCATGTCGGTGCCTTCAGAGATCAGAGAGGGCACTGGATCTCCTGGAACTGGAATTGGAAAAAGTTGGAGCAGCCATGTGGGTTCTGAGAACCAAAGCCAGGTCCTCCACAGAAGCAGTCCGTGCTCTTAACCCCTGAGCCACAGTGTCCAGTCCAGAGCCATCACTATTCCAGACAGCGGTTTAGCGGATCAGCCACCCTCCCATTGCGTGTTGTGATGCAGAAGTTTATTTTTAGTTTCGTTTACACCGGTTGTAATGGGTGAAGGGCTGCCTAGGTCTTGGTTTTATGTGGAGGACGTTTGCCTGCTCACTCGTGATCTGCGCATGCTATCCACAGAACACCCGAGGGGCTTAGGGATCAATAAGAACCCCTGAGATGAGAGGCTCGGGGTTCCACTGTCCAGGATGGCGCTCGCCATGATAGTGGTCCCCTCTGCTGAGGTCAGACAGGGTTCACACCTATGAGAATGCCTCCTTGTCTTCTTTGCTGAGCCCCACAGTAGCCTAACTGCTACAATGTTGTATAGGTTACTATTCCCACCGTTGTGAGAAAACAACTGAAGGGAGGAAGAGTAGGTTGTTTTTTTTAGCACAGTCCATCATGGCGGGAAGGCATGGCGGCAGGAGCACGAGGCGGCTGCTCACATCGCATCCGCAGTCAGGAAGCAGAGAGATGAACGCTGGCGCTCACTGCTTTCTCCTTTTATTGGGCCCAGGACCCCAGTCGTGAGATGCTGCCGCCCACATTCGGGGTGCATCTGGAAACAGCCAGAGGGGCACTCTCATGGTGGTTGTGATCCATCCAGCTGGCAGTGAGGACTGACCTTCAGGCGTTCCGCCAGGCCCTCCTGTGCTTCCCTGAAGCACCAGCTGACCTCACCCTCCACTTGAACTCCTGATCCTCCTGCCTCCAGCTCCTGAGTGCTGGGATTAGAAGTGTGCACACCAGATCCAGTTTAAGTGGGCTGGGATTAGAACCCAGGGCTTCGTGCACGCTAGACGAGCACTCTCCTAACAAGTTACAGCCTCAGATATATTTGTTTGCTTGTGATTGAGACAAGATCTCTGTGTCCCAGGCTAGCCTCCAACTCGTGACAATCCCTCTGCCTCAGCCTCCCAAGGGCTGATATTGTGTGTGCCACTACACCTGACACTTTGATGTGTTTTATGTTTGAGATCACTTGTCATGACAAGTCTGAGTGGCTGGGACTTTTCCCCACTTCACAGATGAGGGAACTGAGGCACAAAGAAATAAATAGATGGCTATAGCTGGATTTGAACTCAGATTCATACTGTTTATTAATGGAGTTATTTTTACTTATGTTTATGTTTGTGTGAATGTTGGTGGCATATGCCACCAGTGTGTTAGTGCCCATGGAGGCCAGAAAAGGTGTCAGGTTGCCTGGACCTGGAGCTGCAGGTGGTTGCTGGGAACTGAACTCAGGCCCTCTAGAGTCTTAAATACTGAACCATTTCTCCAGCCTCTCAAGCCCATATTCTTAATCACTGTTCATGGAGTAATGTGAATGAATGATTGGATGGATGAATGAATGGGGGTATGATTCCAGGGAGCCAGCCCACATAAGCCCCATTAGGCCAGGCAGAGGAGTCAGGGCCTCCTGCTTCAGCCCTAGGACTTTGGCCTGTCTCTGACAGGCGTCTCCACCCTCAGCACTGGGCTTCTCCCCAGACCAGAGGCCAGGCAGGCCATTTCCTTAGCCAGGAAATCCCCAAGTCTAGGCAGAGAAGACATGAATAGTAGCCTATTCACGTAGGGATGAGGGCCTCAGGGACCTTCCATCAGAAGGAGCTTGGGGCTTCTCCAGATGGAAACAAACCCGCCTTTATTAGTTGTCACATTTAACCCAAACCTCTCCTGCTGCCTCTTGCTGATAGACCAGAGACCCTCAGCTGCTAACTTCCCAGGACCCCGAGGAAGGTGGACAGGGTTTCACGGTTGGACCTCTGGCTGACCTGTGAGGGTGAGCGGGCTTGTAGACATGCAGCTTTCTAGCTCCCCGTCTACCTGGAGACTCCTTTCTTAGCAACATGGGATCAGAGATGAGTTGGGCTGGCTGGGGTGAAGTGTGAGGCCTCAGAAGGACACCCAGGAGCCACAAAGTCCAGCACAGGACACTCCTCAGCCCAAAGCTGGGGCCCTCCAGGCATTCCATAGTTAGGGTTAGGATAGAGACCCAGGCTGCGGCACTGCCCTGTAGCCTGACTCCCAGGACTCCTTGGAGCCCAGACTCTAGTTTCTAGCATGTCCCTTGGCAATCGTACTCAAGCTCTTGGGGCTGGTTTCCTCACCTATAAAACAGCTTGGCCATTTTGTCCACTTGACGGACTGCTGTGAGTTGGACATACCGGTGAGGCCTGGCAGATGTTGGCCACTGGCGAGCAGGAACCACGTTAGAGATGACTGGGATTGGGGGAAGTGGTGGACAGGGCTGGTGCTCAGGCCAGGAGTCAGGGCCTTCCTTCTTTTTTGTTTTGTTTTTTGACAGGGTTTCTCTGTTGTAGCTCTGGCTGTCCTGGAACTCACTCTGTAGACCAGGCTGGCCTTGAACTCACAGAGATCCACCTGCTTCTGGCTCCTAGTGCTGGGATTAAAGGAGTGCGCCACCATGCTAGGCTCTAGGATGGTTACATTTTGAAAGGCAAGGTCTCACCATGCCTGGTTTATGTGGTACTGGAAGCCAGGGCTTTGTGCATGCTCAGCAAACATTGTCAACCTAGCCACACCTCCAGCCAACAGACTATCAGCCCCATGTCTTAAGCCAACGGAGCAGGACAGGCGTGCTGGCCCACCTGGCACCCCTGACCCAAGCTGGAAGTCAGTCTTGCTTGTCAAGTGAAGACGTGAGTGGAAAGGGCTGGAGAGGTGGCTCGGTGGTTAAGAGCACTGGCTGCTCTTCCAGAGGACCTGGGTTCAATTCCCAGAAACCACGTCAGCTCACAATCATTCAAAACTCCAGTTTCAAGCCGGGCGGTGGTGGCACACACCTTTAATCCCATCACTAGGAGGCAGAGGCAGGTGGATCTCTGAGTTTGAGACTCAGCCTGGACTACAGAGTGAGTTTCAGGACAGCCAGAGTTACAACAGAGAAACCCTGTCTCGAAAAACCAAAACCAAAGCCAAACAAACCTCCAGTTCCAGAGGATTCAATGCCCTCTTTTGGCCTTAGTGAGAGCAGGCACACACATGGTGTAGACACACATAGGCAGTAACACCCATACTCACTAAAAAAACAAAACAAAAAACAATCAAAAAACTGCAGAAGCTGTAGCCAGGGCTGTAGAATATTAAGTTCTCTTAGGTTGACTGAGAGTGTGTCCCGCCCCCCGACTTGAGCCTGCTCCTCAAGTCTCTTGGTCTGGTGGTCAGTCTTCCAGATAGGACAGTGGGCAACTGCTCACAGCTTAGAGGCCACCAATGCCAATTCCAGGCATACGTTCACTCCAGAGGACAAAAGCCCAGGGCAGTCGGCATGCTCAGCTCTCTGTAGCCTCGCCAGCAGTGGGGGAGATCTGCTGTTCCTAAGGGAGCTACCAAGGGAGGGTGGGTCTTCTATGGACACAGACTGAGCTACAATCTGCTTTCCAGCAGAATGTGAAGTAAGGGTGTGGGTCAGGAACTGGGCATGCTGCCTCACACTGCACACGGGGGCCCACCAGACTGTGTCCAAAGGACAGGAGTCACCACAAACATAGTCACTGAGGATAAAGAATCCAACCAACTGCAGCTCTGAGCAGTGTGGGCACCTGCCTCCTGCCCCTGCCTCCCGGAGGCCTAGAACTACAGGCCCGTACAACTACGCTCAGCCCAAAGCATCTTTATTACTGGATTTTCAGACAAGGTCTCTCCTGCAGCCCAGACTAGCCTTGAACTCCAGATTCTTCTACCACTGCCTCCTGACAGGCTTTTGACTTAACATTTTGAGACCATACCTGCAGAGTTTTTATATCTCACTGCTCTGGAGACACAGACCGGCCTTGGTCTGCTGTGTCTGAGCGCTGGGACCACAGGCCTGCTCTACCATGCTTGGCTGTACCTGCTGGCCTCTATCAAGCCCTTTCCTGCAAAAATTAATCGCAACAGTTAAGGGCAGTTTCAGATGGTCAGCAGTACACAGTAAATCCCCAGGTTGGAGACCTGGAAGCTTCTGGAAGTGAGCCTCTAGCCCCCTCTCACTGGATTGCTGCCCAAATGGCCTGGATATGGTGCACAAGTTGAAGTTCGTTAATACAAGGCTTGCTTTCATTCCCTCTGGCAGCAGGAAATGCCTCACAAACAGGCATTGTGTCAGCTGAGCTTTCCACACTAGGCCTTCCTCAAAACCAAACTGCAAGATACAAGTGTGGCGGGGCAGGTGAGGGGCCACCCCCCAGGTGTCAGATCACACGGCTAGACAGCAGGGCAGCTGGGCAACTGCAGAGGGCCTATCAGTCCACGATTACTGTTGCACCTCACTCTAGAGTCCACGCTGGACTGACAGCAATCCTGCATCAGTCTCCTGAGCTCTAAGATGACAGTGTGTGTATGCCGCTGTTTCTTTTTTTTTTTTTTTTCTTTTTTTAATGAGACGGGGTCTATTTTAACCCAGACTGGTCTTTAACTTATTATGTAGCATAGACAACCTGCAGCCCTTGGCCCTCTTCCCCCCAACCCCTCACTGCCACAGGCAGAGCTGGGTGGAATGCAGGCTTCTGTGCATCTCACTACTGAGATACACCCCAGTCTTGGGAACTGTACTGGTGACCATGACCATGGTGCTCATGGCCTACCAGCCTCCCAAGTGCAGGCAGCCGGCTGTTATGCCGCCTGCTAGTAAACAAGCCATGACTGACCCGGGACCATCCGCTGTGTGCTATGGCATGAGCACGTCTCCAAAGGCCCATAGGAGAGAACTTGATCTTGGCCTTGGTGCCACTGGAAGGTGGCAAAAGCTGCGAGGAGGGGCGGGGGGGTCGGGACCAGCTGGGTTTAGCTAAAGGGGTGTGCCCTGAAAGCCACATTAGCCCCCTCCTGTTTCTCCCTCTGCTCCCTGGCTGCCCCAGGTGAGCACCACCACCTGCTGCCCCCTAATGATCCCAGATGAGGCGGGAGGACTCTCCTCCTGGCTGTTGTTAGCAGGACAGCTGATGCACTACTGCTGGCTATGGCAATCACCCCACCAGGGAAGATGTGCGCAAAGAGCATTAAGGTACCATCGGGAGCAGGGGAGCCAGCACACTCGGCACCCCACACACCCCCGGGTGGCTGCAGCTGAGCAGGTGTCTTCAGGTTCTTCCCCTGTTCTGGGCAACAGTGGCTTCCAGGCGCAGGGACTCAGAAGCTCCCACTGTGGAGTGGTTTTGGCTTCAGAGTCCTCTGTCTCCAGCACAGATAAGATGCAGGGTTGTGGTGGCAGGCACAGCTCTGGCTGGACAAATCAGTGACTTCTTCAGAAACACCGGGGACAAAGGCATCCAATCTGAGAGGGACTGAAGTGAACACCCCAGCCAGCCACCCTCCCAGCTCCCACTGCCACCAGCCCAGACAGTCCTCTCCAGAGGCTCATGAAGGCAGCTTAGAAAGAAAGAATTTGCATGTGAAAGGCATGGATGGATTTTATTTATTACCCTATATCTACAATTTGAGGTAAAATATAAGGAACACATAAAAATGCCTATCTCTGCTACCGTGAGATATAATTTCCCGTTGTGAACGTTGAGGTGCCGCTACTGACAACTGTGTCATCACATCCTCTAACTCTGAGAGCTGTTATTTTACACAACTGCGTCGTGAGCCTCCACAAGTAGCCCACAGAAGGCGTGAATTGGCGCCTCGGCCAGAAGGTGGGTTAGACTAACCAGGCAGACACAGCCTGGCTCCACTGGGAGCTGCGTCCCAGAGCGCCCCGGCCACCGTGGGGCCCACTTGGAGCCATCCAGTTGCTCAAGCATGCATACCTGACCTCCGACCTTCAAGATACACCCAGAAGTTTGCTCGTTGCAATGTAACGGTGAAAGAGGCTCTGAGAACATCCTCTCTAGGCGCACGCGGAGACACCGGCTGCTCACTGGCCATCGGGTGAGCCTTTGTTTTAATTACAGTGAAAACAGAGGAACCATGATCGGGGGGCTTAGGAAAAGGCTTAGTCAGATATACAGACAGCAGCCCTCCCTCGGGCAGGAAGGGGAGCCGAGTGCAAGATCACGGAAATGATTTTCAATAGAAAAACTAAAGCACTGACTAGCACAGGGATTTTCTTCGCTGCGGAAGCCAAGATGCCCAACAGGAATATCTCCACCGACTGGAATACGCAGCGCAGCCCAAGGCTCTGCCCAATGCATAAAAAAAAAATCTGCTAAGAGTCGTCCCTGCCATTCCCTGTCTCTTCCCAGCACTGCTGCGAATCCTTCTAGTGCACTCCCACGCCAGCCAGGCACGCGCCTCATCCCGCTGCGTACTTCAATTCATAGAACTGCTGAGAAAGTAGACATTTCTATCTAAAGTAGAAAAGAAGGTTGTATAGAAGGTATTCTGTTATACAAGTATATTACAGAGCTGGCAGGAACGGGTCCAAAAGCTCTTCTCCACTCACATTGGAAGCTGAATGGAGAGAAAACAGACAAGCAGGCAAAGGGTTAATGATGACAGGAACAAGACAACCTCACACCAGACAGAAAACCTCCCACAGACATCTGACAGACACCAGGCTCAAATGCAGCTGTGAAGGAGGAAACCCCCAGCCTGTGTCCTGACAGGGTAAGGCGTGTAACGGGCTGCTGGGCAGACACTGCTGTGGCAGCAGGCAGGCGGAGGCTGGGTGACAGAAAGCAGTCTCCTCCTCACTTAGGGAGACAGGCTGTTAGAGGCTGGGCTTGTGACTGGCCTGGAGAGAAGGTCAGTCCAGAGAGGGGGCAAGCTTGGCAAACAGATTCAAAACAAACATGTCTTTTTTAAGGAAGAATCCTTCTACGTTGCCCCACCCTGAGACAAGCGTCTCATCTCACCATGTAGCCCCGCCGGCCTGGAACTCAAGAGATCCACCTGCTTCTGCCTGTGCCACCACACCAATGCTTCTACATCTCTGAGTAAGAAAAAACCTTTCCCTACAGCTCCCAGCTGACCTACACTCAGGCCTGAGAGGGCACGTGTCCCCTGAGGTGGCCTCCCATCTTGTAGCTGAAGCAGAAGTGGCATCTGCTTCTCAGATGGGTATGGACGAAGGACAGCTGGGTGGGGGGGCTGATTTACCCTGGAGAGACGGTTTCTACCACGTGGGGTCTGGCTCCTGCTTGATCTGTGAGTTCCCGTCCGTCTCTTTAGCTTCTGCAGAGAAACAAAAGGCACCAGTGAGCGGCACTGCTGATGCACAGTGCTTACCTGTCAAGCTAGCCATCAAAGCTGCTCAGATCTGCCCGAAATCCCCCAATGTGGCTTCCATGTAACGGGTTTCTTTTATAGAACCCAGGGCCTTGCACTTGCATGCCAAGTGTTCTGCTGAGCCACGTCCAGCTCATGACTTGATTTCCAAATGACAGATTCCAAACTCTTTTGTGTGTATTTACTGCCATGCTCTGTCTAGGCTACAGGACTCTAGAATCTAGTCATAGCCACCTGGGGGGAAACAGAGAGGAAGCAGGCCCGGAGCCCCCACGCCAACAGTGTTCACAAGGTAGAAATCTTATCAACTTGGGGCTGGAGAGATGGTTCAGCAGTTAAGAGCACTAGGTGCTCTTCCAGGTTCGATTCTCAGCACCCACATCCAAGTTCACAACCTCCTGTAACTCTAAATCCAGGGGATCTAATGCTCTTCTGGCTTCCTTGGGCACTGTACACACATGGTTCCCAGCCATATTAGCAGGCAAAACACCCATACACATTTTAAAAAAACCCAACCAATTCACTAAGAAACAAAGGCACAAAATATCACAGAGAAACCAGTTAGCACGCAGGACTGGTGTCCAGAGGCACCGTCACTCCAGATCGCCACCCTGGGAACATGCAGGACTGGTGTCCAGAGGCACCGTCACTCCAGATCGCCACCCTGGGAACATGCAGGACTGGTGTCCAGAGGCACCGTCACTCCAGATCGCCACCCTGGGAACATGCAGGACTGGTGTCCAGAGGCACCGTCACTCCAGATCGCCACCCTGGGAGCACGCAGCCCTCACCTTCTGTTGCTGGAACTTCCAACTGGCTCGCCTCAGCTGATTCTAAGGAGAAACACATCATGTCTTATTTGAATAGTTTTCAAAGGTTGCTTTAAGCTACTTAAAGGCCCTAGAAAAAGAGGAGAAAGCCCCAATATCGGAACAGCCTGTCAACTTCCTTTTTCTTGTAATTATTTGATAAACCTAATAGGTTACAAATTCTTTTAATACACTATTTTAACTTTGACTTATTATATTTCTTTCTTTTAAAAATGTTATTTTATATATACAATATATTTTATTACATTTATATATTATATAATATAAAATCTATCTATCTATATATATTTTTTATATATGGGTGTTTTGTCTGCATGCGTGTCTGTACCACACACATCTGGTGCCTTTCAGAGGCCCTGGAGCTGGAGATAAGAGATGGTTGTGAGCCACTATGTGGGTGCTGGGAATAGAACCAGGGTCCTCTGGAAGAGCAGCCAGTGCTCCAGCCTAAGTCTGTGGACTTCTGCCTCACCCACACCTGCACAACACACACAGGGGGCCTTCTCATTCTGAGTTTGATTTAGGCCACTGTTCTTGAGCATCATGGCATCACGAAGACCTGGGATCATGGGTTTACATGGCCTGCGGCCCACAGTCTCTACTCAGGACCCATAGCTCAAGTCCCCATAAGTCATGGCAGGAGAGGGAGAAATCAAGTGAATTTGTGAGTGTTGCAGGGTGCATTGTGATTATCAGCAGGACCACGTGATCCACAAGGGCGTGGAGCAACCATGCACGTAGGGTGGCGTGCTCCCTCTGCTTCTCTCACCTTGGATCACAGGGCCTTCCGACTCATTCTGATCAACCAGCTCTGCAACAGAAGGAGACAGTTTAGGTGGCTTACTGACACCGAGACACCTGACCATCACTACGCTGATGTTTCAACTCTGCACCTCAGCACAGAATGGCAGAGAGCTGGAAAAATGGCTCAGCAGGTAAAGCTGCCTGCCTCCACACTCACAAACTGAGTTCAATCCCTGGGACCCAGAAGACAGGAGGGAGAACTGCCCACTGCATGTGTGCTGTGGCAAGATCTGAGTATCCCAGGACCTAACGTACAAATCAGTAAATGAAAGGGGAGGGGAGGAACATTAATGGTCTTGGTAGATGCCATCAAAATCACAATTTCACAGTAATCACCATAAACCTGAATCACAGAGCCTTGTACAAGGACAAGAATAAGGCTGAGTGTCACACACAGGAACCTATGAACAGCAGGTCAATCATACAGAGGACAGAAGAGCTGGTGTGGTGACATTCACCTTTAATGTGGGACTCAGGAGGCGGAGGCAGAGGCCGGTGGATCTCCGAATTTGAGGCCAGCCTGGTCTACATAGGGAGTTCCAGGCCAGCCATGTCACATAAGAAACCTGTCTATGCCACAACGTGCATGTGACCAGAGGCCAGAGGCCAACCCTGTGGAGCTAGTTCTCTCCTTCCACTTCTAAGTGGGTCCTGGGATGGAAGTCAGGCTGCCAGGTTTGTACAGCAAGCTTTGCCAGCTGAGCCATCACCGGCCCCTCCTCCCTTTCTTTGTGGAGATGGGTCTCATGTAGCCCAGGCTGGTCCTGAACTCTCTATATAGCTGAAGACAGTGTTGAACGCCTGCTTCTGCCTCCTAAGCACTGAACTGCAGGTTTTGCTCTGCCATGCCCAGCACTTCTGTGGCCGACAGTCTTCCTGAGCTCTAGTACTGTGACTGCATAATGGAGCAGGAGCTATTACTAAGCCATGCAGGAGCCTGCTAAGGCCCATTTAGAATGAGCTCAGTAAAGCAGGCTCTGGTGGCACACAGCTTTAATCTGAGCACTCGGGGAGGCAGAGGCAGGCGGATCTCTGTGAGTTCAAGACCCAGCCTGGTTTACAGGACAGCCAGGGCTAAACAAAGAAACTCTGTCTTGAAAAAACAAAACAAAACAAAAACAACGAGCCCTTTAAAATGCTGTCAACCTTGCCCAAAGTCACCATCTTCTGACACAGTGAGGATAAGGGAAGCCAAACATTTCACAGGTAGGCGGCACGCTGAGGAGTGGAGGGCACGCTATTCTACGGCTGCAGTGCACCCACATCCCGAGACACACACGTGCGGTCACAGAGCCCAAGAAACAAAATCCCATGAAATACTCACGGTTATTAATCACAAGTCCTGGAAATGGCCTAAGGAGAAAAGCAAATTGTACAATGTAACGCTTTTATTTTCCTAGAGCATTTGCTTATTTTGTTAACTATGCCATGCATGTTGTACTTTATAACCCTATGGAAGAGAGGCATAAGGTGTGTACAAAATTACTGTAACACCGTGTCACAATGACTCCAGTTGTTATTAGTGGTATCATAGGCAATGTATGGACCAGCTACTTATACCTAGTCACGTGTAATATGTACAGGGCACGTGGCAGTGTTAGCTATGTTTTATGTGTTGTGGAACTACTTATCTATAGCACATTTAGATAGTATGGTATCACATGCAGGTCTAAGTAAGTAGGAGTCACTGTTAGGAAATGCTACACTAGGTCACGTATAGGGCACAAGCCTTTCAACACAGCTAAAAGGAGGCAGAGGCAAGCAGATCTCTGAATGTTGAAGGCCATCCTGTTCTGGTCTACACAACGGGTTCTAGGCCAGTCAGAGTTACATGGTGAGACCCTGCCCCTCTGCCCCCCAGTCCCCAAAGTCCCATTAAAATGGAAAGAAAACAAAAAACTGCTCCTGTGTTTGTGTGTGTGTGTGTGTGTGTGTGTGTGTATAGTGTGGCTGGAAGGGTCAAAGGAGCAGTCATTCCAGATAGGAAAATAAAATGAGGATCAAGCATCCAACTGCAGGAAGTCCACATGCTCTGTGACACCAAATTCCTCGGTGACAGTTAATAGGTATTTTAGGTTTTGAAGGCTCTGATTGTTTCATTACTCTGATGTTTCATTAGCATCATAAGAAAGCATCCAGGAAATGTCAACAATTAGATGTAACTACATTTCAAAAGACAGGCCATGACTGCCAACCTCCACCTTGAGAATTGCTGGGCAAGGTGGCACACGCAATCTTAGTTCCAGTGTTTGGAAGGCAGAGGCAGGCTGACTCTGCTTTGAGGCCTGTTATCTCATTACCCACACAGCAGCATTCCCGGAAACAACTTGGCCTCTAGGTCCCCGACACTTGTTCTGACTAAGAAGGACATTCTCACCTAATGACAGTGAACTTGATAAACTCAGCAGAATCTAAGATCCTTCTCATGGAGCTGATCTCCAGATAACTGGGGGCTTTGAAGGACACCCCGGGGGGCATGCCATCGACCACCACACAGCCCGGATTGATGGTGATTTTCCTGTAGGGGACCTTCACAGGAAAGCCCATCCCAATAGCTTCACCTGCAGCGAGACAAACAGCACAGGGGCCAGTGTGACCATCATCTTCAGAACAATCAGAAACAGAGCTCAACACCAACCCCATTGTATTAGTTTAGAGACGGGTCATCAGGAGGGACATCTGACATCTAATATTTTCCTAGCAAAGAACTCCCAAACTAAACACATTTTTATAGTTACCTGACAATCATCTACTGAAAGGATTCTATGAAAGGCTTCCTCAATTATTATAAACTTACCAAACTTTCGACTGAAGAGGTCATTGACCTGCTCACGCAGCTGCCTGGCCTTTTCAACTTTGGACAGTCGTTCATTATCATCATCTAAAAGACAAGAGGAAAGGAGAGAGTGCACTCGCATCTCACTCACAGGTTTTCTAGAAAGGAAAGTCAGATGTGGTGATGTACACCTTTAATGCAACATTCAGGAAGCAGAGGCAGATGGATCTCCGTGCGTTCCAAGCTAGCCAGAGTTACAACACAGAAACGCTGTCTCGAGAAACCCAAAAGAAAAATAAGTTTTCACATGACACCACCACCAAGACAAGAAGATATAACCATAAAATAAAACAGAAACAAAGTTCTAACACCAAAACAGAGGGCACAACCCCACCCCTGTTGAGTGAACTTCCCCTGCTGTTTCATACAAATTGTTTCTTTTAAAAGATTTTATTTTTTAAAGATTTCTTTATGCGAATGGGTGTTTTGACTGTATACGCCTGTGCACCATGTGAGTGCCCAGTGCCCCAGAGGGCCAGTAGAGCGTGCCAGGTCCCTTGGGAGTGTCGTTACAGATGGCGGTGAGCCAGAGTCCTCGGGAAGCGCAAGTGCTCTTACGCACTGAGCTGTCTCTCCAGCTGCCAGACTTTTGAAAGGAGAGAGACAGATAGTGAGCTGGGATGAACTTAGGCCAGGTGCTGTGCAGCCGGCCAGGCTGACAGAGGGAGGGCTTGGGTGAAGTAGACCACACACTGCAAGACATGAGCTGTCCCCAGAGGATCGGAGCCAGAGTGGAACCAGGCCAGACACAGGGTCTGGAGTCTGCGACTCCACAATGCAGGCAGAAGTCATACCTGGAATTGTCACCTGAATGATGTTAAGGTCTTCCACACCTGATGCAGTAGTGTTAACATTGGGTGATGAGTTTATCTTCCCTGGAAAGCAAAAACTGAAGATTAGGGTTTAGACAAAACATACATAAGTCAAAACTTTCTCTAATAACCCAAAGCTGTGTGCTCACAGTCAGCCACGAGTTAGCTGCAGCCTAGACTAGTAGGGCAGGTACTTGCAGCTGCTTTTATTCCAGTAAGACACTAAAGATGTCAGACGTTCTGGAGGGCCCCAACTATCTGCTGTGTCTTGGTGTGGAGCAGAACACTGTACACAGTGTTCACAGCTTTAGAACTAACGAGTGCCCAAGAGCCAAGCTGCCATGGGTGCTGCTCTCAAAGGAGACTCACTCGGAGGGCTTTTGGAAGAGGTGCTCTCTTTGATGGCCGTCTCGAACATCTCAGGTCTACAAGCAAGAGGAAAAGGCATGGGCTGGTTAACTTAGTACAAAGCACCCAGGGAAGATGCAGTGTGGTGGGGCCCGCAGCTCTGCAAACAACGTGAAGTACTAGGATGCAACCCAGATCCGGAGGACCAGTTACACCGATCGCCACTGCTTTTGGACCCTCTCTAGCCACACTAACATCAGTACCGCCTTCTCCTAAGGTGAGAGCATGCCCTGAGACTTGGTAAGAGACCCAAGAGCAGAAACAGGAAATGCCCATGTACACACATGACGAGCCTATGTGCAAGCAACACAGAACAAACACCCTGCCTCTAAAAAAACAAATAAATGAGGTAAACAAAAGGGTCGGTGGTGTATGTACACACGTGTGCTAGTGCACAGCCTGTGTATGACGGAGGCTAGGGGAGGACACCGGGTGCCCTCTATTACTTTGAAGTGAAACTGTCTTTCCCGGGACCTGCAGCATATACCCCCACCCTCAGGCAGCAGGCTCCAACAATCCCTCATCTCTACCCAATCCCCAGCACTGGGGATACAGGCTCAAGACTACTCCCAGCTTGTTGTGGGAGCTGGCATCTGAATTCAGGTTCTCAAAGTTGTGTGGCAAGCACTCTTAACCCGGGGCTGTCTCTCCATCCTTAGAATACTTAGCCCTTTGAAGAGCTATATCAGCTCGCCACCACACTGTGAACCCAGCCCATGGCTGCCTCTCCACCTGAAGTCCTCACTTTTTAATGATGAACTTTATCTTGGCCTTGTTCCGCAGTATCTTCTCCAGCCTTGGAATGCCAAATGTGGAAGGTCTTCGGAAGGGCACCCCCTCGGGCAAGCCTTCTACATAGAAGTCTTCTGGGAAGGACTCGAATAATGCAAATGGCACTTTCACAGCCTGTTTAAGGCCAAGAGCCTCCCCTGTAACACACGGCAAGTCTCATTCTGGAGCACAACTTGGAAAAGGCATTGCAACATTCTGCAGCAGCTACCAGATCACACTGACTTGAAAAATCATATTCATTTTAATTTGGAAAATGTTCTTGCAATTCTTGATACTCAGTAAAATGGAAGGCTGAAAGCCACACATTTCTAAAGACATTTAAACGTCAAATTCACACCACTTCTATTAGAGAATGACTTTATAGTCAACGCTTCCAAACAAACTTACCACATTTTTCATTGAAAAGGTTTTCCACTTTCTGCTTCAGGTCTGTGATTTTGGCGTTCCAGGCCTCTGTGTATGGAGAACAACAGCCACCAGTTAGCAACGGCTTCCCAGCAGGGAGGACAGAGATTCTCACACCTTATTGGTTCACTAATTTAATAATTTAAAAATCATTCGTTTTTGGAAACACGGTTTCACTCTGTATCTGCTGGGATGAAGGCACGTGCCAGCACGCCTGGTTTCATGTCATCTTTTTATTTTGCAGCTTTACAAAGCACGAGAGAACAAACAAGCAGGTTGTTTCCTTGCATTTTCGCTGTACAAGTCCGTATTGTATGCTGAGCATGCTTCCTCCTCCCTCCACCCTTTCCTTCCTCTCCCCTGGCCTGTTAGTCCCCACCCCTTCTCCCACGTCCCATAGACAGTTTTAGTCCTTTCACATCATGCATACATACACGATTCTAAAAAACACACAGACTTTTAATATGGCTGTCTTGCCCACCTGGCCAGTCCAGTGGATTACCAACACCCTGACAACAGGGAAGTGACCCATGCCAAAATAATGAAGGTCCTCTCCTGCCTAGTTACAGTATCTACTGTGTACCATGTCAGCCTGTGGGTACATGCAGTGACCCAACTACAGTCCTCAGGTACCCCTGGGGTGTACATTGCACATGGCCCACACCCACAGCACAGGAGAAAGTAACAGTTCCAGAGTCAAACTCAGGCAGCCCGGCTCCTGCTGCATGTTTAATCTCTGGCACACACTGACTCAACCAATGAAAACACACTGTCCTGCTGGCACAGCATGCTAATTACTTTTATTTGAAGTGTTGAAATTGAGAAAATAGAAGATGCATTTTTACCAAAGGAAAACTCTCTTCCTCGAGGCTTGAATGGAACATTTGAACCGTTGGTCTGGGTGGGAGTTCGAACGGTGGAGGTTTGGGGACTGTTGTTGTTGGGGCCTAGAGAAAATTCAAAGGAACATCAGCCACCGTATTCTCATTGTTGGTGAGCGCGCACCAGAAAACAGCCCAGATGCAAATGGGTATTCCAGCCCGGTGGGACTCGGTAGCCTGGAACACACACACAACCAAGTTGTGGCTTTGCATGATCAGCAATCTGTTCCCACTACTGCCTTCCAAAAGCGCCTCCTGTGTCCCTGCCTCAACATGTATTTCTGGCAATGAGGCCAAAGCAGCACCATCTTTGCAACTGGAACCTCATGAACCTGATGAGGGTCACTGTTGATGCTGCTCAGCTTGTCTGGGCTCAGGCTCAGGTTGCCCTGGCTCCTGAGTGAAGTCTTTTGACAAAAAGGAACATCATATGCACTTTGCAAGTGATTAGAGGAAGGAAGGGACAGAGTCCTGGGGACAAGTCACCCTCCTCAGATCCTCTCCCCAAAACCAACAATGGGTATACATCTTCCCTGTGGGCCTCTGCTCTGCAGGGTGTTTTTCCGAGACAGGGTTTCTCTGTTGTAACTCTGGCTGTCCTGGAACTCATTCTGCAGACCAGGCTGGCCTCGAACTCACAGTGATCTGCCTGCCTCTGCCTCCTGAGTGCTGGGATTAAAGGCATGTGCCACCACCTCCCGGCTCAGTGGGGTGTTTTCACCTGGTATACAGGGTCCACTACTTATCAACTAATTAACAAGCTCACCCTTTGCCTTTTCTTTGAGAAAATAGGTCCTTCATAAGTACGCAAGACCACTAAGTGGGACATCGATAGGGAACTGGAAAGTGAGGATCAGAGGACTAGAGGCGTCCCTAGGCAGCAGTTTCCTTCTGCGTCAATGAAGTGAGGAGGAAACGCTCAGGCCTGCCTGTTACTGCGTCAGGCATCCTAGCTGATGAACTTCAAGGGATGACAGGCCTGCACACCAGTGGCTAAAGAAAAGATATGTAAAGACATAGAACCACTCTGAGCTAGCACACTACTACTGAAACCACCTATAAACCATTTCATCAAAAGTAGGAGAAAAAAAAAAAAGAGAAAAAAGGATGAAAAATATCTCTGTGTGCTATGTCTGCCTTATGTTATCATTATGGAAAAAGCACCTGAGGGATTTTCCTCCAGTAGATCTTCACAGGACCCACAGATTAGAAAACAGGTATAAATTTGGCCAGGGAGGTATCTCAGTAAAGTGCCTGACTTCCATGCCTGAGGACTGAGCTTGATCCCTACCCCTGGGGCTTCAGGGCCAGCCAGTCTAGCCTACTCAGCTAGGTCTAGGCCGAAAAAACAAAAACAAAAAAATACCCTAACTCAAAGCACATGGACAGTGCTCGAGGGGACACCTGAGCTGTCCTATGACAATGCACACCTGTACACGCACATGCATGTGCACATACATACTCATATGTTAAAACACAAAATATTCGGTGCTGAGGAGATGGCTCTGCAGTTAAGAGCACTGGCTGCTCTTCCAGAGGATTTGAGTTCAATTCCCAGCACCCACGTGGCAGCTTACAGCTGTCTATAACTCCTGGTCTAGGGGATCCTACACCTTCATTCAGATACACATGTAGGCAAAACACCAATGCCTATAAGATAAAATAAGTAAATAAATAAAAATAAAATGCACAAAATATTCATAAATTCAGTATTCTCACAGGTGCTTTTCAGAAATAAACCCTCAAATTCACAATAGTTATTTGAGTCCATACAATTATAAGGCAAAGAGTCAAAAGAAAAATGTGGAACAGCTCACCTTCTACCGTGACCTCAATCTCAGGGACCTTGGAGTTGCTCCCAGGGCTTCGTGGTCGTTTGGGGGACTGCAATGCTGTAAGGCAAAGTGCAAGGTTACGTCTGCGAGCTGCATTAAAAAAATACAGCGGGGATGCTTTATAAAAGCAGAGTATTAAAAGTCATACAGTTTGGCTCTTTTCAAAGAAACCTGAAGCATTAAACGGGTAGTGTAATCCTCCACATGAGTGCCAACAAAGCTGTGGAGACATGAACGGAGGAGGATGCAAATATCAACTTCCAGTGAAATGGCAAGAGAACAGAAGAAGAGATCCACTAGGTAACACAGCTTAAAAGCAAAGCAATGAACCAAAGGCCCGTGGTGACAATGGACATGACTCAGGTGACAGAGGAGCAGTGGCAAGGAAGGAAGGTGTCGGCCCTGAGGTGCTGCCTCTTACCTTTAGTGTTGACTTTGCTAGCCATCCCCGGAGGCAAGTAGGACACAACTAGCTCAGGCCTAGAAAGAACACACTGCATCAGAGCACAAACGGCCAGGGCTATTTCTAAAAATAAAAACACGCGAGTTGGTGTCTTGCCTGCCTGTCTACGCACCACGCGCTTGCCTAGTGTCTACGGAGGTCAGAAGAGGATGCTGGCTCCCCAGGACCGAAGATACGACAGTTGTGAGCTGCCACGTGGGTGCTGAGAACTAAACTCTGATCCTCCAGAAGAGCAGCAGAGCTCTCAACTTGAGCCATCTGTGGTGGTTTGAGTAAGAACGGCCTCAGGCTCATACATTTGAACGCTTAGTCACCAAGTGCTGAGGTGTGGCCTTGTTGGAGGAAGTGTGTTACTGGAGATGGGCTTTGAGGTTAAAAGCCCATGCTAGGCCCATCTCTTTCTCTCTGCCTGCCCATCAGCAGTGTAGCTCTTAACTACGCCTCAAGCACCATGCCTGCCATGCCTGCCTCCATGCACCCCGCCAGATAATGGACTAGTCTCTGAAACTGGAGCCAGCCCCCCGGTAACCCCTTTCTTTTATTGCCTCAGTCATGCTATCTCTTCACTGCAACAGAACACAGACGAAGACAACCATCTCTCCAGCTGCCAGAACTCCTTTTAAAATAGCAAATGAACACTAGATCAATTTCTTCAACCACTGACCCCCCTGCAGGAGAGTAAAAAACTTAATCACTAACGGATTGGGGAAAACGAGAGTAGACAGCTTGGGGTTTAGCTGGGGGAGGTTCCGTGGTACAGTGTCTGCCTAAACTCTGTCAGTGAGGAGATGTGGTATAGCTCAGTAAGAGAACCCTAGCCTAGAACCCCCAGTGAGGAGCAAGGGCCTCCGCAGCTGAGCACTTGCCTAGGAGGTGCAAGGCCCCGGGTGGGGTTGAACCCCCGGCATTGCGAAGCCTGCGTTGAGATCGGATCATGAGACAGCAGCAGTGCCTCTGTATAGCAGTATGAAGTAGCTACTATTCTCCACAACATCTAGCCCAGAATAAAAGACTTGGGAGGCACCAGGCAGGGATAGGACCATGGCAAATGGTTGCAGAGGCAGAGACAACCTACTTTTTAACAACAAACTTGATCTTATTGCTCCCACGGACAATCCTCTCAAGGCGTGGAATCCCAAACCAGGTGGGGCTGCGGAAGGGGATCCCTTCAGGCAGCCCTTCCACGTATAGAAACTCCGGATTTGACTCAAACACAGGGTACGGCACCTTCACTGCCTCTGTGAGGCCGAGAGCTTGAGCTGAAAGACAAAGAGAAGCTAACCTGGGCACAGTATTTCCCACAGCACTCTTTCATTTGGATCTGTAATCAAACAGTCATGCTAACGTCCTTACAATCCGGCCACACAGCCACTCACTATTGAGACCTAGCTAAGCAGTTAAGAAGCACTCTTGCTCTTGTAGAGGACTCGGGATGTGGTTCCCGCACCCACACGGTGGCTCACAACCATCTGTGACTCCAATTCCAGGTATCTGATGCCTTCTGACCTCCACGAGCACTAGGCACACATGTGGTACACATGCATACATGTAGATGAAATACCCATACATGTAAAATAAAATAAACCTAGAATCTTAAAAAAATGAATTAAATCATACCATTATAGTTTTTAAAATCAATATTTTTGTTTTGTTTTTTAGGGCAGGTTCTTGGTGTATCGCCCCGGTTGGCCTCAAACTGATATTAATCCCCCTGCCTCAGCCTCTTAAGAGCTAGCATTACAAGCACGGGCCACCATACCCAGAAAAACAAACAGTACTTTAAAAACAACTTAAAAGATAAATAAATAAATAAATAAAATTTACTTTGTATGCATATCTGTGCATCACGTGCATGCCTGGGCCCCACGGAGGCCAGAAGGAGTCAGTTTCCCTTGAACTGGAGTTCCCTGAGCAGGCTGTCCTGTGGGTGCTGGGAACCTAACCCAGGCTCGCTAGAAGAACAGCCAGTGTCTTAACCACAAAGTCATCTTTCCAGCTCCCAAACAGTACTTTTAAGAAGAAAGTTTAAATATTTTCAGTTCAGACAATGGCCAGGTTACGAGTCAAAATGGTCTCCACATTCAAGGCAGAAGTGAGCTAAGGCCACCAAACATCACATGGGGCTGGTAACATGTCTTTGCTGTCCAGTAGGTAAATGGACCTGCGGAGGCCATGTCCAAGCTGAGGGCCCCCAAAGCACAGGGCCAAAGCCCCACAGAGCAGCAGAGAGCAATGCAGCAGACCATGCTGACACTTCGTTCCATCCTTTCCTCTCCAGGACCGACACACCGACCAGCTGAAACCCCAACTGGGCCTGAAACCCCTTCTCAGGACAGCGCTCCAGGACACCACCCTCACCACTCTAAGCTGAAGCAAACGGAGAAGCCCGTGTGTTACCAGATGAGCACAGGGACTCTAAGCGGCTCCCCAACTCCTCCCTCTCACTCCCACTGTGACACAGGAGAAAACAGAAGTGGAGACACGAAATAAATTGCTTCGTTTGAGGGTGAGCTGAGTAGAAGGAATGAACAGAGGCCTGCTTTGCCCCCTTCCCTCATTATGTTCTGCACTTGTAAAATCCATTTGGAACATGGCCACTGCCTGTAAAACAAGACACAGCAACTGTACCTCACTTACCAAACTTCAGATTAAAGATCTCTTCCACTTGCTTGCGAAGCTTGGTGATTCTGACATTCCAATCTTCTTTGACTGGAAAGGAGCAAATCAAACGTAACCAGTACTGCTGTTTACAGGATTAATCCAAATTGGACTCAACACAAAGAGGGACGCCTTCTTCCCAGTGACTGACACTTGTCCTCCAGGTGGGACAATGGCCGCCACCTGAAGCCAGAGCAGTTGTCATCACTGCCCCAGTCATGTCTCTACTGGGCTGGCCACGAGTACCTGCCAGTGAGGACCACAGAGGGGACCCAGAGGTCCCACAGCGGACTGTGGCTAATAGCCAGGTGTGGCTAGTGGAGAGTTTTCCATTACGTAAGGCTAACCTCTGAGGGGTTGACAAACTTAGAAAAGCATATGAGCACTCAGGAGAATGAGGAAGGAGGATCATTATGAGTTCGAGGCCAACCTAGGCTATACAGAGTCCTCATCTCAAATAAAAAGCAAAGCATCTGAAATACGTGTAGACACACCTAACAGAGTAGTCTGTCACACAGGATGCAGGGGACAGGCACCCTGTGAAATCGTGAAGTTTCCTCGAGTTTTTATGGTTGGGTGAGGTATACATACATCTTCAGGTGAGAAAGTCCCACAAGAGCCTATAAACATAAAAACACCACCCAAGGAATTTAAACACAGACAGTGCTCTGTGTGAGTGGGAGAGGCATTCCCAGAAGACATTAAGTTACTGAATAAAATCCCAGTCCCAGTTGCCAAGGAGGTGCCCGAGGTCCCAAACACCACAAAAGCCACTGTCGCTGCTATCGGTTACATGTCAAACAAACCAAGCAATCCAAGTAATTACAGTCTCGATAGAGGCCTTGTTTTTGTTTTTTAACAATATTCAATTTTATTTTATGTGGAATTGGTGTAAGGGTGTAAGATCCCTTGAAACTGGAGTTAAGGACAGTCGTGAGCTGCCATGTGTGTGCTTGGTATTGAACCTGGTCCTCTGCAGGAGTAGCCAGTGCTCTTAACCACTAAGCCATCTCTCCAGCCCCAGAAGCCTTCATTTTACATTGCTGAGCAGCACAGGTTCGGGGACCTGTTGCCATACATAAAATAAAACAAATCTCTTTTTGAAAAAGAATATAAATGTGGGAAATAAAGAAGGTTTAAAAAAAAGAGTATTTCCTTGGGCATTTACATACAACCATTGCAGGTCCAAATTTAAAAAAAGAAAAATACGGCAATAATAAATACAAGCACATACTGTGAAGTACAAAATCATAAAAGAGGCTTGCACCTGTGCCACACTGTGTTTCTGTTTGACAACACCTCAACAAGGCTCCAGCTGCTCCAAACTGCACATGCTCAGGAGGGAAGGCTTGTCTGAGTGTCTTCTGTCAGACTACTGAGGCCAGGCACAGGGGCACACACCTTTAATCTCAGCACTAGGCAGGCGGATCTGAGTTTGAGACCAGCCTGGTCTACATAGTGCGTTTCAGGACAGCCAGGGCTACTCAGTGAGATCCTGTCTCAAAAAACAAACAAACAACAACAAAAAAAAACAACAAAAAAAAAACTATTTGGGAACAGAAGCACTAATGAGGAATTCCACAGCAAACAAGAGTAAATTTAGCTGGGTCAGGTGACACAGGTCTGTTGCCTCAGTGATTTCAGAGGCTGAAGCAAGTGCATCACAAGTTCAAGGCCAGCCTCAGCTACAAAGTGAGTTCTAGGCTAGTTTGAGCAACATAGGGGAGAGTCTTTCTTAAAATAAGAAGGAAGAAGAATGTTGGGCACATCACTCAGTGGCAGAGCTTTCAGAAACATGAGGCATTGGGCTCAGTTTGCACAAATATGGGAGAAAAAAATACTTTCAGAGATATTTAATCATTGAAATAGAAGGAAGAAAGCAAGGAAAGATTCCAGGCAACCATACCTGGCGTATTCGTCCGTGGCTGAGTCACTTCGGTTGTACTGTGAGTCAGAAGTTCTGGTCTGTGAAAGCATTATTGACATCAGTGATCAGAGTGTTTATGAGTAATGCCCAGGCCTTCCCCACAGAGCTGCACACTGTCAACTGTTTTTAGTATGGCCCATTCTGCGTTCTTGTGCAGGGAAACAAACCATTTTGGTAACTATTTTGAAAACAGCAAATCCCATACATTCAGGTGGATTATGGGATGGGGTCTCTGTAGAAATAAATGTGTGCCAGTTGCTTTCTCTTCCAGTCCAACTCAACCTGCTCTGTGTCTTACAGGAGCTGGACATCTGAAGCACCTCTGTCCCACATAATGCTCAATCCTGACAAACTCCCAAACACACTACACCAAATAACAAGGCAGAGGAAGCCAGGGAAACTCCTCTCAGAGCGAGTGAAGTCAACCTTCTGCATCTGCTCCCCACACACACCACCTACCGAGGCACATCCTTCAGAATGCGCCACTGTAACCACAGAACAGCCAGCACACAGGACCACAGGGACTCTGCTTCAGGGTCCTTCAAACACGCACAGCTCCGGGAGGCCTCCTTCCACTCAGCCATCTGTGCTGTGAGAGTGCAGTCACGCCTGACTTCTTCCTGCCACCACCTCTATGGAAAATCCTTTCCCAGGCCTCGTACATCAGAGACCATCTGGGAAATGTGCCCGCCCTGTATTCTAAATGCTCTCACTTTACTACTCGCAAACAAGTACTCAGCTCACAAGACAGGTGATCTCGGCCCATTCTGTACATCTTAGTACTGTACTAGAGAAACACTGGCTCCATCCGGTCATATAAATGAAACGCTGCGTTTACAGAATACAGAGGGACACTGAGGAGGAGAAGATCCATCTTCACTAAATGCCTTTTATCAGGAAAACCCTTTAAAACCTGCTCCAGAGATGACAACCGTACCTTTTGATGACAAATTTAATCCGATTGCCCACTTGGATGATCTTTTCCAGCCTTGGGATTCCATACCACGAGGGGCTTCGGAAAGGAATGTTTTCTGGAAGTCCTTCCACATAGAGATCATTGGGATGAGCCTCGAACTTTTGGTATGGTACAGCCTTGGCTTCAGTGCTGCCCAAGGCCTCAGCTGTAGACAACAAGAGCAAGTCAGGAGACTCAGGCTGAAGCCACACATGAGGAACACCCCAAGCGCAAAGCTTCAAATGCTGTAACTAAAATACAAAAAAGAGCTAGCCATGTGTGAACCTGTAATCCTAGCACTCAGGAGGCTGAGGCAGGGGAACATGGAGTTCCAGGCTAGCCTACCCAGCACAAAGAGAGAGAGCCTGTGTGTGTGTGTGTGGGGGGGGGGGTGTTAAATGCATTTACTAATCTCTAGTGTGAAAGTACAACCAAACAGCTTTAAAAAGAAATATTCAAACAACTGTCACCAAGCCAGCAGACAGATGACCCCTCGGTCCTGTAGATGACCTCTGCATATTCTGCAGCCTAGTGGCTTAGAAGTCAGGGCTTACACCTAGGCTGAGATTCCTTCCTTCATATTAGCAACACCAAATCTAGAGGGCTCTAGTGTGTTTGAAAAACCACACAGATCAGGCCATCATCATCACAGTAATAAAAGAAATGTGCCCAAGAGGAACAGAAAATGGTTACTGCTCAGATCCATACTGGTCTTATCTATCTGTTAAATAAGACATCTCATCCTAATTCTAACAGGCTTTCTATTAAATGAAACAATGAGTTGACAGCAGTTAAGAGAAAAGAATGAAGGCTGGGTACAGTGGCAAAGGCCTTAATCTCAGCGCCCGCAGAGGCAGAGGTAGAGGCAGGGGGATTGCTGTGAGTCTGAGGCAGCCTGAGCTACATAGTGAGTATCACTATGGAAAGAAAGAAACTCAGGATCAGGAAGTCCTGTCCATTTTCTGACCAGAACCGATGCACCCAGGACGGAGCTGGGCTGGGTCACCTTCCTGCCCGAGCTCTCTGCACTGCACAAAGGAGTGCACAGGAGCCAGTTACAGGCAGTGGGTGCTGGTCAGAGTGGAGCAAGCTCCTGAATGACTTTGGAGACTGTGTTCCCCCCTACCTTAGAAACCTTAGGAAGAGCTCTTTTTTTGGATGGTGGTCTCTCGGAATAAAATTCTGGGTTTTATGTATGCTAAGCAAGCTTCTATCACTGAACTATATGCTTAACCCTCTTACTCTATTTTCTCTCTTTAAAAGTTTTCTAAAATTATTTTCTTAGCTTTGGGGATCAAACCCAGAGCCTCAGGCACAAAGAATCACAAGCCAGCCCCTGGATCTACTTTCTCAGATATGCTTGAAAAACCCAGCTATCTTCTACTGGCCACTTCTCCTTTTCCTTCCTCTTCCTTCCTTTCTTCACCACTTCTTCTTGGGTAAAGTCGACAGCAGCCAACACCAGTGATACTCTTGGGGTGCAAATCACTCAGAAGCACATGTCACTCCTACACACCAATGACAGCAACATAATGGCGACATCCCCAACAATAAACAACCACTTGATCTGAGTTGCCAAATGTCTAGGAAAAGTACTGTCTGGACACTCAGGGAGGATTCTTTCCTGTCCCCTAGCTAACTTACTCCCAGATAGAAGAAGATATTACTGAGGCCCCCAACTCATTTTGGACAGCCAGGAATACTGACAAGAACGAAATCTCAAACTCTGACTTGTCGGTAGATATATTTAGTTACCGCCCAGTCACTATCCCCGTGAACTGGAAAAAATAAAATCTCCTTTCCAAAAACAAACTTGATTTGTTGCTGATGCAGGGAAAAGTGAGTAACAAAAAGTATTCCGGGGCTGGAGAGATGGCTCAGCAGGTAAAAGCACTGGCTGCCTTTGTGGAGAACCTAGGTTAGGGTCCCAGCATCCACATGGCAGCTAATGACCACCTGCAACTTCTGTTCCAAGGTATCCAAAACCTTCTGGCCTCTGTGGACAACAGACATTCCAGTGGTGAAGACACACAGGCAGGAAAAACAACTATACCAAGGGTTTTGTTGCTGTTGCTGTTGCTGTTTTTGTTTTTCAAGACAAGAGTTTCTTTATGTAGCCCTGGCTGCCCTGGAACTCACTTTGTCAACCAGGCTATCGACCAAGCCTTGAGCTCAGAAATCCACCTGCCTCTGCCTCTGGAGTACTGGGATTAACGGCGTGTGCCACCACGCCTGGCAAGGCACTGCAATGTTAACAAACCAAATACCGCAAGTGTCCAAATGTGTAAGACTCAAAGCAAAGCATGGTGGCTCATACCTTTAGTTTAAGGCCAGCCTGGACTACATAGCAAATTTCAGGCCAGCAAGAGCTACATGTTGTCTCAAAACAACAATAAAAAACAAAACAAAATAACACCCGAAACAGGGGATCTGCGGATGTGGGAGAGTACTTGCCTCGTATGAACAAAGCTCTGGGTTCCATTCCCAGCAGCACATAAACCCACCAGGGTCCACTGTGCCTCTAGTTTCAGCACTCAGAGGCAAAGGCAATTGGATCACTGTGAGTTTGAAGCCAGCCTGCTCCACATACCATCTACATAGTGAAACTTTGTCTCAAAGCAAAAACAAAAAGAGCAAAAACCAAGATAATGTAAAACATGACCACGGTGACTTTATGGAGCTGGTGGACAGATGCTTGTCCCGGCCCCAGTGCCCTTCTCGTTCCATAGAAACACAATGACAACGGACCCAGAAGAGAAATGACCCAAATGGTCAAACACCTACACTGCATAAATGAAACTGCATGAAGCAATCATTCTGGGCTGGGGTGTGGCTCACAGCAGAGTACTTATCTAACATTTGGCAATACAAGACATACACATTTGTCTAGGGTGTGCAAGGCCAATCCATCCTGGTACAAAAAGAAAAATGAAAGAAAGAAAAATACTGAGGGTTTATTCTATTGTCTTCTACACAGTTTTAAAACTTATGATTAATTTTTACTAAAAGCAATAGAGAAAACACAGGTTAAGTCAAATCATCTCATTTCATTCCTAAAGCGAAACAACTCAGACAAAATGCCACTTGAGGATGGATAGATGGCTTAGCTGTTCAGAGAGCTTCCTGCTCTTCCAGAGGACCTGAGTTCAAATCAGGTGTCTCACAACTGCTGTAACTCCAGCTGTAGGAGATCTGACACCCTCTTCTGGCTTCCGTGGGCACCGGCACAAATGTGACACCCCTCCCACACACAAAGACACACAAACTAATTTCTTTAAAAACATACTTACCAAATTTCTTGCAGAAAAGCTGGTCCACCATCTTCCTCAATTTGGTGATCCGAGCATACCACTCCTCCTTCACTGTGAGATTAACAAGCGCACGTTTTCTCAGTTTAACAGCTTTTACTTACTGAGGTTGTTAAATGTGATGATACCCTAGGCTAATTTTTCGCCCTCTCTTTGACAGACGTTATCTGGGAAACTTTAGGAAATACTTATTAATTTGCATGGGGTAACTCCCACTCCATCCAGAGGAACACAAAACAAATTATGATCTCTTTCTCTTAAAATGCACATGACGGCATGACAGTATTCACAGCTCCATGATAATCTATGTCCTAAATTAGATAGAATTGACAAACCAGTATCCAATTGACAAATGTAGACTTTACAATACACTTTTTATTTAATTTCTTTCTGAGACAGTATCTCATTACATAGCCTTGTTGGCCTGGAACTCTCTAAGTAGACCTGCCAGCTCTAACTCCCAAGTATGAGAATTAAAAGCCTGACCCACCATGTCAGATAGAATATATCTGTGCAGGTCTGTCCAGAAATGCAGTATCTGTTTATCTATGTGTCACAGCTTTTGTCAACTCAACACAAAACTAGACATACCCAGGAAGAGGAATCTTAGTTGAAGAATGTTTCCATCAGACTGGCCTATAAGGCTATATTTTGACTGCTGACTGATGTGGGAGGGCCCCGCCCACTGTGGAAGGTGCTTTTCCTGGACAAGTGGGCATAGGCTGTCTAAGGGGGCTGAGCGAGCCAAGAGAAACAAGCCAGTAGCACCATTCTTTCATGGTCTCTGCTTCAGTTCCTTCCTCTAGCTTCCTGCCTTGAGCTCCTGCCTTGCTTCCGTGTGATGGACTATGACCTCGAAGCCAAAAGAACCCACCCTCTCCTCCCCAAGTCGGTTTAGGTCAGCGTTTATCACAGCAATAGAGGAGTTTCATCGCTCTAGTTTTAGAGCATTTATTATAGAGCATTTATTAATAGAACGAGTGTTGCTCTTCTATGGAGTACTAGATTCTGGAATGCATATTCTGTAACGATTCACAGCTGCTAGCCAAAGGCCTATTTATGAGGCGAGCCACCTAAAGAGGAGGCCCTGCTGCCCTGAGTGGTAACAAGTCCCATGCACATTGTTGTGACCAGCTGGAGACTGGAGACCTACCTCCTGATGCTGGCTTATCAAGCTGTAAATCTTCCCGTGTTGAGTTCAGAAGCTCATGTCTAAAAGGAGAGAGTTAAATGTTGATATTTATTTGCCAGGCAGTGGTTAGTAAAGTGGCAAACAGGAGTGCACATGCAGTACTCACTCTTCAAGACTGACAGCACTCAAGCACAATTAGACCTAACTTCAAAAGGTTTCTACAAAGTAGTAAGTGCCTCAGGCCTCAGAAGATGCTTCATGGACCCTGTGTGCTCACAGTAAAAGGGGTACCTTGCTACAGATATATCAAATTTTTTTCAGTAATTTAATCCTTTAATTTTATATATATTCAAAACTATTTCCCCCCACTCTTTTATAACCTGTTATTGTTTTAAAGTTTGCTATATATTCAACATTTGTATATGCAGGACAAGAGACACATTTTTTCTGAACAATCAAACAACCCTTAAAACACACATACCCTAACTCATAGCCCCATGGAGCTCTTTAACTGGAGTGGAGAGCAGGAAGACTATGCAAACAACCAACCCTGAGGTATCAGGAACTGAGGGAGGCTAGGTCAGCGGGCACAACGCTGAATGACGGTGGGCTGTTATATAAAAAATTGCTAAATTCTCTAAGGCCACTTTTGGACAGGCAAAGCAGTTAAGCTTTTCCTGGATACTCAGGACATTGACGCCCTGTGAGCTGCAGCTCCTCTCACGCACACGCCTAACACTTTAGAAAGCGACACCGACTGGCATCACCTGGACTTTAGAAAGCACGGGTTTCATTACTTTTTTCTATCTTGTAAAACAACTGTTACAAACTTTTAATATTTCATCTTTCTCATGCTTTTTGAAACAGGGTCTTGCTATGTATTCCTGCCTGACCTGGAACTCAGTATGTAGACCAGGATAGCCTCAAACTCACAAAGACCCTCCTGCCTCTGCCACTTGAATGGCGAGACTAAAGGTCATTGCTACAAAAGCATGACATCCTTTCCATGCCCTAACCGCTTTCTCAGACCTACTCACTAGACTGACAGTCTTCTGCCCGGCTCATTTCAAACGCGTGCTTGCTACTGTATTCTACAGTTTCCTAGACTACAGATCCTCCTCAAAGCATAAATAAACATAAACATCATGGATACAGGATGTTGTCTCCATCTTCATTTTCTGCGATGACTTTATAAAAATGCCCCCTTAGATCTTTAAACTTCATGCTGTGATCTTAGTCAAGAACTACGTAAGTGGGGTCAGCAAGATGGCTTGAGCGTGTACCACCAAGCACGACAACCTGACTCTGACCCACAGGATGCACTTAGCGGAAAGAGAACTGACTCCTGACATTCTCTGATCTCCACATGTTCATGGGTGCACGAGCATGCACGCATGTGCATGCACGCGTGCGCGCGTGTGCGTGCACGCACACACACACACACACACAAAATAAATGTAAAAAATGCAAAAGCAAAGTAATATGCACTGTATGGGGTGGCTGCCATTTTAAAGTGGGTGCATTAGCACCGCCACCTCCGCCTGCCACACTTGCTTAGGAGACAGTGAAGGGAGCCGTCCTTGCCACACTTCTCCAGTCAGTCTGAAGGATGTCTAGCATTTTGCCCTATTTTTCTTTTCATTCATTTTGTTTCATTTCATTTCATTTCATCCAAGGCCTTCTTTATTTTAAGTTTCCAATCTTATGCTCAAGTGTATGCTTTCTATTTTTTCAAGTTTCCAGCAGCACACAAGTTTAAAAGCAACACACAGATGCTCCAGCTACTTTCCTTAATGTGAAAACTGTGAAGGAAAGTAATGACTGCAGGCCCATCAAGGGTGGGTAGGAGCTCATTTCAAAAGCCAACCCTGGTCTGACCTAAACACACTTGTACACACACTGCAAAGTGGAAGAGGGGCTGCTGCGGAGATGGCTCAGGAAAGTGCTTTCCTCATAAGCAAGAGGACCAGAACTCAGATCCTCAGCACTCGACAAGTGTCAGGAAGGCACAGTGCTCCACTGTAACTCCAGCCTCAAATGGCAGAGACACATCTCTAGAACGATGCAGGCTAGACAGATTAGTTGAATAAAGAATGCTGGGTTTGACTGAGAGAGACTTGTCTCAAAAGAATAAGGTGGAAGAATGATCCACCATATTAACCTCGAGGTCTACAAACACACCAGGACACACACATGCAAATATGTCACAAATGCACACATATCACACATACAAACTCATGAAAAAGAAAAAAGTGAAAGAAAGGATTTACAATTACTCAAACATTTAAAGACAGCCTGTGATTAATGAGTATTTGTCAGCATTTTTTTAAAAAATGGCACCAACCAAAACAAGAGGCCCGTGCAAGTGCACACGTCTTACTTCTTAATCACAAAGCGGATCCTTTCCTTTGCCAGCAATATCCTCTCAAGGCGAGGAATGCCGTATGTCGACGGCCTTCTAAAAGGAATACCTTCGGGAAGCCCTTCTACATAAAGATCTTCAACATGGGACTGGAAAAGAGGGTATGGGATCGTCACCGGACCTTTGGCTTTTATAGCTTGAGCTTTAGGATGAAAGAGAGAGGGACCATCATTACAAGATGAGTCTAGAAACTCCAGAACAGAATGACAACTGAACATGCAACGCTGCTTCGGCTTCATATCTTTAAGCCAAAACCACAGTGGTTAGTATGTACATTCTAAGAATGCAACTGCAGAGTTTTTAGAACATATGCATTCGTTATTTACCATTGAACTTCTAAAAGGATTTCTCTTAAGTAACAGAACGGAAGACATTCTTGATTTGCATAATTTATGGTAACAGCCATTTATTTAACCAAGGGCAAAGTAATGCAACAGTTATAGAAGTGTCCACAGCCTGGAAGACACGTCACCAAATACACCGAGTGAATCCCCATCACACCAGCGTCACTGTAGTGTTCTGTGTGCAGTGTATCCGACAAACATTAGCATGTGCGTTAAAGTTTCAAGTACACCATACATGTCAGCAGTTGAGTTGGACACAAAGCATGAACTTTGCTAGGCCACTAAACCCCAATACCAAGTCTACATAGCACCGTGAGAAATCCTCCTTCTGAGCCAATGACCACTGAAGTTGCTCTCGATGTATAAAACACAAAGACTGCTATGACAATTTCATAGCAGTCGGCACACATTTATTTTCTTATATACAAAAGAATTTTGGTGGGCATGGTGGGGCTTCTACCACTCAGGAGGCAGAGACAGGGGAATCTCTCTGAGTTCCATGCCAGCCTGGTCTATATGGTGGGACCTTGTCTCAAACAAACGACCAAAAAGATTACAGTCTCAACAGAAGCCTTGGTTTTACACTGCTGAGAAGCACAGGTTCAGAGATCTGTTGTCATACTAAACTACTCTAGCTCAGAATGGTGCTAATTCAAACATGAAAACAGAAAGAGCAAGCTTGGTCTCTTTACCAGCCGGGCATCCTGTAAGGACTGTGCAGTCTTACCAGGATCGTCAGTCCTAATGACTACTCAGAAAAGACATGGCTTCCTGCCCTAGCCATAACCTACCTGCCGTACCTCAGGGTTTCTACATGGACTGTGTCTTGCGTTGCCTGCTTTTAAATGGGGCAATTAAAAGTACAGGCTAAGGCCTAAACACAAGAAGGTAGGAGGAACACACAGGGAACCTTAAGTAAATAAAGGAAAATATGCAACATTTAGCAAATTTATGTACCGTAACCCTAGACTTCCATTGACATTCTCAACTATGGTTAAGAAATACATGTTGGGGACTGAAGAGACAACTCAGTGGTTAAGAGCACTTGCTGCTCTTGCAGAGGTTCAGTTCCCAGCATGCACACAGCAGCTCACAATGACCCCTGCACCAGGCATATGGGTGGTACCAAATATACATGCACCTAAAGTACTGATACATCTAATACAAAAATAAATAAAACTTAAAAAAAAAAAAGTTTCCAGCTAGGCAGAGGTGGCGCAGACCTTTAATCCTAGCAGAGACAGGCAGATCTCTGTGAGTTCGAGACCCGCCTGGTCTACAGAATGAGCTCCAGGACAGCCAGAGTTGCAACAGAGACCCTGCCTTGAAAGTTTCCAAGAGCCAAGATTTCAACAAAATATAAATCTGTGAGTATGCCTGGGAGCCAGGTATGGAGGCACAGGCCTTTAATCCCACCACTCTGGAGGTACAGGTAGGAGGACCTCTGTGAGCTGGATGCCAGGCTGGTCTTCATAGAGAGTTCTGGCAATCAGGGTTGCATAGTGAGACTCTTGTCTTTAAAAAAAAAAAGAAAGAAAAGAAAAAGAAACACAGAGTGGGAAAAGTGGGCAGTGTGTGTGTGCGCGCGTGTGTGTGGTATTACTTTGCCTCTGCTTGATAACAATATGGAAACTAAGTTTCTGATATGCCCTTACAAGGGACAAATGTGTGAGGAAGGCATAACTCCCTGGCAGATCTGTATGGCTGACCTGAGCAATGAACTGAAAAGACGACTCGGTGCAGACATACCATATTTTCTTTCGAACAACTCTTCAACTTGTTTCCGTAGGTCAGTGATACGCGCGTTCCATTTCTCTGAAAATAGAAGAAGTTATTTTCAGTACCAAGGTGCAGGTTGGCACAGGATGCTCTAGACAGCAGAGACCCTGTCTTATCAGCCCCTATCAGTCTGCCTTCCCTGCCTTCCTCAGGGTTGTTCCTTCTTCCACGGTTCTTAGGATGTAGCAGCTGGAGACTGAGGAACGTCTGAGATATTTTTAGAACAAAGCCTCTTTGTAGCTATTAAACTAGAGAAGACCAGTCCAATTAAGCACTGCAGAACAGCAGCAAAAGAGAGAGAGACCAACACGGACCCTCTGGACACCCTGTGAAGCATGGTAGCCTAGAGAAGCAAAGCTGTATAGGGGGGTAGCTGCAACATCCACAAGATGGTGAAAAAAAATCAAACAAACTCACACACTCACAAAACCCAGGTAAAGCAGCAGATGCAGGACAGTGGAAGGATCAAACACCTTTTCAAGGACAGGCAGAGGCTCAGTACTAGTAGTGCACTGGCCTAGTTAAAGCTCTGGGGTCTCCACACAAACAAAACAAAGACATTTTCAAAAGTTAAGTGGGCTTTGAAATGTGGACCACAAAACTAGCTCACTCCTAAGATTTTCCTCAGTCCTTTAGTAGAATACTCTGACAACCGGAGATATAATTAGTAGTAAGTGGGTACAGAACAAAACCGAAAACCAAGTGAGATTAAGTTCACCCATGAAGGTTTAGTGTTTTAAAGGATAACGGGGGAATGGCCAACACAATGAGGTCTACTCTGTTGCTTACAGGTTTAGCACAGACCACCACCTCCTTCATCACTGCTGGCCACTGCCCACCCCCAGCCCTCCTCCCGCAGGTACTTACCAAAATTGAACTCCCTCACTTTGCGCTTGCCAGCATTGGTGGGCTCTGGGACTGGTGGCGGCGGAGGGGGCTCACTGCTCTTTGGCCTCTTGGTGGGTGGGGAGTAATCGTCATCTTGGGAAAGAAAACCTTCATTACTGCAGGCACCAGCTGCTGGAGTGACAGTGCAGTAGAGACAATTCGGGGCACTCAAGAACGCCCTACGGGACCACAGCTGGACTACCCTGCAGCTCCCCCTGCAGCTCCCCTGCTGCCCTGGCCCGGGGCCAGTGCTTATCCCCTCTACCAGTTCTCCCTCTCTAAAAACTTCTATGACGAGAGCCGTGCTGGACGAAAGCGTTTTAAGAAGGAAGGTTCTAATAGAGGCAGCTCTTTCCGCTATTCACAATACAAGTGTGTTATTAGGAAAGGAATGTGAAGCTGCATGGGAGAGTAAGCTAACCAAGGATTCCAACGGCCTTAAACAAGGGCGGGGAACTCGGTCAAATGCTGCAGTTGGCTTGTTAGTTTAGGGATTTTTTATTTATTTATGTTTTGTTTCTGCTGGGGCTTCAATCCATGGTATTGGGCTCTCCCACTAAAGCACATACCAGCCTTTTGTTGTTGCTGTTACTTGAGACAAGGTCTATTTAGCCTAAGCTGGCTTTGGACTTGGGATCCTCCTGCCTCAGCTTCCTAAGGACCAAGACTGCAGGCACGCACCACCAAGCTGACTCAATACATATTTTCAACAGCACAAAGTTTCCAGAAAGAAGGGAACAGAGATGTGGACTCGCTCAAAACAGGACCATGTGTAAAATACCAGGCAGGATGGAGCACAGGGTACACACGGTCAATATACTTGTGAAGTCCATGCTCACTTCAGTGGCGCCGAGGGGACCTCCAAGTAAACTCCTATCTCTCAATACATGCAACACTAAAGTCAAGGACACCTGTCCAAGGAAGAGCAACCACTACCATCTCTGGTCCCAAGAAGCTCAGGACCACACCTAAGCTGTCAGCTCCAACATCATCTGCAAATGTAGCTCACAAACAGCTACATTTAAAGACAGTGCAGACTGCCAGGTGTGGGGGGCTCATCTTTAATCCCAGCACTTGGGAGGCAGAGACAGGTGGATCTCTGTAAATCCAGGCCAGCCAGGATTAAACAGTGAAACCCTGTCTCAGAAAGAAAGGAAAAGGAGGGGGAAGAGTATAAAAAGGAGAATCAGAAATTCAAGGTCACCCTCACCTATACACCAAGTTTAAGGCCAGATTGGGATACATGTAAAGCCATCTCAAAAATCAGTAAATACAGAATAGAAAATAGAAAATAGTTACAATTTAAAAACAATAGCTATCACAAATGACCATTCAAATACAACAGAATATTAAGATAATTATTTTAAGATGCAATTGTTATTCTCAAACAGACTAAAAAAAAAAAAAATCAAACCTGAAGCCAGGTGTGGTGGCACAGGCTTGTAACTTAGCACTTGAGACACAGACGATGTCAAATGCCAGGCCAGTCCGGGCTTCCAAAACCAGGGAGGAAAACCAGGCGCCATGGCACACACTTGCAATCCCAGCACAGAGACAGAAGTTCAAAGCCCTGGCATGCATTAGACACTGTCTCACTTTTAAAAAGAAATGAAGAGAGGTCAGCCAGTAGCTCAGAGACTGTTTTGACCCTGCAAAACAGCAGGACACTGAGGGCTCAGACTGAAGATAGACTTTGGTTTAATTCCCTCTACTAGGCCTCTCAAAAGATGGTCTGCTTCAAACTTTAGTGTCAAGAGGTCACTTCTTAGGTCAAGCACAACAGCTCACACTTTTATTCCAGCCCTTGGGAGGTAGAGGCAGATGGTCTCTGAGTTTGAGGCCAGCCTATCAACACAGTGAGTTCAGCCAGAGCTATGTAGAGAGAGACCCTGTCTAAAAAAGAGAAAACAAACAAGACTACTTCACTCCTTAAGCCTTAAGTCAGTCAAACCAATTTAAGAATACAAGATATATATCCATATACATATACATATCCATATACATATCCATATCCATATCCATATCCGTATACATATACATATACATATCCATATCCGTATACATATACATATACATATCCATATACATATCCGTATACGTATACATATACATATCCATATCCATATACGTATACATATCCATATACGTATACATGTATACGGATATATATCTTGTATTCTTAAATTGGATTCTTAAATATATAGATATATATATAGAGAGAGAGAATGAGGAAAATCTAATCAGACACAACCCAGGACAGTATTTAATACAATTAACTAACAAAATATGAAAATATTTAACACGTTTTACTCTCCTGTAGAAATGAAGGTACAGCAACAAAAACAACAATGGGACTGGAGGCACAGCTCAGCGGTAAAGCAACTGCTTAAAAAGTGCCCTAGTCAGGGGCTGCTAGGTGGTGTGGCTCATCTTTTCCCTTTAGATCCAATTTATAACTTGTAATTTCATATTGGACCCTATCTGGTTATGCCTGAACTATAAATGCTAGCTTAGTCAAGTACCTACAAACTCAACAGCAGCCCAATGGCTTCTACCCTTCCTACCCAAGACAGGACCTCCTTCCAATACCACCTCATCTTGGTCTCTTCACTGTGGCTCTGTAGGCTCAAGGTGAAGGATGTGGCCTATTCCTGCTCCAGGCAAGGCAGTCTAAGGGGAGGAGCCCCACCAGGTACATGCAAGATTCTTGTGTTTGTGGAGTGACTACATGAGCACACATCCTGTTGCAAGCCTCAATTGCAACAGCCAATACCCTCGGCTTTAATTTCACAAACAAGGCCACGCCCAGAGCGTAACATCTACCTATTGTCAATGCTAAGCTTCAGTGACACCAAAGCTCTAAAGAACAATGTCCAGACTCACACAGCTCTCTCTCATCTGTACACAGTCAAGTGGCTGTTTAGCAGGGCTAACAGTGAAGGAGGTTTCCTAATGAAATCCCATTTGAGTGGGTGCGTACCAGCTCTGTAGTCACTTGGGTGGCGGTGTGCAGTAAGTGGCCAGATGGACCATGGGCACACAGAAATATTTGTGTGGCCTTAAAAAAAAAATAACAGAAAAAATCCCAAGACAGTTCATCCATAAAAATACAACATGAATCAGAAAACAAGTAACTTTAAAGCAACGTCAAAGAAACACTGGAAACAGTGCTCGCAGGAAACAGTAGTCCAACCTAACCCCCAAATGCAATCGCGATGCTAACGAATTGAGGCCTGTACAGTCACACTGCTCCAAGGCTTCCCAGACCAGGGTCACTGAGATGTCAGCCGTGAGTTGCCACAGCTCTAGCCACAGAAGGGTCACCACAGACTACAGTTCCTCAGCACAGACACAAGAAGGGTCAAGGGCTGATCAAGTTGGGTTTTCTTGTTGTTTCCTTCGTTTTGCTTGTTCTCTTTTTTCTTTTCTATAAACTATTTGAAAAATGTTAGAAAGATACAACAGGAGAAAATAAAGACATCCCCAGGCAAGCAGGAGTGTTCATTTTTACTTAAACCTTTCTTCAAAACAGAAGCTCATCCCAAAGCTCTAAAGAAAACCAGGTTTCTTCTCTGGACATGCTTTTTCTTTATTTCTATTTTATGTGTATGAACGTTCGCCTTATGAATGATGTGCAGCACATGCTTGCTCCAGAAGAGAGTGCTGGATCCCTGGGATTGAAGCTATGGAAGACTGTCAGCAACACGTAGGTGCTGGGAACAGAACCTCCACAGGAGCAGCATGTGCTCCTAACTGCAGTCATCTCTGTAGCCCTTCTCAAAGGGATTCATTCACAATATTTAGGGATTTTCTTGTCACTCAACGTAAGCCATGTTAGGAACTTTTCTCTGTTTCTTCAGTTTGTTTGCTTCTGTGATTTTGATGCTATATGACAGGGTTTACTTTCTAAACAAATACAGCTGCTATACCAGTGGTTCTCAACCTTCCCAATGATGTAACGCTTCAATACAGTTCCTCATGTTGCGGTGACAAGAATTTGTATAATGCATCTGCACATTTGCAGGAACACAGACAACCATAAAGTTATTTTTGTTACTACTTCATAACTGTAATTTTGTTACTGTTATGAATGTAAATATCTGATACGCAGATGGTCTTAGGTGTCCCCTGTGAAAGGATTGTTCAACCACCAAAGGGGTCACAACCCACAGGTTGAGAACCATTGCACTATACCAGCTTGATACTGGTTGTGGTGGGGAATGCCTTTAATTCTAGCACTTGGGAGGCAGGGGCCAGTGGATCTATGTGAGTTCAAGGCCAGACTGGTCTACATAGCAACTTTCAGGACAGCCGGAGCTACATAGAGAAAGACCTTGTCTCAAAAAAACAAACAAACAAAAAACCAAAGAAACCCAAACCCAACTTGAGTCTTCATTTTATCCAAAGTTTTATTTCTATAAGTCACAAAGAAGCACCTACTTTTCTCATTTCTATATAAACAACAAACTTGATTATTATATCATTTACATGCTTATAATTTTCTCTTCTAGAAGTTAATTAGGGTTTTTTAATTAAAAATTTTATAATTTGCTTATTTATTCATTAATTTATTTGTATGAGTTTGGGGAGGAGTGAGTGCATCCCATAACTAGAGCACAGAGGTCAGGGGACGGCTCTCTTCTACCATGTGGGTACTGGGTATTGAACTCAGGTCATCAGGCTTGGTGACAAGTGCCTTCACCAGCTGAGCCACCTCCCCAGCCCTTAACAGGTTTTTAACTAAAGGTAACAAATTTTCAATTCTTTAATTACAAAGAACTTAAAGTAGCTTTCAGGTTAATAAAATCATGTTAATGAGAAAGACAAATCTATGTATTAGTTTACTGAAATTGACAAATGAAGTATGAAAATATTTCTTCTATCAGGTGGAAGCCATCAATCAGTTTACATCAGTTTACAATGGAGACACGTGTTTAGGACAGGTTACAGAGAGACACAGAGAGGGAGACAGAGCACACCCAAGCTCCCACACCAAGAAAGGTTAAGCTGTGGTTAGAAAAAAAAGAACTACCAATTGTGTGGTATTGGGGGGGAGGGAGCATGAGTTATGTGACAAAAAATTTGTATTATAATGCATCTACACATTTGCAGAAACAAGATATCCACACACAAGTGTATATAAACAATTTATCAGCAATGCACTGCCTCCGTCTCAGATGGAGGGGCGGATCAGGTGAGAACCTTAGACCCTAGCTAGCTTCCTGCGCTGTACAAGAAAGCACCACGCTGAGGGTGCACTTACAGAGGAGTACTGGGAGACACAGAATTAAAGGGAAGAAAAGCCCGAATGGCAGCATACACCTTTAATCCCAGCATTTGACAAGAGGCAGGCAGATCTCTAAGAGTTCAAGGCCAGCCTGGTCTACAAAGCAGTTCCAAGACAACCAAGGCCTCATAGTAAGATCCTACTCTAGAAAGAAAAAAAAAAACTTTAAAATATTGGGAGACAGAAGCAGGTAGACCTCTGTGCGTACAAGGCCAGTCTGGTCTACATAGTAAGTTTCAAAAGACAGATAGCATATTATCCAGCAATGGATATGCATGGGGAGAGGGGGCTTGCTTTAAAAGTTAACGACTCAACAAGAGCGGTGGCACATGCCTATAGTCTCAGCTACTTGGGAAACTGAGGCAGGAGGATGGCAGGAGCCTAAGAGTTTGAGGCCAGCCTGGGCAGCCTTCTCCTCCCCTCCGCCTACTGAGATACAGGGGCTCCAGCTTTTCTCCAGTCGCTTCTCCCTTAACCCAAAGGTTCTGTGTGTGGATCTAAGTTTGGACGTCTTTTTTCCCCACTTCTCAATTACTTCTGACAGAAAGCACAGTTTGGTCTACCTCTGGGCCAAGTCTAATTTGCACAGCTTAACTGGGGAGCCCTGCTGGGGCGTGGGCTGCTCTGTCCCCGGCTTCCTTCAGAATGAATGAGATGATGCTCAGTGTGACCATGACACACATGCTCATGACCAGAAGTGAACTCTTAGAGTCAAGGCTGAGATAACTAACCTTCGATAGTCACCTCAACTTCAGGGTCCTCACTTGTTTCTGAAGGGACATGTTGAGTAGAATCTTGAAAAAAATAAAATTCTAAAATGACATTCATTATTCAGCATGCTCCATGTGCTCCAACACTTACTGTCTGGTGCTCCAAAAGAAGCCTACAATGAAATGCAACTGGCATTTGAATTCATTTCATGTTCATTAAAAAGATTTGACCCTTGATTATAACTAGGGATAAAAGAAAACAAAATGTAGAAAACTCTGGAAAATGTTAAGATGATACCAAGTTACCTGCATCAGTGGACTCAAGAGCCTCATGTTCTTGGAGGAATGAGGTTACAGCAAATTCGCAATTGTTTCCTTGCTATAACCGGAGGATGCCAGATAAAAACATGCTTTCTAGTTTGGATACTATGGCCTCTCGCCTTCCAGAAATCCTAGGAGTGATTTCTACCGTTAAATAAAACCACAACCAACTTTTTGCAAAGGAGACCTTCATACCAAGGGAAAGCTGGTGACAAGAGCATGCATAGCTGCAGCTGACGTATTTTCGAGATTCTGACTGAGATTTGCGTTACTACACAAAACGTATGTACGCAGGAAATGTTAGTGCTGGAAGCGCAGGGAATTTTCATTAGCTGTCTTTCATTTTGCAAAGGTTGAGGGATTAACTGATTTGCCAAAGATGCTGTCTGCTGTTAGTACAGGAATAAAGAGCAGAACCCAAGTGCACTCAGCTGTTAACACTGGAACACATCAATAAGAATTTCGTCAGAAAGAAAAGTTTCCAGAGACCCAGTATGTATCGACAGACTTGTGAATCCGTGAAGCAGTCTGGGTGCTGGATGAATTCTGGGCCATGCAGGTCCCATGCAGAGGCCTTTTGTTAGCTTAGCAGTACCACCCACCCCAACCTAAAACCTGCCACAGAAGAGCATCAGATTACCTCCCCAAGCCCAACAGGGAGCTCACCACACAATCACCTATGAAGAACATCTCAAGTCAGCACAAGTATTTCTTTTTTCTATTTTATTGTTTTGAGACAGGGTCTCACTTATATAGCCCAGGCTGGCCTGGAACTCACCACGTAGCCCAGGCTAGCCTCAAACTCACAGGTGATCCTCCTGCCTCAGCCTCCCAAGTGCTAGGATAACAGGTGTACGCTACCACACCCAGCTAGAGCATCAACATTTCTGAGAGAAGCACTACTTCTGCAGCTGAATGTGTAAAGATCAGCCCACGTCTTTGTTGGGGTCACCCCTTCACTAGAAGGTGAAAGGTCAAATCCGTAATTTCTTAGATAAACAGAAACAACAAATACAAAGAGTGCGAGGTTTCAGGATAAATCCCCTGCTCTACACGTAGCAGTTAATGAGGAAAACTGCTTCTGAAACCAGACCGGTCACCTCACCAGGTCTCCCTGAGGTCTACACGCGCTCTATGAACTACTGACGACTCAGCAGGGCGCGCTCCCCAGTGCTGCGCGGTCAGGCCCCTTGACATCCCTCAGCTGTGTCTGAACCCGGTGGCTAGCAGAGTGGCAGCCATTCCTGGGGCAGCGTGGGTGTGGCAGTAATGAGAAGTCAGAAAACTTCTCAGTCATAGTTTATCTGGGGATGATAAATAGTATGCTTTAAAAAATACAAGGAGGAACAGTTTTAATTCTAAAATATTGAAAATTTTAAAAAGTAATTCATCTAATAAAACAAAACACTTGAGTTTTTTCTCCTCAGTGTATTTCAACATGGCGCAAAAATAGAACAACCTGCTCATTTGGCATCACCAAGAGCACCACTGACCAGGGCAGCCAGGCCCAGTGCCTGTTAGCACAGTGAGAGCCACCACTTGCCCCTGTCTAAGGAGGGTGCTGACCGGCCCTGAAGGCGCGCGACCCGCACGCCTCCTCTCCAGTCTGCGTGAACTCCAAAGCCCTCTCTCCTAACCTTCGGCCGGCACTTCCACTTCTGCGCCTTCGGTGCCTTCTGAAGAATGATGGCGTCCTAAAAAGAAAACGAACAACATATACTAAACCAATAAAAGACTAACAGTCAGAGAAGAAAACTAGGCGACCATACAATTTAATGTAATAAACATACAGAAAGATTTTTAACTCCGTAATAAATTCAAACAATGTTTTCTAACTCAGAAAAATACTTAACTCTTCTATTTGGAAGCCGAAAACTTTTGAAAATAAAAACATCCAGAACAAAACTACGCAGAGCTGGGGATTGGTGTCAGTCACTGTTGTTACATGCTACATTGCTGGGGGTGCTGGGGTCTGAGAAGCAGTTATAGTCCAGGTACCATGCTCGGCTGGCAACAACTCACAAACCAAAGAACCAAATCACAAGAAATTCTTTCTTTGCCTAAAGACTTAACAAGGTGTCAAAAAACAAAAACAAAACAACAAAGTCAAGGCTTATTGTGTGTGGAATGTTCCCTCTTTTCCTTTCCACTATGGTAGAAACTACAGACTGTATTCCATAATTGAATCAAAGTTGTACTTGAACACTTTAATTAAAATTTTAAAGACTATTTTTAGTTTCAAAAGCATTCTAGTTCAGGAAATAACCTGCCTGCTTCTGAACATGGGGCATACATCCAGCCACCTGCTGGGTCAGGCCGCCACGGAGAGGGGTTCACCCTACTAGAGCAACAGGGCCAGGCAGGGCACCAAAGCCACCAGCCAAGACGGACGGCCACTCTGGATCCAGTGCACAGCTGCCGCCCACTGCAATCCTCAGTCTCTAAGAATCTAAGCTGGGACAAGGAGGAGAGGAAAGCACTGCAGTCGTGTAAGGGGAAACAGACCACCTGCCAGGGCAGAGGGGCCCCTGAGGGGAGGGCGGCAGGTTTCCTGACAACTCTGCTCAGCTCACTAGTAAGGCCAGGCCAGAGCTACCAGTCCACTGGACCTGGGCTTTTAGAGAACACAGTCTCAGAGCTCTCCGGTGAAAAGCTTAAGTCCAAGTTTCTGTGTGACAGTGCTCTGTTCCGCCATGCTCGGAATGTCTTGAGATGCTTCCCACTTGCTCTAGGGGGGACTCACAGGAACTCAATGCTAAGGGCAGCACTAAAACTCACAAGTCAGTCTATGAGAGACAGGCAAATGTGCTTCCTCTACACACACTCATCCCTTTTTTACCTAAACGTTTGCATTTATAGAGCTTTAAACTCTTTGGCTGTGTAAGTCAAAAGAAACAGATGTGAAGCCAAAACATGAGAGAAGGGAAAAGAGGCCAGCCGTCGGACAGGAACGGCTGAGAGGCCAAGGGCATTAGGGAGGCTGCTCATGCACACTGTGACCCTGTGCGTCCCCTCTGCTCTACTAAAACCTATGAAAATCAAAGAGACAATTATATGTACATTATAAGGCCATATATACATTGCAATGCTAAAGAAAGTAAATCTCATGAGATCAAAGCCAAAAGAGAGAGCGGAAAACAGACTATAATCAAGTCTGGAACACAGTACAAGTCACCCAGAGAATCACATAGTGAGCACAGGGATTTACAGGGGTACCGCAATCCTTCCCACAGCTAAGCATCATCACGGTCTTATCACTAGCCACACTGCTAACCCACAGTAACAGCCTGACTGCTGACTATGCTGATAAAGGTATAAAGTGTACTTTACCTTCAATAGGAAAGTGTGTCATGTACCCATTTCGAGATTCATTACTAGATTCACAAAAGGGAAAATTGGTTTTGAAAAATTTTGCTTGTGAAGTTCATTTATGTTAAAAAAAAAAAGGCCAATACATTTTTTTCCTTTTCCATTTGGAAAAGTAATATAGTTATAAATATTAAACAGTCTGTCCAATATAAAGAAACAGTAAATACGAGCAGGACGTGGGAGAGGGGAAGTGAAAAGTGATACCTTGCAAAGCCTTCGAAAGGGGGAGCTTTTCATCAACACCATCAGTTTCAGAAGGGCCTGCTTTGGAATACAAAGATAAGCTTCAAAAGGAATCTCAAAGCATATGTTGGTCACATTAGTGAACATCTGGGTGAGGTATATGGAATGATGGCCTTTTTAGAAATAAAAACAGGCAAAAAAAAACGTGATGTTAGTGGATGGTCTCGGCTGATGGGGAGAAAGAGTGCTCAGGTAAAGGTGTGTGCACACAGTTAAAGTAGACCGGGGACGATGGCTGACAGGACTGGATGGTATGGACAGCACGTCTGCAATGGAGGCTGAGTGCTTCAAGCGAGAAACGCTCCTTACAGTAAATGCTAATGTGACTGCACGCCTGCCTAGTGTTTGCTTCTCCCTTTACAGGGATTATTTAAAAAAGATACAAAGTCAAACTGTCAACCTCCCCCAGGCTTTCGGAATGACATTCATGTCAGTAAGCATCAACCACCACAGAAGCACAAACAACAAACCACCAGGCAGGAATCAACGTACTCTCTGTTCCAGAACATTTTTCATTACATAGTTAACATAGTTCTTCCATTAGTAACAGTATTTTAAAACATGAAAACAGAAGGGGGATCACTTGGGAGAAAGGAAGAGGTTAGGGTACACCAAGGGAAAGGAGACAAAAGAGTCACAGGGTTATGGTCCAAGTGCAGTACACACATGTATGAAGATACCACAGAGAAAACCAACACACTAGGAAAGACAGCATGAACTGACCAGGCCACCACAAAGCTATAGATCCAGGCAACACATCTTACAGTACAAATAAGTGAAACAGCGCAGGCTGACCTCAACTTCTGATCTTGCTGCCTCCACCTCCAGAGTGCTGGTGATGTAAGTGTGCTCCACCGCAGCCTGTCTACCTGGTGCTGGGGAAGCCAGCATTCCTGCATGTAGGTGAGCACTACCCTTTGAGCTCAAGACCAAGCCCGTAAACAAGCTTTCTATTAATTAATCAGTGTAAAGAAACAAAGCACTACTTTCAATGGCTACTTAACATAAAAAAAAAAAACAATAAACCACAGTCTATAATATCAGCACTAAGAAGAGTAAGGAGAATCCTGAGTTTGAGAACCTGGACTCATAGCAAAACCACATATCCATAATAAAACAAAACACTAACACAAAACACCGTCTCTGAATACAAGGCAGAGAACACCCTAATCGTTTGAAAAGTCTGCAATGGCACATCTGGAACTTAACAAAAACACCAGCACACAGTACAAGCAAGTACATAAAGGAGAGACACCATGTGGCTGTGCTGTGGCTCAGGGCCAGAACGCCTGCTTGCCCAGCAGCTCAAGGCCCTGGGTTCAATCTCCAGCCAAAAAGGGGAGTGTGGAAGAGAGGAAGACAGAGGGATAAGGGCAGAACAAAAAAAAGGGGAATACCCACAAGGTGCTGCTCTACTCATCTGGGGAGCAGCCAGCTGAACTTGTAGCTTAACTTCTTCAACTGTACTAAAGAAGCAATCAGTTCAACGAAGACAACAAATGCCACACTAAACAGTCAAGAGGTGGAGGCAGGAGGATCCAAAGTTAGAAGTCATCCTCTGCTACATAAGGAGCTTGCGGCCAGTCTGGGATACATGAGACCTTGGCTCAAGCAAAACAAAACAAATTACCATTCTGTACAATGAATACATACTAGCAAAAACTAAGGCAGGCGTGGTGTAATGCATCTTTAATCCCAGCACTCAGGAAGCAGAGGCAGGTGGATCTTTGTGAGTCTGAGGCCAGTCTGTTCTACATAACAAGTACCAGGGCAGCCAGAACTACATAATAGAGACAACTGTTTCAAAAATACTAAATAAATAAGTAAAAAAAATGTCACCTACTATTTAAACAAGTCACCTTCCCAGTAGGGGTGTTGCGGGTGTGTGTTGGCAGGGGGAGCTTATACTCACAGCAGGCAATGAAGAAAATACTAAAGGTGGGGATGTTTTCTTTACAAGATCAGTCTACCTGTCGACTTTATGTACACAGGAACAAGGCGTTACTGACAATCAAGTCTATCTACTCGTCAACATTTTAACGCTAAAAAAATGAAAATAATCCTGTATAATGATCTCATCTTTAAGTCCCAGTATCACAATAGTAAACTGTTCAAAACTAACTGCAATCAACATAAATATGGGGCCAGCAAAATAGTTCGGGGGTTAAAGGCACTGGGCACCAAGCCCAGTGATCCAAGTCCAATTCCCAGGAGCCACGCAGTGAAAGGAAAGAACCAGCTCCTAATTGTGCTTTTGCCTGCATATATGCACAGTAGGTTGGGGCCCCACCCCGTCTTTTGTTTTCTGATGAATGTCACCAACACTCAGCAGTACATGTACACAAATACTTGCACACTTAAACACCCTAAAAATTATTCCTGGTATTTGAAAAACACTCCACATCCAATAAGGCTTATCACTGTAAGGAAAATCAAGTCTCCCAGGCAAGCACAAGCAAGAGCTCTGTGAAAATTTCACAACGTGCACATTGAAGCAGTCACTAAATTTTTTGTTTGTTTGAGGCAAGGTCTCCCTGTGTAGCTCCCTCTGGCCAAGGCCTCCCGAGTGCTGAGTAAGAATACAAACATGTACCACCATGCCATGTTTAAACTGCTAAGATGGACTAGCTAACAGTATAGGTGAAGACACAGATGTGGACCAGAACTCTCACGCACTCCCACTGGAATGGAAGCTAGGAACAGGCACTGTGACACAGGTCATTATTTGCTCAGAGAGCTAAATGCTACCAGCAAGTGTCGGGAAGAAAAACTGCATTAAACAATCGTTACCTTGAATGTTATACTGATAGTAATCAGGATCTTCTGACTCTTCCTTTACTGTCACAGCGGCCATTTCCAGAGAAATGCCTACAAAACAAGTGACAGTCTCCAGTAGGTCACAGTTCCAGGCACCGCACATTAAATCCTCATACATTTCAAAGGCTTTGAAAGGGCAAACGCTTATTAGGTAGGTGTTGAAGGAAATCATCTGCAACCCAAATCAAGTCAAGGTTTCAGCAACTGAAAAACAGACAAACTGACCCAACCAACTGACCGACCTCAACAAGCGTCACAGTAAAAATCAATTAGCTCTATGGGAAAAGGTGGTGAGAAGAAAAGAAACATGGCTATCTCCACTGTAGGGCAGTGTCGCTGGGCCACAGAGGCCTGACTGCTCTCGGACAGGAAGGGAGATCTGCTACCTCTGACAAAGACTCAAGTCACTCAACGGGGAAGGAAGGCCTTGAACATCCACACACAAGCGGAGTGATTTATACTCTTACCTCACAACATGCCTAACAACAGTCTCACCATCAATCACAAACCCTAAGAGCTGACACTATAAACCCTCAAGAAGAAACCTAATTGCAAATGTTTGATTTTAGGTTGGACAAATATTTTCTGGGTAAAACAAATAAATAAATAAAGTAAACCTGTGTCCAGTTCAGAGGCATGCCTTTAATCATAGCACCCAGGAAGCTGAGGGTCAGTTACCAGCCTGAGCCACAGCAGGACAGCCAGAACCACAGAGCCATACTGTCTCAAAATAACAATAAACCAGAGAGGGGGCAGGAGGCCAGGGGCAGCACTGTGGAGGAAGGGATCTGTGTATGAAAACGCTGCAGTGGTGGGGCTGAGACGTGGCTCAGAGGGTGAGAGCATGTACTGCTCTTGCAGAGGTCCTGGGGTTTAGGTCACAGCGCCTACATTTGACAGCTAACAACCTGTAACGAGCGCCGAGGGATTTTGGTGCCCTCTTCTGGCCTCTATAAGCACTGCACTCACATCCACATCCACACAGAGACACACATTCAATTTTTTTTAACTAGAATTTTATTTTATTTTATTTTTATTTATTTATTTTTTTGAGACAGGGTTTCTCTGTGTAGCCCTGGCTGTCTTGGAACTCATTCTGTAGACCAGGTTGGCCTGGAATGCAAGCGATTCACCTGCCTCTGCCTCCCGAGTACTTGGGATTAAAGGCAGGTGCCACCATCCTAACTTTAAAAATTCTTTTACTACTACTACTACTACTACTACTACTACTACTACTACTACTAATAATAATAATAATAATAATAATAATAATAAGCCACAGCAAAACCTACCACCTCAAATGCTAACTTTGAAAACTAAGCTTAAAAAGAACATTTAAAGCTCATGAGGTCTCAACCCTTTACAAAGAAATACAGGCAACTAAGGAATGCTGCGATCAGGAGAAACACATATACGAGTAACATCATACAGACTGAGTAGGGTATATTTAAGAGTGAGTGTGTGTGCATGTGTGTATTAACAATGAAAAAAAGGCCATGAATTTGAAAAAGAGCAAGGTGGGATATATGAGAGCAAAGGAGTTTGGAGGGAGGAAAGGGAAGAGAGAAATTATATAATCATATTATAACCTTAAAAATAAAAGAAAAAAAAATTAAATGAATTAAGCCAAAGGTAGTACTGCACACCTTTAATCCCAGCACTTGGGGAGGCAGAGACATACAGTTCTCTGTGAGTTCAAGGCCAGCCTGGTCTACTTAATGAGTCCCAGGACAACTAGGGTTACACAGAGAAACCCTGTCTCTAAATAAATAAATAGATAGATAGATAGTAAAACATATTTTAAAAATCTAAAAAAAAAAAAAAAAAAAAAGAAGAACAACTTTGGAAATATAGTAGGCAAGTTTGTTTGTTTGTTTCAAAGACACCATAAAAAAATAAAATAAAAAGAACAAGCACAGACTACATGAAACACTTGCAAGACCATATTTGTGACTTTGTATTGTACTGTATCCAATAGACTTTGTATCAAATACAAGACTGTGTATTGTATCCAAAATATATGCAGAACTTCTGATAACTAGGGGGAAAAAAAAAACAACACCCAGCAATAACCACATGTGAAAACAGAGAAAACAGGAGCTGTGTAAGTGGCTCGCTGGGTGAAGCTTTTGCCACACAAGCATAAGGACTGGAATTTGCATCGCCAGAACCCATGTAAAGTTGGACATGATAGTGCATGTAATGCCAGCTCTCTTACACTAAAATGGGAGCTCACAGGTCAGACAGCCTGGCCCATGCAATAGCAACATGCTTCAGACCAACTCTTGAGGTTATTTGATCAATAGGCACACCAGGCATGCATGTTCCTGGATTCATTCTCTCCCTCCCTCCACTGTCTGCCTTCCACATTCTCTCTCCCTCCCCCCTTCTCTCTCTCTCTCTCTCTCTCTCATGTGCGTGCGCGCGCGCGCGCGCGCACACACACACACACACACACACACAATTTTAAAAAGACAAAGCATTTAAATAGACATGTAATCAAAGAAGATACAGGAACAGCTAATAAGTATAAGAAAGAAATGTTCAGAATCATCTCATGTAAAGAAATTACAAATTCAAACCACAGTGAGGGAGTAGGAAATGGCTATACTTGCTATACAATCCTGAGCACCAGAGTTCCTATCTCAGAATCCACGTAACAAGTGGACCAAACCTGCCAATGCCTGTAACCCCAGCTCTGAGGGAGTCAGGAACAAGAAGACAGACCAGAGGGGCCAAGCTAGCCGGCTCAGGGTTCTGAGACCCTGCCTCAAAGGAACAGTTAGAGAAGACACTGAATGCCCTCTTCCGCCTCAGAGCATGCACAGGCACATAGCACCCCCACCCCACGCATACAAATATGCATTTACATTCAGGCACATGCACGAAAATTAATTAATTATAAACAAATGAATTTGGAGGCCCCTCCTACAATGAAAGTGGGTAAGTAGCACATGCCTGTAATATTAGCACTGGCAAGACTGAGGCAGGAGGCTTGTGGTGAGAGGCCAGTCTGGTCAGCACAAGACACAAGAACTAATGACTCAAAATACAACCTTCCCAACTAAGGAAATTTCTTTATTTTTCTAATACATTCTAAGAGTACCAATACATACCAGAATCTTCTGTGGGTTCAGTTTTCACTTTGATGGGGCCACAACTGAAAGAGGAAGAAACCTGGATCATGGGATGCAACTGTGAGAGCCACTTGCACAGCAGTCAACAGCTGGCCTGATGTCAGCCTTACCTAGAAGGACCGACCACTGCAGAGAACCACTGGGGCAAACCTACAGCTCTGGTGTCGCACACTTAGGAAGCCGAGGCAGGATAGTTCCAACATGAGACTATCCTAGGACATTAAAGTTTTGGTTTTTTTTTTCCAAAAATGAAAATCACATTTTACAACCAAGTGTTTAGTTGCACAGTGTGCTTTTGATGTGTGGCACAAGGCTTGATGTGTGGCACAAGGCCTTCTGCTATTCTGATAACTCTGGGGCAGGAGGCACAACAGTACTGGTGAGGGATGGCTCACCTTCCTCCAGGAGACAGGATAGGCCTCTCAGCATCTGCTGCCATCACTCGACCACCTACAAACAAAAGCAAACTACATTCAGGTTTCATAACATTTTAAGCATGGTTAATATTTTAATTTTCTTACACACACACACACACACACACACACACACACACACACACATACTTCTTCATCTTCTTTTTTTGTTTTTCAAGACAGGGTTTCTCTGTATAGTCCTAGCTGTCCTGGAACTCTCCATAGACCAGACTGGCCTTGAACTCAGGGATTCAGCTGCCTGCCTCTGCCTCCCGAGTGCTAGGATTAAAGGCGTGCACCACCATACCCTCACATCCAACTCCTTCTGTCGTTGCTGCCTTTTGCATTTAGAGACAGGGTCTCACTATATAGCCCAAGTTGGCCTTCAACTCTCAACAATCTCTCACCTCACACAGTGTCGGCATACAGGCATAAACTATTATGTCCTGGCTTGTGAGGGATTTGAGGTGGAACTGGGGAGATCTGGAAGGAAAAACTTCTTGAGATGTGCAAACATAGCCTCTGAGCTCCTTCACCCACTTGCCATTTCACACACACACACACACACACACACACAGTTTGTTTTTGTCAGTGAGCTGAATACTGACATAAAGCATTTTTTGAATGGCATACAATAAGACTGTTGATACAAATATGACTCTACTTAAGGTCAGTGGGTCTGCCTCAGTGTGAGGCTTTTTTTAAGGTGTGATCGAAGTGTGGCTAGTTAGATAATGAACTGTTGTCCAACTTGTGGGTACACTTCAAAATGGTGAATTATAACGCAATTATTGTCTTTCCAGACTTGGAAGCATACAGGGAATCCAAGCACTAGACATGAAAACAGGAGGAACCAAAGTTCAAGGCCAGTTTTGACTACATAGCAAACTCCCATCCCACCCTTGCAAAGCATGGCTGGCATCGTGGCTTAGCAGGAGACCGCTGGCCTAGCATGTACAAGCTCCTGGTTTGCATCACCAGCACTGTGGAAGAGTAATGGTAGAGTTAAGCCTGTAACCAATCTTTACACAGCCCTCCCTCCCTGTGATAGCCAAGTATCTATATAGCCCAAATTTTCCTTACCATAGGAATAAGCAAACATGTCTGTTATATCTGTATTACCACATGGACAAGAATAAAATAGCCTGTGGGAAGCACATGGAAGGCAAAAGCAGGAGGCCTGCTCTTACTCTAAGTTTGGGAACAGCTTGGTCTACATCACAAGGTCCAGACCACCCAGGAAGCAAGACCCAGCCTTAACAAATGAAAGTCAGGTGTGACAGAACATGTCTTTAATCCTAGCACTTAAAGAGACAGAGGCAGGCCGGGAGGTGGTAGCACAGGACTTTAATCTGAGAGTTCAAGACCAGTGTGGTCTACAGTGAGTTCTAGGACAGGACAACCAGAGTTACAACAGAGAAACTCTTGTTTCAGAAAAAAACAAAGGGGAAAAAGAGAGGGGGGGTGGGGGCAGAGAGATTTCTGTGAGTTCTAGGCCAGCCTAGTCTACAGTAAATTCCAGGCCAGACAGGACCACACAGTGAGGTCCTATCTCCAAATTTTTTAAAGTGTGTGTGTGGGGAGATGTACATACAACACAACAGTAAAAGGAGAATCAACTATTACTACACGAAGTATAGGTAATTTCAAAATAAGAAGCCAAACAAAAGAATACACACATTATCATTCTGATTCATGTAAATATCTGGAAATGCCGGGGCTGGAGAGAAGGTTCAATGGTTAAGAGCAGTTGGTGCTTTCATAGAGGACCTGGCTTGGGTTCCCAGCACTCACATGATGGCTCACAACCATCCAAAACTCCAGCTCCAAAGGGAACTGATGCCCTGTTGTAACCACTGTGGGCACCAGGTACACACTGTGCTGTGCCTGCTTACACATGGGCACATCTGGACATTCAAATAAATGCACAGTGACAGGAAAGGGAAAGACTCAACGGCAGCTTGAGGGCACAGCAGGCAGGAGCCAGGAAGAATCAGGGATGGAAGAAACACTCAGGATCTTGGTTGTGGTGGTGGGCACACAGGGGTCAATACTGACCACACTGTACACTTTACACATCTGTAGTTCACTGCACATCAATTATAACTCTCGAGGCTTTAAAACTTCTCACGCTGGGGAGCAAGATCCCATCTGTTTTGTTTTCACTGTACAGATGACTGACCCTGTACCCCCCTCAAGTGCTCTGCTATGAGGCCCACCCACAGCCTCTCGGAAGAACTCTCTACAGTAATCCCTGTCTTCTGCTCTCTTTTTTCATGTTTTATCTTGTTTCATTTTTGTTTTCTTTCTGAGACAGGATCTCACTATGCAACTCCGGCTAGTCTGGAACTTACTATATAGACTGGGCTGGCTTTAAACTCAAAAAGATCCACCTGCCTCTGCCTCCTGGGTGCTGTGATTAAAGGCATGAGCCACCATGCCCGCCCCTCCCTTTACTTAAAAAAAAAAATGTACTTACTTATGTATGTGAGTACTGGGAGGCAAGGGGCATGTACGTCCCACAGCACTCATGTGGAGTTCAGAGGACAACGTGCAAGAATCGGGTCTCTCCTTCCATCATGAGAGTCCCAGGGATAGAACTCAAACCATCCAATTTGGCTGCAAATGCCTTTACCCACCGAACAATCTCTCTGGCTCTCCTTTTACTTTATTTTGGGACATATTTCACAAAGTCGCCCAGGCTGGCCATGAACTCTACAGGCCACAGTAAGAGATGATTCCCCCGCCTCACCCTCCCCTAACATATAGCCAACTCTAACAGAACTATTCTTTAATTCGATCAGATCCCTAGTTGGATATAATAGCAAATCTGTAATCGCAACACTCAGGAGACTAAGGCAGCGGACCACAAGCTCCAGTACATCAGATTCCAAACAAAACTGTCGGAATAAAACAACTAGACACCCAAATCTTAAAACGTTATACACCGTATGTTTATCTAAAAATAAAAATAAAACTTATTTTAGCCGTGCATGGTAGCACATGACTTTATTCCCAGCACTCCTGAGGCAGAGGCAGGCAGATCTCTATGAGTTCAAGTACTGCATAGTCTACATAACAAGTTCCTGGTTGCCCAGGAGGTTACAACAGAAGGATCTAAACTTTATAGAGCAAGAATATCTCTACACAAGCTTCCAGATCAACATACATAAATAAATAAATAAATAAATAAATAAATAAATAAATAAAAATAAATAAATAAATAAATAAATAGAAGAGTGCAGCTCTCTGGACTACACGTGCTGTGGTACACATGTACCCACACCCAGACCCAAAATAAATAAACCTAATTATTTTTAAATAAAGTATAGAGAAATAGAGGAAACACTTGATTGTCAACCTCTGGCCTCCACATGTGTGTACACATACAATACATACACACGAAAAAAATAGGGACTGGATAGGTAAGTCACTGACACATCATGTGCTTAAAATAGTCGAGATTTTGGGGTTGACTGAAAGGACTAAAATTTAATTAAATCAGTAATTGACTACTTCCAATATTTTAAGTAAAAGACTGATCACAAAAATGAATGATCGGGCTGGAGAGACAGCTGCTCTTCCTGATTTCAATTCCCAGCAACCACAACCATCCATGATAAGATCTCATGCCCTTTTCTGGCATGTAGATGTACATGCACATAGAGTACTGATATACATAAATAAATCTTTAAAAAAAAAAAAGATCACTCATAACAAAAGCCCATAGAGTAACTGTGTGTGTGTGTGTGTGTGTGTGTGTGTGTGTGTGTGTGTGTGTGTACACAAAGGTGTGTCAAGTGCATCTCACAATGGCACATATGTGGAGGTCAGAGACACCTTACTGACACAGGGTCTCTCCTATTTCTTTCTGCTGCTCTGTGTACTCAGGACTAATTGGCCCACAAGCTTCCAGATTCTCCTGCCTCTGCCTCCATTTCATAGCAAAGGCACTGGCACTACAAATGCAGACTTGGATATTCAGCTTATTTATGTGGATGGCAGGATGGAATTCAGGTCGTCAGGCTGGTGGCAAGTACCTAGTACTTGCTGTGCTGCAGGCTGTCTGTGCCACTTCTGTGGCCCTACTAAACATTAAGCCTAACAAATACTCTGAACTTTTATTTATATAGCCAGTGCTGGCTTCAAACTTTCCATCCTCCTGCTTCAGCTACCCAAGAGCTGGGATTACAGGCCTGTGACACACCTGCTTCTTCTTCAACCTTAAAAAAGACTCCAGGCCTTCCACTTCGGTCAGAGAGTTCGTTCACCTAACACGGAGAGCAGTGTGAACGTGCCAGTGTTCTCTCCTAACATGAACATCAGGTGATGGCCACTGCAGCCATTAGTGCTCGGTGTTAACCCTAGCCAGACCAAAAAGTAAGAAACAAAAGGCACGCTGTGCCAGGAAGAGGGGGGATGGGACGCTGCCTCATTTGCTGTAAAGAGAACACAGAAATAGAGTCAGGGTCAGCTGACTTCGAGCAAAGTTACCAAGACAACGCAGAGAGAAGGAGTACACTCTTCACTGATTGCTTCTGGAATGTTGGAGTCCCAGATGCAAAGACAAATTTATGTTTTTATATCCTGTAAGACACAAACTTAAAATAGACTGTAGGTCTGGGCTGGGAGGTGTAGCTCAGTAGAGCATCTGACTAGCACGGACACCCTGGGTTCCATTCCTAGCACCACTGGAAATGAAAGACTGTAGACCTAACGCCAGGAGCTAAAAAGCTGTAACACTTGAGGGAAACACTTGCAAGGCAGATGTACATGTCCCAAGGTCGGGTAACGTTTTCCTTCTTTCTTTGAGATTCAATATAACACCATGAATGATGAGCAAGCACTGTGGGCTGAAGTACCTCCAGGCCCCCAGACAAAAAATTGTCAGAGAAGAAAGATGTCCAGAGCACAGTGTTGAGGCCAGGCCCTGTAAGATGGACAGGTCAGCAGGCACTTGCTGCCAAGCCTGAGAAGCCCAGTTTGGTCCCTAGAAGCCATACGATAGAGAAGATCAACTCCTGCAGCTCCGCCTTGTGCTGTAGCATGTATGCCTTCCCTGCCATGAAATAAACTAAAAAAAAAAAAAAAAAATGTAAAGCTAGGTGCTGGGGAGATGGTCCAGTGAGTAAGCATCCGTAACACAAGCGTGGAAGACCTGAGTTCGTATCCCAACACTCATAAATAAGTCAGTGCTGATGTAAGGCAGAGCCTGGAGGTCATGGGCCAGTTGGTGAGCACCAGCTTCAGTGAGAGACCCTGTCTCAAGTCATAAGACAGAGAATGACCGTGGACAGCTCACAACTGCCTAAAAGTCCAGCTCCCGGGAATCCGATGCCTTCTTTTGGCCTTCACAAGCACACACACATATATACATAAACAAAAACAAAATCTTAAAAACAAAACCACACACAAATATGAAACTACAACAAAACACATTAAGTGGACCTGGCCTGAAGGGTATCACTGTCAACTTTATTTGTCCTTTTCAGGGGGGGTTTCCAGACAGTGTTTCTCTGTTGTAACTCTGGCTGCCAGGCTGGCCTCAAACTACTCAAGTGATGGAATTAAAGGCATATATAACCACTGCCCAGCCATCTTTACTGGTTTTAATTAAGTGGAATAGCCAGATCACCCTAAAGAAGTCCTGCTGAAATCCTCCCCAACCTCCCAGTGACCTTCCCCAACTCCTCTGAGCTGCTCGTACACAGGGATCATGGTCACTTGACAGCCAATGACATCTCCTAATAGAAGAACAGCACCTAAAAGTCTGCACACTGCACTCAGTGGTGAACACACTCCTGTGCTCAATACTTCTCTGCCATTTCAGTGATACTAGGTCAACCAAATCACTCTTATTAGAGTCTGGGAAATAGGAAACATGAAAACCACATAGCCTCCATGTATTCACCTCAGGGAACTGCCACAGGTTTCCCATTAACCCCAACTCAAAAATGTCTTACATTACAGACTCAAAGGGGGAAAAAAAAAAAGAATTCAAGAATCCAGCTTGCTAATGTGTGAACAAAGGAACATACTCACCTAGGTGTTTCTTTGGCTCAAGGAAAGGTCTGCGTGAAAACAAAATAGGAAACCATGTATGAATACACAAGACTATTATAAGCAGCAACACAACATCTGGATTAAACAGAACTGTACAGATCCAATCAACACGTACGAACAAACAGTGACAGCAACACAGGACAAAGCACTTCACCTCTTAATGATGAACGAAATCCCTGCCTTGTTCTCCAAAATCCATTTCAAGGTTGCAAGGTCGTAATGTTCAGGGTGCTTGAAGGCCACTCCCTCAGGAAGGCCCTGTACCACCACAGCTGACTGGTCACGCAGCATCTTCTCATATGGCACAGGGACCACTGTGGATTTGCCTAAAGCTTTCCCTGTGGAAGGAAGCCATGAAATTAGCAAGGTCACAGTTGACAGCTTAATCACTGTAGTTGGGGAGATGATTCAGTATGTAAAGTGATTGCCATTTAACCATGAGGATCCAAATCTGGACCTCCAGCACCCACATAAAAAGTGGGGCACTACAGCTTGCCACCAGTAAGTCCAGTTCCAATGGATCTAATCCAACGCTCTTCTGGGCTCCACAGTCAACAGGCACACACATGGTACAAAAATTACATGCAAGCAAGCAAGTCATACAAATAATTTTTTTAATTTAATTTAAAAATAATAAAAGTCAGGTGGTGGTGGCACATGTCTTTAATTCCAGCACTCAGGAGGCAGAAGCAGGCTGATCTCTGTGAGTTCAAACAAAAAAAAAAAGGGCTTATCACAGCTCAGTAAGTGGCATCCTGACTTTTCTCACAGTATCTGACTTCAATTTTAATTTAAAATAGTATTTCAAATAGCACTTTGAAGACTAGCATGTGATTGTCACATCAGTTTTCCTGAACCTGAAATCAATTCAATGGACCAAAATACAAGTGCACAACATACCTCACTCTAGCCAGCATGGCATATCTACAAGCACAGCTAAGTGGGAAACTGAGGCAGGGGGATCAAAAAATGTTCAAAGCTTGCCTGAGCTGAAGACAGTTCAAAGTCAGCATGAGGATTAGTGAGACTCTGTCTTACAATAAAAAGAGGGGCTGAGGATGGGCTACATTTCAGCTGCCCAGCGATTTCTTAGTAAGGTCCTGGTTTCAACCCCAGAACCAAAATACATTATAACAATACCAAGCTTTGCCATGCCCTATGACTGGACTAACGAAGAGTCGCAGAGCAGAGAGTTGAAGGTAAGCCTGGTGTCAAAAACAAATAACTCTCAGGCTAGTGGAATGGTCAAAGGGTAAAGGCCCTTGCCCTGCAAGCCTTCTTGTCTGAGTCTGAACCTAGAACTCACATGTGGGAGAACTGACTCCACAGAGTTGTCCTCTGACCTCCTCATGTACACCGTGACCTACAACCCCCTACACACACACACACACACACAAGAATGAAAGTTGTTTGCTTTTTTCTTGTCTTGAGACAGGCTCTCACTATGCAGACCAGACTGGCCTGAAACACAGGTCCATGCACAAGCCACTGTGCTGGTCCAATAATGGTAAATTTAACGAATAAATAAGTTGTACTTATTTCTGAGTTCTTCTGACTTAAGCCCTTAAATTCACAAATCAGTCTACTCAATTTGTAAAAATGTATTCTATGAAATGTCAAATCAATTATAAAGTCTGCTGTTTAGAAACGTATTGCACTGGCCAGGGAGACTGCCCAGTGAAGACACTAAGCACTGCACAAACCTGAGTTAGTTCAATCCCCAGAACCCACATAAGGTGGAAGGTGAGTCACCTTCACACATGAGCTCTCACACCCACAAATACACACGTGTACACACACACACACATACACACGTGTACACACACACTTTAGACGAAAATACCATTACATAATGTATCTTCCTCAAACTTTAAAGCGTTGTGCTTTTACCATAGCAAAAACAGAAATAATCCTCCACTGTTTTTCTGAGCGTTTCGATCTCTACGGCGTCTACACTCATCCGATTCGCCTGGGTTGTAGATTTCATCTTGTGCATCTCGGCAGCCTTTTCTTCTTCTTCAACACCTGTAAAACAAACAGTGACGCAAAGGCTCATATCCACTGTCCCAGTCTGCTCTCCGTTACTGCAGTAAATGCCATTATGGGGAAGAAAGAATTAACTGGCTTACAGGTGGCGGTCCATCATCAAGGGAAGCCACAGCAGGAACTCAAGGCCGGAGCAAAAGCAGAGGCCATGGAGGAAGGATGCTTCCTGGCTTGTTCAGCCCACTTTCTTATAAAACCCAGGACCACCTGCTCATGAGTAGCACTGCCCACAGTGGGATGGGCCCTCCTAATTAATCACCAACCAATTTGTACTGGTACAATTAAGCTGCACGGCCACCACCTGACTACCGGGCCTCTAGTAGGAGTGTTTTTACCATACGCCCTCTCCTTCCACCCTTCATTTCTTCCTGCTTTCGGAGACGATGTGTCACAAAATCACTCAGCTTTGCCTACAATTCCCTATGTAGCCACGTTGAACTCTCCATGGTCCTTCTGCCTCAGTCTTCTAAGTGCTGGGTTTACTTTCAGGAGCCACCATGCCCAGGCACTAGAGTTTAACATAATTTGTTATAAAAATGCAAGGGGAAATACAATAGAGGGAAATTAAAAAAAAAATTAGCTGAGTAAGATGGCTTATACCTGTAATCCCAGCACTTGGGGAGGTTGAGGCAGGAGGATCAAGAATTGGAGGCCAGGGACTGAAGAGATGGCTCAACAGTTAAGAGCACTGACTGCTCTTCCAGAGAACCCAGGTTCATTTCCCAGTACCCACATGGCGCCTCAAAACCCTTGTTTGAAACTCTAGTTCTAGGGAATCCAATGCCCTCTTCTGGCCTCTGGGGACACTGCACACATGTGCTATTAGGACACATGCAAACAAACAAAAAATTCATACACATAAAATAAAAATAAATCCTTTAAAAAAAAAATTTTGGCAGTCAGCCAGGACTGCTACGTGAGCTCATATCTCAAGAAAACAGAGAGAGGGACATAGCTCAGTTGGCAGACTGCTTACCAAACATCAAGAAGCTCTGGGTTCAATCTCCAGCACTGCGTAAATCAAGTGCAGTAGCACACTTCTGTAACTAGCACTCACGAGGTGGATGCAGGAGGATCAGGAATTCAAGGACACCCTTTGCTGCATAACAAGTCTGCGGTCACCCATGAGACTCTGTCTAAATAAATGAACGAACCTGGATATATAATCAAGGTTCAAAACTTACCAGAAAAATCAAGATAACCAAGATTTAAAAAATAGACAATAGCTGGAGAGAATAGGATAACATGGTGGAATGCAGTGTCCTTCCTGTCCTAGGGATGGGACACAGAACCTCAGGTGCAATACCCAAGTTTTCTACCACTGAACTGCAGCCAGCCCCAGAAAGACTAAGAACACTCAGGCAGCAGGAATGAGTTCAAAGACAGTTTGGCCTGCAATATAAGACCTGTCTAAAGAGGAGGAAGAAAAGACAAAGAACTGAAAGTACATGGGGAGTTGAAGTGAATTAACTAAACAAGGCTATTGGTACGCATTCCAGATCCACCCCTCTGGCATGTGATGACAAGCGTGAGGCTGGAGTTCAGTATGGATCTCAGTGAGAGGCTTTACGTTTTTGTATTGCTTGAGCTTGATGCGGAGCAGATGCAGGGCTGCTGCTGCCCTGGCCGCAGCACAACACGCTAGTATGTGCTTCCTAACCCTGGTCACAGGCTTTACATTTACTGATATACCATTTTCTTTCTTTTTCATGAGAAGAAAACAAAAGGTGGGGGGTTTTATAGCACACAAAACATGGCTGGGCACGACAGTTCATGCCTTTAACCCTGGGGAGGAAAAAAGTAGGAAGATCTCTGTGAGTTTGGGGCTAGCCTGGTCTATACGGCCAGTTCCAAGACAGACACTAGGGCTACAAAGTGAGACCTGACTACAAAGTGAAGCCTTCTCACAAAACAAACAAACAAAAAAAAGTCTTCTCTACCTTCCTTCTGATATTCCCACAAATCCAGAGCATTGGCAGGCTAAGAACCCAAAAGAAAAAGCTTCTGGGACTGAGGCAAAGACACGGTGGGTAGTGCTTGCTGAATAAGCATGGGGACGTGAACCTGGACTCCAGCGCCCATGCAACAGCCGGGGATTGTAGTGCACACCTCTAAACCCAGCCCTTCACGAACAGGGGAGGGGAAGGGCACAGGCAGATCCAATAAGCTTCCTGGCAGGCCAGCGTAGCCCAAATGGTCTAGGTTCAGTGACATTTCCTGTCTCAAAAAAGTCAGGTGTAAAGTGACGGAGGCAGATACCCCTGGCCTCCACGTGCGCACAAACAGGCGAGCACACACTAAGGTTTAAAACACTCTTTGACACGTGTCCTTCTGAAGAAGAGTTAGAGTAACACAGGTGGTCAGGAAAGTGAAGGCAGGCTCCCTAAGGTGGAGACTTCTTCTTCCCAGAGACTCTGCAAGGAAAAATGGGAGGAAGGTATGGGGGCTGGTATCTGAACAGGGGCAATAGATAAAGGGAGGACCCAAGACCCTATAAAATACCCAAGTGGGACTTCCAGCTTTAGGTTTCCCCTATTTCAAATTTAAAAAGCTGCTGTTTACTTTCCTGTTCTCAGCTTGGGTTTTTTTGGTTATTGTTTTTTTTTTTTTTGTCTTTCCAGGTTCTTGTGCTAGGGAACAAACTGAGTAATCCCTTAGATCAGTGATTTTCCACCTTCCTAATACTGCAACCCTTTAATACAGTCCCCTCATATTGTAGTGAGCCCCAACCATAAAATTATTTTTGGTGCTAATTTATAACTGTAATTTTGCTACCTGTTATAAAACATAATGCAAATATCTGATATGCAGATGTTCATTACAACCCGAGGGGTTGTGATGCACAAGTTGAGAACCGCTGGCCTAGCCAGACACCATCACCTCTGTTAACATTGTTTCTGGGCTTGTCCAGGATTTGAGAAGACCTCTACTCAAGGTTACATACCTGACTGAAAATCATAGAGAACTCAGAAATGGCTGCGACCCATATGGTACTACCAGGGCCCATTCCCAACTAGGGGACACCCCACCACAACTAGCATGATAGGAAGCTGACTGGCTCAGGAGAACAAGAACGGGTTAGTTAATCTCTGGTGACTTAAGTCAGGCCACTGTGTCCTGAGCACCTGGGGACATTCTCCTAGGGGGTGAGCAGCAGTTTCACTGCTCCCAGGGCCACCTTTCCAGTAATGAAGCCAACCACTCACTGGCCTGCCCCTGGCCTGGTCACAGTGGGCAGGAGATATCCAGAGATCAGAGGGCACTGTTCTACCCTCTGCCCCACCAGAGAGCCTTAGACCTCTCCTCATTGCAGACACATCCTTTCTGTGATTATTTTCTATGCTACAGGTACTACTTGTTGCAACCATGAACCCTTGGCCTCATGGTTATCTAGAGCGATGTAATGACAAAGGTGGGTCTGCAAAGCCAGTTTGCTGAAAAATGGGCAGAGCGACAGTGGCCCAAATGCAGGCCCGTATGTGCCTGAAACCTTGCTGGTCAAGTCTAAAAGGACCCATGAGCACATAACTTGTTCCAGTTGGGTGACACTAGATTCAAGCCACATCACAAGTGTGAAACTTGCATTACCAGAAGCTGTGGCCTCAAAAGGCTTGCAGCCACTCATCTGGAGGTCAGAGAGGAGTGTGATGGGAACCAGAGACAAACCTGTGACGGAGGACCAACCTTGGAAGCTCTGGCTCAACTTGGGCTAGTAGTCTTGGCTTGTGAAGTCTGAGAGGGAAATCTGAGAGTCCCTTTGAGACTCTATCAGGATATTTATGAGATTTTCGAATTAAGAATCTGTGGTTTAGAATCGGCTACAATTAACAAGACACCAGCATCACTAATTGAACCTTTGCTTTACCAGGACAATTGATGTTGCTCCACTGGAGCTGAGAAATTAGCACTGGTGTGTAAGAGACCAGCATCACTAAGGTGAAACCTTCTGGGAAGTGTTTCCTCAGGGTCAGCACACCGAGGCTGTTCAGATGGGGCCAAGGCTGTATCTCATGCAGGCAGCTGAACTTGGTATGTGTAAATTTCTGACATGGTACTAGTTTGGGTGACATAAAAGCTGCAGGAAATTCCAGGACTGTGATATGATCACCAAGGACAGTAGTGGGGTGAAGAATGGAGTGAAGCTGGCTGAAGATAAGCTTCAAATGCTGTGGATGGCGGTGCTGCCCAAGTCCTTCAGAGCCCAGACACTGGACATTGAGCTATTTATATTTACACTGTTGACTTTGGTTTTTGCTGTGATCTGATTGCAACTGTGCCCTGGTTCTTCCCTCTTGAAATTAGAAGAATGTAACTCTAACAATTTCTCTGGGATTTCTGCAAAGAAATAACTTGGAGAACCTCTGAAGTGGCAGGTTGATGGATCCCATAATGAGGTAGATAAATTCTGGGCTCCCCCAGGTATACATAGCATGTGCTTAGTGAACTCAGTAAATGGGGCTTCTAATGCCTGTCAGAGCTTGTGTGCTAAGTGTTTTGAGCATTAGTAGCATCATAAATACCTCAGAATACAGAGTTAGAGGAGACCTGGCCTGAGTCCCCATGGCCAGGGAACAAGAGCACAATATGACCCTAAGGAAGACTAAGGAAGGAAACCGGGAGATGGCAGGACTCTGAACCATGGGTAGGTGGGGAAATCCTAAGTCTGGCGTCTCCCTGGGACAGACTAGATCCCACTAGCGGCTCTCTGCTGACACACTAGTCACACCCATTCAAATGGATGAGGGAAGGCATGTAGGAACCCTGACTCAAGCTGATAGTTTCTTCTCCATCTCACTGCAGATGGGGTAAACTTGTTGCAAGATTGCTCCAAGGTTGCCCATCAGCTGCCTTCTCAAACACTGGGCAGAATTAGACCTCAGGCCTTTTGTCAGGAGACATGGACCCAAAATCCCACAGGATGTTTCCCTTCAGTTTGGACTCACCATATCCACAGGGCCTTCTCTTAGCACAGCTCAAAGATAACAGGATGTGACAGGTTTCCAGGCTGTTGTTTACCACAAAGCTAGTCAGGGTCTCAGGTTAGACATAGGTAAAGACAGATACTTCTATTGGCTTGATTCTCTTTTGATTACGGGTGTTTACTGCCTGTGATGGTTTGAATGAGAATGACCCCCATAGGGTCATATGTTTGAATACTTTGTCCCCAACTGGTGGAACTGTCTTGGAAGGATCAGGAGGTGTGGCCATGTTGGAGGAGGTCTCAGGGATGAGCTTTGAAGTTGCAAAAGCCCATGCCAGGCCCAGTCTCCTTCTCCCATTCCCTCCCTCTCTTTCTTCCCCACCTCTCTCTTTCTGCCTGCAGCTTGCAGATCAGAAGTGAGCTCTCAGCTACTGCTCCAGCACCATGCCTGCCTGCCTGTCTGCAGTCATGCTCCCTGCCATGATGACCATGGACTCACCCTCTAAAACTGTAAACAACCCAATTAAATGCTTCTTTTGTAAAATGACTTATTCATGGAGTTTCACCATAGCAAAAAAAAAAAAAAAACAAAAACAGTAACTAAGACATTGCCACTCACTCAGGACCTTATAAAAGTTAAAGACCCTAAATGGAAAGTTTATCAATCCCTGTTCCCAATGTAAGACCCAAAGGTGATAACGTTCATTTGGAAAAATCTACACTGTTTGTAAGAACAAGTGCTTTGGGTCCAGCCAGTTGTCACTGGACTCTCAACAGCAAATCTGTTCAGTGTAAACCACTAGGTTCACAATCAATCACAACCTACAGCACGTTTACAGTATATCACTCACTCTCTCTACTATAGAAAGACTGCCTTGAGCCAGGCAGTGGTGGCACACGCCTTTAATCCCAGCACTCAGGAGGCAGAGGCAGGAGGATCTCTGTGAGTTGGAGGCCAATAAATAAATAAATAAATAAATAAATAAATAAATAAATAAATAAATAAATAAATAAAGCTGTCTTGTGTCCCCTTGAGGTTTGCTGGGAACATGTCCAGCCCCATAGTGTGACAGTACGCTCACAGGCATTATTAATTTATCATCTACGTAGCTTGGGTTCAACACTCTTTTACTAAGGTGGTGCTACACAGCACTGTCTTCCAAGCCAAACAACTGCCATGACGTCAGCTGTACCAACCTGTAAAAGATCATCACATCTAGGCTTGCTAACTGCTAATTTGTTAATGTTATTTGTCTCATGAGATGGCTAGATGTTTTTCCAGAAAAGAAAGCTGGAAAACTTAAGCAAATTACAAGGGTTTGAACTAGTTATATATGGTATGCAAAAGGTCCAAGTCTTATACACTGACGCTAAACCTCTGCTTAAATCAGTGGAATCATTGGTCTGCTCTCAGTAACAATTATAAGAACTGGCTTACAGAATCAAAATTTATGCTGAGTGGTAGTGGTGCATGCCGTTAGTCCCAGTACTTGGAGGCAGGAGGATCTCTGTAAGTTCGAGGACAGCCTGAGCTACAGAGCGAGTTCCAAGACAGTGAGGGCTAGATAGAGAAACCCAATCTTGGGGGGAAAAAAAGTTTGTTTAATTTTTGCCCAAGCTTTATCTAAATATTACACAGTAGTTAAAAGGACCAGACTAAACCAGACGATGATGGTGCATGCCTTTAATCCCAGCACTTGGGAGGCAGAGACAGCACATCTTTGAGTTCAAGGCCTCTGGTCTACAGAGTGAGTTCTAGAGACAGCAGCCAGAGTTACAACAGAGAAACCCTGTCTTGAAAAACCAAATAATTAAATAAATAAATGAAGTGCCAGACTGGTATAATTGACCTTTTGGATGTTAAACACCATATTTAGAGGCTATACTAATGTGGCCAGAGGGATCAAAAGAGAGAATATTTTCCTTCTTGCCTTGCAAGGTCAAGCAGGTCCCAGGACGAGGACATCTCTAAATATTCTGTAATAATGGGGAGTCACAGCTGGGCATGGTAGTGCACACCTTTAACCCCAGCACTCAGGAGGCAGAGGCAGGTGGATCTGTGAGTTCAGGCCAGCCTGCTCAGTAGAGCAAGTTCCAGGACAGCCAGAGTTATAACAGAGAAACTGTCTCAAAAAAAAAAAAAAAAAAATTTTTTTTTAATTGTGGAGAGGCCATGGAGACCTCACTTGGTGAGCTCTAACCAGGGTCCAGTCTACAAAGAAGAGGGTCAAAACAGAGGAAAATTTCTCTCCAGGATTTCAAGCCAAGTCATGGTTAAGTAAGGCCTCTGACTTTCCTCAGACAGATGGAATAACTGCAGAAAGGAGGCTAGAGGTGTAGAGTCTGCTGCTGTGGAGGCTCAAGAGACACAGAGGCATTCTCATAGCTGCACACCCTGCCAGGCCTCAGCAGAGGGAACCACCATGGCAAGTGCCATCCTGCACAGTGGAACCCTGTGCATCCATCTCAGGGGTTTTTACTAATACCTCAACTCCTCGGGTGTTCTACTGATGCCACATGCAGATCATGAACAATCAAACATCCCCCACATAAAGTCAACACCTGCAAGCCAATACAAGTGCCCAGGCCTAAGCAGCCCTTCACCCAACAATGCACAAAATAACCATTTTAAACATAACTAAAGGAGACATAAAGGAGACAGAAATTCCTCTCAAGCCCATGGGACCCCTGTGTACCAGATCTTTAGATGGCCTTTGAAGTAAAAAAATAGAAGTGATTAAGTTTGGCCACCTGTGTGGTTAAACAGCCAAGCAGGAAACTATAGACAAGGAATAGAATGATTGGCATGTTGCTTTAGTGGTTTAAGCGATCTCCTTCTTCTGGGCATTAAACTTAAATCCATGAAATGTTATTTAAACAACTATCTCTCTCTAACAGGTTTTCTTCTTGATAAGAAAAATGCTACCCAGATAATAGGACATCATGACCTTAGCTCAGCCAAAGGAGACAGGCCCACCACTGTTCTCAAACGATGGTGACACTTCTTCCTCTCCTGCTTAGAAGCTATATGGAAGGAACCTCACATTGTGATGCTAGCCACTCCAACAGTTTCCAAAGCCTGAAAGCAGATCCTGGGCTCATCACTCTAGAGACCAGCTTTAGACTGACTGCTAGTACTATGCAGGGCTTTCCTGGGAATGACCACCCTAGTTGGGCTACACTGTAGTAGTCTCTAGCACTCTCTCCCTCTAGTACTCCCTCTGCTTCTACAGTTGGTCCTAAAGATGGAACCCAAGATACTGCCCACCATGTTGCCAGAGCACTTTGGACCTGCCCTAGAAGCCACCTCATAAGAGTTCTCTTGGACCTATACCCCACAGACTCCATGCCCTCTCAGCACGAAGTAGCCAGAGGTCAGCACCTCCATCCCCAAGAGCAGTAGGTGTCAATCTCTTCGAGGGAGAAATGAAGACAGGCCCCAAGATGGTGGCTTCTTGTTCCCAGAAGACTATGAAGAGAAACAGTGGGAAGGCTTGAGGCTGATGTCTAAACAGGACCAGATGGGCAAAGGGGAGGACCAGGGAGCCCTATAAAAAAACCCAGCTAGTGTCCCTTTATTAGACACCGAGCCTTAGGGTTCTCACAGCCTGGATCTCTGCTCAGTCTTTTGTCTCTCAAAGTCATTCAGTTCTTTGTCTGCTCTTGCAGGGAATGAACTCAGACACCCCCTAGACACCTAGCAACACCCCCCTCACACTGCCTTCTACAGAAGCATTTCAGTGACTCGTCTGGTCTACTCCCATACACACATCAGAACGTCTGTGTCTTTCTGGTGTAACTCAGTCTTAGAACATTTGAAATGCCTTATCGAGTAGTAGTTACATTTAACATTTACAAACTACAAAAGATAAAAGCACACCACTTACAATATTTTACAAAATCTTTTTGGAAATCTTTTCTGGTGTTGACAAAAGCACGTCCTCTTTCAGTTCCAACGACAAACACATCCGTCTCGTACACAGCGATGCAGGCCACCTCGGCCTTGGACTTGGCCAGCTCTTTACACTGAAACAGAGACAGCCAAGTTATATTATACACAGCTATTTAAGAGCACCATTTCTTTCTGGCTAAATCTAAAAATCTAACACCTAAAATAGTCTTAACATATAATCAGGAATCAAAAGACATATCTTTAAGTATAAGCAGACTTTGAGAAGATCTGAAACCCACTCATAATGGCCACTATGCAATTTACTCAGAAGTTTTTTTCTTTTCTTTTTTTTTTCTTCTTCTAGACAGGGTTTCTCTGTTGTAACTCTGGCTGTCCTGGAACTCACTCTGTAGACCAGGCTGGCCTCGAACTCACAGAGATCTGCCTGCCTCTGTCTCCTGAGTGTTGGGATTAAAGGCGTGCACCAACATTGCCCGGCTATTTTTTTGCTTTTTCTGGAGTTTTTCTTGGTATACTGAGACAGGGTTACAATATATAGCCAAACTATGCTAGAACCCAAGATCCTCCTACCTCAGTTTCCAAGATGCTTGGCTTATACTCAGATTATGATTGACTTTACTAAAAGCACTCCAATAAAATTAAGCATTTTTTAAAAACTTTAGGGCTGGGGATGTATGGTTCATATAGCACAATGCTGGAGTCCTGCCTCGCTTGAGTGCCTGCACAAGAATGATGCTCTAAACCATGGTGATAAAATATGAGTTGGAAGCCCAAACCTTGGACTGGGAGGATGTGGCTCAGGTGGAATGCTTGCCTAACGTGCAGCAAGCCCTGGGTTCCATCCCCAGCACCAGGGGAGGAAAAGGACAGGTACTGCACGCACATCCCAAGTCTCAGTACTCAGGATGGGAAGAAAAAGAATCAGAAGTTCAAGGTCATTCTTGGTTACACAGAGAATTCAAGGCCAGTCTGACTCAAAGGAAGAGAAGGGGGGAACATACTCAGATAAAAAAGATACTCTTGGGTTTTTTTCCTTTGTAATCCTTCCTACTTTTGAGGGGCCTCAGTCTTCCCTAATCTGTTTTCGTTTAAAAAAAAAAGGGGGGGGGAGGAAAGGAAGGGAAGGGAGAGGAGGGAGGGAGGAACAATTCTCACTAAAATTAGCCAGAACCAAGTTTAGTGATACGCACCTGTAATCCTAGCATTTTAGAGAGACAGACAAAACAATCGGAAAGTTCAAGATCAGCCTGGCCTCAAAAAAATCACGTAGGCTTAGGTGTACAAGCTCAGCGATAGAGTGATGGCCTAGCATAGGCAAGGCCTGAGGTTCGATCCTCAGCATTGCAAATTAATTAGTTAGCTAGTTAGTTAGTTAGTTAACTGAACTAACGTTTCACAGCAACATTTTCTCTAGAAGCCCAATCCTATCAACTGTGGACAGGACACTGGCAGAACCACAGGAGTCTCACCATGGACTCCAGAGCAGACATGAGGAATGTCACCACCATTCTGCTCTCTGAGGACTCCTCATCTTCAGCAGGCAGTGTGGACATCGCTACTTGGGCCATGATTCCTGCACAAGAAAAACACAAGAAAGTGAATGTGGGAAACACACCATGACCAATTCTCCATACATCCCCAGGGATCCATCACAGCCCATGTCATTTATAGTTTCATTTTTGCCCAAACTCTTGTCCTTTAAGATACAGAAGCCATGCTTAACTTTCATGGAGTGTCATTTCCACAAAATTAGCTTAGCATCACACCCCAACTAAACCCAGATGGCACCCAGACCCAGTGACATGTTCTCCAGGGAAAGCAGCCACATTTCATGATCCAATTCACAGGAAAGCAACACAAACTTCTGTCTCTCCCTGTATGCACTGACAGGAAGAGCAGGTGGCGTTGCTGAGCCTGGGGAAAGCTGCTTCTCTCTAAGAAGGAAACAGGTTGCGGGGTATCAGGAAGCATCTATGACTCCTCTATAACACAGCACATTATTCTCCTCAGAGATACTTTTTGGTACTGTGGTATCAGCAAGAACTGCTGAGAAAGACGTAGAGAGGGATTAGAACCCTTGAAATTGCTGCACTGCTGCTTCCAGTAACAATGCCTTAAAAAAGATAGAGAAAATTATGTAATTCAGCCATTCCACTTCTGGGATTGAAACGTGATTTGTACTCTCACAGTTATGACATTCCTAACGGCCCAACAGTGGCAACACTCGAAAGCTACCAGTGTGTGAATAGACAAAATGTGAGCTGTGCGCAGAAGGAACAGAATTCGGTCTCTAAAAGGATATTGGGCTGGAGATCAGTGGCCTGAGTGACTGCCTGGCATGCATGAAGGCCTGGGTTCCATCCCCAGCACTGGTGCACACCTGTGATCCCAACACTCAAGAAGCAGAGGCAGGAGGATCAGGAGTTCAATGTCATCTTTGGACACAGGGTAAATTCACACTGGGCAAATGACTCTGTCTCAAAAAAAAAGGAGATTCTGATTTGTGGTGGTTTGAATGAGAATGGCCCCCATAAGCTCATATATTTGAATGCTTGGTCCCCACTGGGTGGAACTGCTTGAGAAGGATTAAGAGATGTGGCCTTGTTGGAGGTGTCACTGGAGGTAGGCTTTGAGGTTTCAATAGTCCAAGTCATTCCTAATTAACTGGATCTCTTCTCCCCCCACCCCTTCCTGTCTCATGCTTGTGGATCAGATACAAACTCCCAGTTACTGCTCCAGCATCATGCCTGCCTGCCACCATCCTCCCTGCCATAATGTTCTAACTGGAACCGTAAACCCCCAAATTAAATGTTTTCTTTTATAAGATGCTTTTTCACAGCAGTAGAAACGTAACTAAGACACAACTCATGCTTTAACCCTATGAGCATTGAAAGCACTGCAAGTGACATAAATCAGACACAAAAGGACAAACACTATGTGGTTCTATTTGCATAGAGGACCTAGAAGAGTCAAATCCAGAGACACAAGTGGAATGGTGGGAAGAGGAGCAGTGGGGAGAGGCTGGCTGAAAGAACAAAATTCAGGTGCTTGGTGGAAGTTTGGCCCCATACAATGTGAACAGTAAATGCCAGGGAACCCAACACTTGAAGAACGGCTGAGGCTAAAATTTGGCCAAAGTTAATTTAGAAGGGGAAAAAAAAAAAATCACACAGACACTCCACTAGCATGTGGTAGGGGAGACACAAGACAATTTGAGGTAAAATCTAAATCAAACATTGTAAAAAATCTGATGCCCTAAAAATAGTATGCAAATTATATGCCTGTTAAGATTATCCCTTTCAACTTAAATAGATTCTATTTTAAGCAACAATTTTTATCATAAAATGAACTTAAGGAAGGATGACTGAAAAATTAAAACCTCCCTATGTGTGTCTGCATTGTGAACAGCTTATATCGGCCCCAAAAAGGGCCCGATACTGGCTCCTGCTAGTAAAGACTGGGATCTGACTGTGCCTACCCTCGACCTCAGGAACCAACTGTTACACTAGACTCAGGTACCTCTTGTACCCACATAGGAGAAAGGCTCTGCACTGAAAACCACAGCCTCCCACCACCACCACACATACAAACACAGACAACTCTGTCTGGAAAAACAAGGACCCCTTCCTGACTGGAGACCAAGTCACAAGCCAGTAAGCCCTCAGCACACAGGAAAGCCTGTGCTTCATTCCTTTCTCTTGGATAAATCTGTGTAAATATGGAACAAAGAGGTAAAATAATCAAGCAGCCATTTTTCTATAAGCACAGGCATTCATTTAAAATATCTTGTCATTATTTCTGAAAGCTCTTATTATTTCTTTTTAGGTTCACTTTTAAACTTTCCAACAAGGAAGAGATAAATAGATAAATAAATGAATGAATAAAGGGTGTTTTCATTTTACACATGCAGGGCTCTGTCAAGACCATGTGGCCCCAACTGAAATCAGAACAAAAAACTAGGAAGATGTTTTATCTACTGCTGGCTCCAACTCACTTGTCATAACCCTGCCCTGAGTCACCTTGAGAGCCTTTAATCCCAGCACTCAGGAGGCAGAGGCAGGACCCCTGTAGAATTCCAGGCCAGCCAGGGCTACATAGTGAGACCCTGACTCAAAAAGAAAAGGAGACATGATCAAAATATATTGTATGCAAGTGCAAGTACTAAATGCTCAAAGAATAGGCATTATATTTGGTTTTTGTGTAATGGGAGACAAATGCTGCCCACAGGTGGCACCACGCTCTGGAGGATGGCAGCCATGGCAGCTGTTAGTGCCTGTGGAGGCAGGAGGCCGGTGGGGCTTGAGGAGAGGGAAGACTTTGTGCTAGGAGCTCCAGTACCTCACTGGTCTTTGTTGTCCCAAAAGGCAATTTCCTGAGCAGTCTTCCTCTGTGGCCATTTACAGAGCCCCTCCCCACCTTTCCCTAGAAACTGCAGAGTCCAGGACTGCACCCAGGTGTGTCATCTATAAACAAGGGGGCTGAGTCAGCCACCAACCTTTACCTTTCATTAATCCCTCAGTCTGAGTCCCTGGGTTCAATCCCAGGGCCATTAAAAAAAAAAAGAAAATGGACTGAAGTGAGAATTCACAGGACAGCACATCAGAACTCCCTTCCTGGAAGGGTCTGGCTCCAGAGGGTGCCTGCATCTCCCGTACACCTGAGGAGAAGGTGGGTGTGGGGAGAAGGAAGAGGACCACCATCCTGGCCAGAAGAGAAACAACACAGGAAGTCCCTCTGGGAAGGTGTCCCCCAGGGTGGGAGCCGTAGCCACATGCAGTTAGTCACATTTACGTTAAGATGAAAGCAAATTCAAAGCTCAGTTTCTCAGGACCACTAGCCACGTCGTGCACAGAGAAGCCACCTGCACCAGACACAGAGTATTTTCAGCATCACTCAAAGTCCTGCTGGAAGACTATGAGTCCAAGCTCTATGGAACACATTCGCTTCCATTATCCCAGCTCCTGGAGGCTCGGTGGGAGTAGGTGCAGTAACAGAATGAGGTAGGCAAGGGGAAAGCAAGGACACTGAGCCAGTAAGGAAGTCTCTCTCATCTCACTGACAATGTCCTTCACTGCCCATCTCCACAAGTTACTAGTGGCACAGAGCACATACAGAAAAAGAAGGAAACGGAAAGGCTGCCTGAGAGAGACCACAAATACATCTTCAAGTCATGTGTGAGCATGTCAGTGAAAAGTGATAAAATTTCAAGAGCCTAAAGGGCTGGGGATGGAGCTCAGAGCTACCCTGGTGACTTTGTCTCAGAGATTAGTGGGTCCCCACACTTTCAAAGAACCCTTAAATATCAATCTACTTGCACAGCAGCCTACAAATAATGCTGTGGAGTCCTCAACATCTTAGAAAAAGTATCTTGACCTTTCAACATATTTTAAAGATTTTATTTCGGGTGTGTGTGTGTGTGCGCGCGCGCGCGCGCGCGTGCCCGTGCGCTGTTTCTATGTATGTATCTGTACCTGTTATAAGGGTGCCTGAAGTCCAGAAGAGGGCATCAGAGCCCCTGAAGATGGAGTTACTGACTAGTGCGAGTGAGCCACCCAATAAGGCTCTCTGCAAGAACAGCTAGCTTGCCCTCTTAACCACTGAACAGCCTCTCCAGCCCCTATTTCAACATTTTAAAAATTCTCAGTACTAAACCAAACAGTATGGGCATCTTCGGAGCTGATATACAATCACTGATACCAGAAATATTTAAACATCCTAACTCTTACATCAGACTCACCAACGTTTAGGAGAACTAAATTTCTTTCTAAAGCAGAGTCTATGCCTATCGGAAACATCAATGCTGTCCAACGTCTGCTGGCAGCTATACCATTTGGATAAATTGTCAATCATTCCCAACCCTTGTTCTTCCTTTTAATTCTGGAAATTGTTATGGTAATGTTAGCTCCTTCATTATTTAGTTCAGGGTTTTGTTCTTACATTTTTCTATTATTTACTTATTTAGTGTAGGGGTAGGGATGTGCCACGGCGATATGTGGAGGTCAGAGGACAAACTGCAGGATCTGAAGTCTCCTTCCACCATGTGGATCCCAGGGATCCAACTCAAGTCGCCAGGCTTGGTGGTAAGTGCCTTTACCTGCTGGGCCATCTTGCTGGCCTAATTCTGAGTGTTTTTATTTATTTTTATTTGTTTAACGGTGTTTTACCTGCAAGTGTGCATGTATGTGCACCATGTGCATGCCTGGTCGCCAGATCCCCTGAACTACAGTCACAAACCGTTGAGTTGCTGTGTGTGTGCTAGAAATCAACCCTGAGTCCTCTGGAAGAGCAACCAGTGCTCTTAACCACTGGGCCATCTCTCTAGCCCATAATTCTTAGTTTTTAAATGCAACATCATTTTTGTTTGAAATGACTTAATTTTAAGACAATCACATATTATTTACGATATTCTTTTCTTATTCTTGCATCTCAGATATTCCTCTGCCTGATGTTAATCTTTCAGAACTTCCTTCAAGTGAAAAACCCTGGTTTTGTTTGATAGAAATTCTTCTTGTGGGGCATTTTCACTGAAATGGAAACTCAGTCTAATGGTTATTTCTGCTCTGCACACTGAAGTCACTTCATCTCCTTTGGAGTCATCATATTTGTCTTCCACCTCTGCCCATGGAAAGTCTACAGCATCCTTCGAAGATAACCACAGGCTAACCTCTGCATATGTCTACAATGTTTAGTCTTTGCTCTTCTACAGCTTCACTGGGTATCCAGTGCAGATCTCCTTTCACTCCACGTTTGCTACTCACAGGGCTTCCTAACCATGGGCTAGTGTCTGGCTGTAGGAAACTGCAGATATCACCTCTTCAGACTCTTGTTACTCTCATCTCCTGTAAAGACTCGGCTTCAGCCAGGCTTCATGGCTCACGCCTTTATTGGCAAACTCAGGTAGTAGAGGCTTATAGATCCCTGTGAGTCTGAGGCCAGCCAGGGCTACAAAGTAAGACCCCATCTCAAAAGAATAAAAGGCAGCCCGGCAGTGGTGGTACACGCCTTAAATCCCAGCACTCGGGAGGCAGAGGCAGGTGGATCTGTTGAGTTCGAGGCCAGCCTGGTCTACAGAGTGAGTTCCAGGACAGCCAGGGTTACAACAGAGAAACCCTGTCTCGAAAAAGCAACGGGGGGTTGGGGGAGGCTCATCTTCATTGTACATTAGTCATTACTTTATCCCCTGAAGCCTCTGCCATCTTGTCATTTCTCTTTTTTTTTTTTCTTTCTTGCTGAACTACATTTCTTCTAACTTACCCTCCATTTCACCAATTCCTTCTTTGTCACATTTATGGTCTCCTACCCACCCACCCCCCAAAAATTTGTTATATTTGTTCAAACCTAAAGCCATACTGGCAGGTCTCTGGTAATTGAAAGATCTCCCTCCAGTCGTGGCAGGGTTGTTTCTGCTGTTTCTAGTGGTTCTTCTTCTTAGTTCCTATACTAATGTATCTGTTCATTTGATTTTTATCTTTATCTTAAAATTTTTAAAGCATTTATAATTTGAAGTCAGAATGAAGCAGCGTCCTTCTGGGATCACCACAGCCAAGTCTCTGGACAAACAAGGCTACTCCATCACCCTCACCTACCTGCATCTCACCTGAATGACCCAGGTCTCCTACATAACCAATGAATTTGGTGTATGTGTTGATTTCTGAGCCTCTCACCCCAAAGCACTTTCAAAACAAGAACATGTTTAATCTCAGCACTCAGGAGGCAGAAGCATTTGGATCTCTGAGTTTGAGGCCAGCCTGGTCAACAGAGTGAGTTCTAGGACAGCCAGGGCTACGCAGAGAAGCCCTGTCTCAAAAAAACAAAATGACAATAACAAAACAACAACATCATCTAAGGAACATGGTAGGCAGTTCCCATGTCTATTACTGGACTCTAATTTCCCTTGAGCATTTGTTTTGTGCTCTAGAATGGAATTATAAGTGTACTCTACCACCAAGATGCACTTCTCTCCAAATGCCTCTCGATGGTATTAATACCTTAGGGTTTTAAAAAGATTTTTTTAGTTAGATGTGGTGGCACACACCTTTGATCCCAGCACTTGAAAGGCAGAGGCAGGTGGCTCTGAGTTTGAGGCCAGCATGGTCTATAGAGCTATAGAGTTCCTAGACAGCCAGGACTGTTACACAGAGAAACCCTGTCTTGAAGAAAAAAAAAAAAAAAAAGAGGAGAAGAGGAAGAGGAGGAGAAAAAGGAGAAGAAAAAGGAAAATCTAAAAAATAAAAAAAAAAATTACTTTTAGATTTATTATGTATATCAATGTTTTGCCTGTATGCATGTATGTGCACCATGAGCATTGGTGCCCACATCGGAAGAGGACATCAGATCCCCAAGAAGTGGAGCTACAGATGACTGTGAGCCACCACGTGGGTGATAGAAATGTAACCTCGGTTCTCTGCAAGAGCAGACAGTGCTCTCAACCATTGAGCCATGTCTCCAGCTCTCTTAGTTTTTTTTTTAAAAAAAGACTTTAAAATTTCAGAGCATTCTTCGTTGACTAGTTAGTTATACCTGACATATTCTATGCTGTACATACCCCCCGCCCTCTGTTTCAAAACAATGTGTCTCTTTGTAGCCCTGGCTGTTAACCAGGGCTGGCCTCAACTCACATAGATATGCCTGCCTCCCAAGTGCTGGGATTAAAAGCATGTGCCCTTACAACCAGATAGATTTATTATTTTGTGTTTATGAGTGTTTTGTCTGCATGTATGTCTGTGCTTCATGTGCCACAGAGGTCAGAAAAGGATATCAGATCCCCTGAGACTGCTAGCTAAAATGTGGGTGCTGGGAATCAAACCCAGGTCTTGTAGAACAAATGTTATTGACCACTGAGCCAACTCTCTAGCCCTGCTGTATGTGTATGTGTATGTGTGTATATATATATATATATATATATATATATATATATATATATATATATATTTTACTATCTAGATAAACACAGTACAAATTATTAGACAGGTCTTAGATTGTGAGGTTACAAATTCTCAACTCAAGCCAACTCAAGTATAAAAGCAGAGTTTTATTACTTAATATCTCAAGATTGCATAGATTCCACATACAGCTAGGTTCAAGAACACAAAACATATTGTCTATCTTCTCCATTCCCAGCCAAAGCAAATGCAACAGCCTAGGGCATCAAGCTTGCCAATGCTTCTACTGTGACCCCCAAGGCAAAAACAACTTGTAAGTCAGGAGCCTAGCCTGGTCCAACTTCAGTGGCTGGTCAGAATAGGATCACCCAGGATGGGCTGTGACCAGCATCAGTCCACTTCAAACTTGGACAGTTCTCACAAGGCAAAGCCAGAAGCAGTATCATGAGAAAGGAATGGAAAGGCAGGCTAGGCACACAAAAGACCCCCTCCTCCTCCTCCAGTACAGGGCCAAACCCTGTGGATCCTGGTTTGTTCCTGTTAACAAACGCCTAGGACAAAGTTTCATTCATTGTAAACTAGGCACAATGAAACTGACAGCAATTATCACAATGCACTGTGAGGACAACTAAGTGGGAGGGTCTTCATGTTCTCACCCTTAGGCCTACTGTCATGGAAATGAAGACCGGCCTTGAGTGGGTGGCATCCTAGCTCTTTGGCCAACTTCCACCACTGTGCACAAAACACAGCCAATGTCTGGGCTGCTGCCACCTCTGCAGTGGCTTTCAGGTTCTGTAGTCCCAATCTGCTGCGGAAAGAATCTGTGCGGCCAGTCCTCATTGGGGTGACAGGCCTGCTACCACAGCTATGATACCAGGGCCTAGGACATGTCCTCTACCCACAGCTCAGTGCCTTCTCCATCTGCACCAGGCACCTGTCTCGCACTGCAGCCATGACAGTAGCATTCCATAGAGCCATAAACATGGTGTGGATTTCCCTCTCCTTCACCAATTATATTGCTAGATGCAAGATCTACTCTTACTGTAGTCAGGACTTTCACCTTCTCGAAGCTTCTAGAGCACACCCAGGCAGCCAGGACAGTACTCTTGAGCTTTGGGGTCATTACTAAAGTAATGGAAGTTATGTGAACCCAAGTGGTAAACCAGGACAGAAGCCAGGGCTGCTAAGCAAGCACTAGACGCAGGGAGGGTCCCCACCCAGCCTACTGGAGTCCACATCCTGCTACTGCAGGCCAAGCATCCTGGAAGCTACCCACTGCTTGTTCCTGGCTCTTCCCAACCAGCAAACCCAAATGGCACAAGGGAGAGCAGGAGTACCAGGGACCTGCCGCAGCGCCCAGCCTGCAACATCGTCCTCCCCATTCATCCCTACCTTGCTTTCTGCGTTATCACTGCTTTGTTTCATCTTTACTTCCCTGCCATGACTAACTCTCCATCGTGAGTTCCACTGTGCTGCTGCCGTCTCGTCTAACAGATAGAGGGCCTTCTCTCATCTCTGAAAACAGACACCACCCATTCTCTCAAAGCTTCTTCTGTTTCCTGTTGGAGATCAGTAGCAGAGATCATGTTCGTCTGTGTCCTCATAGTTCTGAACTGTTGCACCTCAAAACAAGCCAGTAGTTAAGTCCATGGAAAATTTTTCTGACTATATTTTTGCTTTGATTTATTGATTCTTGGTGTTAATATTAATAGCACCAAGAAGGAAAAGAGAAAATTTTTAGTGAGCCAAATGAAAAGAGCTTTTGAAGATTTTCACACTATCATCATTCTAACAAAAACAGATTGGAACTGGAGAAACGGCTCAAGGATTAAGGCTAAGAGCACTCAAACCCAAGGTGGTGGCACACACCTCTAATCCCAGCACTCTCGAGGCCAGCCTGGTCTCCGTATGGATTTCCAGGACAGCCAGAGCTACATAAAGAGACCCTGTTTCAAACAAACAAACTATATATGGTAAAACCCAAATCTTACCAACTCATTTAAGTCATTAAAACTTACAACAAAATTAAAAAGGTAAAAGCCAGACAGTAGTAGTGCACGCCTTTAATTCCAGCACTCAGGAGGCAGAGGCAGGCTGATCCATGTGAGCTCGAGCCAGCCTGGTCTACAGAGTGACTACCAGGACAGCCAGAGCTACAACAGAGAAACCTTGTCTTGAAAAACCAAAAAGAAAAAAGAAAAAAAAAATCTTGAATAACTTCAACTATCACTTAATTCTAAGGAAAAACTAATACAGGATCTTCTATTTCAAGAAACTTTTAATTTTTGTAAAAGATATTCTTTCAAAATAGTTAGTACTCAAAAAAGCCAAAATCCATCTTCTAAAATGTCATTCACTTTGCTCTAAAACGATGCCTACAACACAAAGAGTACCAGTCAAATCCGCTGCCGCCTAACATGTTTAGCTGCCATGCAGCGAGCTCGGCTCTCAGCGGTGACAGGCTATATAATCCAGCAGTACCTCGGGCTGCCAAGCCTGCCTCCCTGTGACGTCAAGGGTGTGTGTTCTGCCTATGGTTACCAGGCACTGACCAAAAGCACCTGCTCCTCATAGTTTAGAAACGTACTTCTATTTGATCTATGTCCACTGAGTAATTTTTATTTAGAAATGTGTTTTTTACTTTCCATTTTTATATTTGTTTATGGAAGCTTATCGATGCTACAGGTTTATCTTGGAATCTTGACATTTCTTTTAAAAGACTGACATTTACCTGAAACAATTAGTAACCTGCTTTTCCTTGCAACCTAAGAACGGCATAGGGATGGTGGATATGCTGAGACCCAGTGGCAAAGCACTTCCATCAGCGCTGAAGCCCTGGGTTCCACCCAGACACCCCAGAGGACAAACGGGGAGTTATACAATCCTGGACAGTCATGCTACCGCCTTCCTTGTTCTCTTTTGCTCTGCAATGCTGGCAATCACACCCAGAACAACAAGCTTGAAGGGCCATGTGCTCTGCCACTAAGCAACATCCCAGCCCAGAACTCACCAGAAGAATCCAGATCCACCCAACAGACCAGACTGCCTTCAGTTCCCCAGGACCTTTCAGACTTGATACCCTGTAAAACTTAACTGCCATTTTCTAATTTCATTGTCTTCATTATTTATAATTTCAGAAAGTTTTCAGACTTGAGACACTATAATATTCAAATCCATGCACTGATCTCTTCTCCCCTCAAAATGTGCAGTCTCTAATAAAAAAGCAGAATGTCTTAATTACAAAGAAAGGAAAAAAAGCCAAAAATTTTTGTCCCCAAATATTTCTTCACCAAGTTAAACAAGAGACCCTCTGTCCTAACCAAAAGTTAACACCAGCTCCCAGACAAGGAGACATCCGCTACAGAGCTCAATGAAAACACACCACTAAATCAGCCCTAAACACTTCACCCGGTCAAACCAGACAGGGTGGTAATTTGGGGAATTGGGAGTACTGAAGCAGGAGATAGCAGTGAGTCCAAAAGCAGCTACAAAGTGACTTCTAGCACTCGGGAGGCAGAAGCAGGCAGATCTCTGGAAGTTCGAGGACAGCCTGGTCTACAGAGTGAGTTCCAGGACAGCCAGAGTTACAACAGAGAAACCCGTCTCAAAATTAAAAGAAAATAAAAATAGAGAAAGCTCAAGAACTACTCAGAAATGCAAGGTGCCCAAGCTAGCATTAGAGGCACTGCAGCCCTGAGCTGGATGGACTCTGGTGCTTAAGTCCAAAAACCACCCCCACCCGGTTTTTAAGGGGAATGAGTGTGTCAGGGGAACTAACAGAAAATCTCACTTGATAGCCTAGGCTGTCCTGAAACTCCCTATGTACACCAAGCCAGCCTCAAAGTCAGATACGTGCCTGCGTCTGTTTCAGAAGTGCTGGGATTAAAAGTATGCACTACTTCCCCTGGCAGGTCCCATCTTTAATAAAAAATAAAATTGCATGGATGTCAAAAATTACTTAAATATTTTCACAATTTGTTATCAGTAAATGTTTGATTTGTATACCTATTTAAATCTATACATGGGCCATATAAGAATTCTCAGGCAAAAGGATGTGGAGTAGAAAACTTGAGTAGCTCTACTTTAAAGGTCAAGATGAGATGAGAGCCATGAAGCGCACACCCACTAATGAGGCTCTAAAAAGGATTCAAAGGGGAAACGTGTCCAGAAGAATCGGGGTTCAAGAGATGCCCAGGTGTGGTGGCACACATCTGTAATCCCAGCACTTGAGGGGTAAGACAGGAGGATCAGGGCTTAAAGGCCATCCTCAGCTACAGCAGATTTGACTGGAGTCTGGGCTACATGAGACCTTGCCTCAAATATCAAGAGAAATAGAAGAAACCCACCCTCCTCCCCGGCGCACACACACACAGTCAGTGGTCAATCTTCTGTGTTGTGCTTAAGGTGCCCACTTTGTTTTCTGAGACCAAACCTCGTTGGCCTGTAGCTTACAGAAATGCACCTGTCTCACTTCCCAGCACTGGGATTACAAGCACACACACCTACAGATCTTTTTAACATGGATTTCAGCATTGAACTCATGTTTGCATAACAACCACCATCTCCGCAACCCCACAGTCCTGAAATTGGAACAGCAGTTGCCTGCTCTGCCAACACACAAAGAATGTGTCCCTTTGACCTTACTCCAAATACTAAAATCATCTGCATTTGAAGAACCACATCCGGGGACCCTTTTGTAACCTAGAAAACAGCAATAGCCTGTGTATGTGCCCTCACCCTACAAGGCTGTGATGAGAACGGGGTTAAGTATTTTGTACTTTCAAAAATGCTTTACAAAATGCCCACTAAGCAGTTCAAAAGGAAATGATGTATACCTAAAGCATATTATATGTGTCTGTTTATTTACTCACCTATAAAAAACTCCAAACCTAAGCCCAATATATTAAAAGTGGCTCAGTTCCCAGCCAGCTGCTTAAATTACCACTGTACTAAATGAAATAACCTATTTTCTGATGAAGCAGAAAAACTAACTAGGACAGCATCAGAGTGAATCAGTGCTTTGATGTGCACAATGATTTCCCCACCTTATTCCAAATGCCCACTTTCAAAAATTCTGAACCAGGGACTAGTTTTGCCCAAGGTCTAGAGATGCGGCTCAGTGGTAGAACCAACCCCTGCCTAGCACACAGTCCTAGGCTCAATCCCCAGTGCCACAAAATTTTAAAAATTAAAATGCAGGGGGCTAGGGAGATGACCCAGCAGTTAAGTTCACTTTCTGCTCTTCCAGGAGACGGGAGTTTGGGTCCCAGAACCCACGTATTTTAGAGCTTGTCATCATGTACATATTTTAAAGTGTTATAATCTTCCTTCTGAACAGATCTTTGATCATGACATGCCTCTTCTACACCTAAGCAACATGGCTATTTCCAATGTTTTATTTTATGAGTTAACAGTCATTTCAGTTTTTCTGGAACTAGTGTACATGGTGGTATACTTATTTCCTTTTCTTTTGCTTTTTATTTTAGTTTTTATGATTAATTAACACTTAACTTACATAGTTTTTCGGGGTTTTTTTGGTTTTTTTTTTTTTTTTTTTTTGGTTTTTCAAGACAGGGTTTCTCTGTTTTAACTCTGGCTGTCCTGGAACTCACTCTGTAGATCAGGCTGGCCCTGAACTCTCAACGAGAACCACCTGTCTCTGCCTCCCAAGTGCTGGGATTAAAGGCATGTACCAACACTGCCAGGCCCTTTGCATAGTTTCTTAAAGCACATAACTGAGTGTCTCTTTTAAGACTTATTTTTGAGTAAATGTATGTCTCTGTGTGTGTGTATACACATGATGTGGGCACCTGAAGAGGGTATTAGACACCCCAGAGCAAGTGTTACAAGCTGTGAGCTGCCCAACTTGAATGCTGGGAACTGAAAGAACAGCAAACGCTCGTAACTGCTGAGCCATCTCTCCAGCTCTACACTGGTATTTTATAAACACTGGCTTTAGATGTTTAGATGTATACTTAGCCATCACTAAAATTTCTTTGCTCTGAATGCACTCCACTAAATACATATATTCGGTAAAGATGGAGGCTAAAGCTAAGCAGTACCTGAGTGTCACTGCACCCTTCTGAGTATGGGGTGAATGTCTGTCATTCTGTGGAAGCCAGAGTTCTTCCTCTATAGTCCCACCTGTTTCTGAGGCAGGGTCTTTCACTAAACTTGGAATTCGCGGCTCACCCGGAGTCGGTATGAAGCCAGCCTCCCTTGGGGATGCTGCTGCCCCCACTCTGCAGCACTAGGTCACAGACTGGCACTGCTGCAACTGGCCTTCTATGTGCTAAAGAGCAAACCCCAGTTCTCATGCTTGCTTGGCAATCACCTTAACAACTGAGCCAGCCTCCTAGCCCAACATTCTTTTTCTATAAATATGATTTGTTAAGCGTGTGGTTGAAACTAACCTAATTTTATGCATTTGTATGAATAGTCTTCAAATAAATTTCCAAGTGAGAAAAAGTAGAGGGGAGGAGTGTCAGGATGTATTATACAAGAGAAGAAAAACAAATAAGAGAAAAAGTGGAAACAACAAGATTGCAATGGAAAATTTGGGGGCTAGGAGTTAGGGTTGACACTCAGTGGGAGAGAGAGTCTCTGGCTCAGCATGAGTGAGGACTCAGATCAACAAAAGAACCAACCTGCATAAAGCTGTGAGAAAAGAAGTGTTCCTAATGGAAATGGCAGGCTGCTTATTCTTCACGAAGCACACTTTTTACATGGTGCTTCTGTGCTAGAAATAGAATTGCCCAGATCCATGCAAATTCTTCCCAAAGAAAATAGTTTTACAAAACAAATAAGAATAGCTGGGCATTGTAGCACACGCCTTTAATCCCAGGATGAAGAGACAGGTGATCTCTGTGAGTTCAAGGCCAGCCTGGTCTACAGAGCAAGTTCCAAGACAGCCAGAGCTACACAGAGAAATCTATCTCAAAACAAAACAAAAAAAAACAATAAATAAGTGGAATGAAGTTAATGGGTTTTGTATGCTTGGTTTCTCTGCCCGCTTTCTCCTGTGGCCAAAGGGCATGTGCTGCCATCCTCCTTAGTCAAAAATCATAAATGAGGTAACGTAACTTCAAATGTTATAAGACCAGGGATGTAGCTCAGTAGTAGAGTCCTTGCTCAGCAAACCCTAGGCAACACAAAGTCTGAGACCAAGACCAGGCATTCATTTTACTGGATTTCTGTGAGTTTGAGGCCAACCTGGTCTACAGAGAGAGTCCCAGGACAGACAGGGCTGTCCTGTGACATGTTTCAGTAATTTACTACATCTACCAATGTAGGGTGAGCTGCTGGGGCGTGGCTCAGCAGCAGAGCCCTTGGAATGAGCTGAGACCCTCCTTCAATCCCTAGTACTACCAAAAACATAAAGACAAGTTTTGGCTCTCAAAGATAGTTTGAGTAAACCAGTATTTTAAAAGACCTAAGTAACAGAATACAACTTAGTAGTAAAACACTTCCCTAGCAAGCACTGGCCCTGGGTTAGACCTTCTGATACAATGTGTTTTTGGTGTGTCTGCCATTATCTACAACACGTAGAGGAATAGAGAGTCCTATATAGTCGAGGAAAGAGGGAGTACTCTCAATGTTCCTGCTCAGCCAAGTACCGTACTCAGTAGGTCCATACCCAGCCATTCTATACTGGTTTTGTTTCGTTTTGAGACAGAGTCTTACTATGTAGCCTTGGCTTTCCTAGAACTTGGTATATAGACCAGGCTGGCCCCCTGAGTAAAGTGCTAAGATTAAAGGGGTGAGCTGCTACATCCAGGCAACATTGTATTTAGTCAGGTCACAACTGAGGGAAAACCTCCAAGCTCTTCATGCTCTCTGGCTGAGTCAAGTATTTTCATGTCCTCACTGGCCAAAGTGGTAATGAGCAGATGGGTAGTGCAGAACAGGCAAGGGCTGCAGGAACAGAGGAAACATCCGGAGACTTGCACTGATGGAGTCCCATGCAGGGCAGAAGGAAAACCACAAAGGGCAGAGAAGAAAGCTGGGGAGTGACAAACCAAGACAGCCTCTGCATGTCGCAACAGTGCAAGTGTCAGGCTCTAGCCCATAACCCCATCCTTACACTCGGTGGGGAGTGTGGGAAGCCTCTCCCAGCACACCTGGGAGAGGACACAGTAATAAATGTCTTATGAGAACTGCCTGAGGCTTGTTCCCCAGCACTGGGAATGGAAGGAAGGGAGGGAAAAGGGAAGGGAGGGGAAAAACCTGCACCATGACTAAAATAATTAATAAAAGTGGAAACTGTCAGCATTACTTAGATTTCAAATTTAATTCAGCATTTGAACCTAAGTTCAACTTTTCAAACTGGAGGTGAGTTTTGTAATTATGATTTACTTTTTTAAAAATTCTCAACCAACCCTCTAAGCAATCTAGAATAAACAGTTCCATTTATTTTGTTTTGGATCATGTTTTAAACAAGTCATAGTGACATATGGCTATAATCTAAGCACTCAGAACACTAAGGCAGGAGGATTGCTACTTACAGGCCCACCTGGGCTACAAACAATTAGAAATGCAGTGGGGGCCCCAACCCAGGCCTGCAGAACCACAGCCTCTGGAACACCCTCAGCTGTTCTCCACAGAAGCAGAGGAGGGATGGAGAACTAGTGGCTCCCATGGCCCAGTGGCCCTGCCCCAGAGAGGAAGTACCTGGCTTCTCTAGAGTTGGCCTCATCAAATGGAATCTCATCAAGTGTTTAAGGACCACACCTGCCACTGAAAACGTACTCAAACACAGCTGCTGTGGCCCTCTACCCACAGCACCTGGCAGAGGGCACAGACAATGGAGGAGGACATATCCAGAGTTTGCCACAGAAAACAAAGGGACAAAGGCAGAACCTGACCCCCTCCCCAAATCAGGCTGTTCCGGCAGCTGAGACAGGGGAATTACCAAGTTTAAAGCCAACCTGGGCAACTTGGTGAAACTCTATTTCAAAAAGTAAAACAGGGAGGGAGATGTGACCGAATGGTAGGGTTCCCGCCTAGAATCCTCCAGGTGCTGGGAGCTTTGCTCAGTAGTAGAGGGCTTGCCTACCACGAACTAGACTCTGGGTTTCATCCCCCCCTAAAATGGCAGATGCAGGTATTAGCCTCCCCCGCCCAAGGATGACCCGAGGATGACAAATTCCGAACGTGTTCCATATTCTAACAGGGTAAAAAAGAAACGACTTGTGACGCTACAACATAAAAGCCCTTACAGAAATGACTGTGGGAGCTCGAGAGAAAGTTTTCTGTGCCTCCAGGGTGTGAGGCAAGATCCCAGGTCACAAGTAACAAATGAGCCAGAGGCGACAGACTCAAAAAAAAAAAAAAAAAACAACAATAAAAACCAAACCTGCTGTAGGAAATATCAGCTACCTCACATCCAAAACAGGTTCTCGTGGGTACAGTAACCTACACCCCCGTATTTGCAAAAGTAGCTTCCCCTTTGCTCTGGAAACGCCCAGAGACAAGCAGGCAGGCCAAGCCAGCCCCTGGCACAGCAGCCAGCACTCATGGCCTGGATCCTCACCTCCTGTTCCCAAACTCAGCGGGCACTCCATCTCAGATCTGCACTCTCCGCGGCCAGCGCCTCACAAAGCAGAAACGCACTAAAAGGCAAAACTTGTGAGCCTGACGCGGAGGCGCACACACTCGCGATCCCAGCACTTGGGAAGCGAAGACAGGAGCATCAGAAGTTCAAGGCAAGCCTCGGCTACAGAACGAGTTCCAGGCCAGCCTGAGCTACAAGATACCCTACTTTTAGAAACAATTTTTTTTTAAAGCAAAATTTGGACGGGACTTGGTTACCGGGCCTTTAAGCCCAGCACCTGAGAGGCAGAAGCAGGAGACGCTCTAGTGAGTTCCAGACCAGCCAGAACTACATATTGAGGTTTCACGTCGTCGTCGTCCCCCGCCCTCTCACCAAAAAAAAAAAAAAAAAAAGGCAAAACTTGATGGAAAAAAAAAAACAAACAAAACAGAGGTACTGGAGTAAACTTTTTTTCTTTTTCCATTCCTTCTCTTAACTCCGACGTCTGGGTGCCTGCCCAAGTCAGACTGATTATTTTCATAGCCTCAAGGCTAAAGTCTTCCTTCCGGTCATTGTGTTTATTTCCATCTTTTCCTCTCCCCCCCCACCCCTCCCAAAAAAAAAAAGTCCTTGCCCCGCGGGGCCCTGGAGCCGACAGCTCCGGACAAAGCCCACGGCCCGGCTCCACCTGGCAGCAGGGCGGATCGCCGGCCGGCCGCTCGCGGCGGGCGCTGGTTGCAGAGCCTGGTAGCTCCCGCCCCCATCCCAGGGCCCCCGCCGCAGTTACCAGGCACCGACGCCCCGCCCCCACGGTGCCCGCCGGCCAATGGCGCGCAGCCTGCTGCCCTAAGCGCAGATGCACACACGCACGCACGCACACACACACACCGAACCCGAGCGCGACTCCACGGGGCTCAGGAGGGGCCTTGGCACCGCGCGCGCGCCCCCGAAAAGACGGCTCAGCCAATCAGAGCGAAGGAGAAGGCTGCGCGGCCCCCCGCGGGGGGTTCGCTCCGTCGCCCGCTCGTTCACGCGCGCGCGGGGAGCGGGGGTGGGGGGGGCTGCTCGCGCGAGACCATCCCTCCCCGACGCCCCCCACCACCGCCACCGCCGCACACGCTTCTGTACAGGGCCCACGCACGCGCAAAGCGCCGCGCGAGCCCTCCCCCACGCGCCGCGGGCGCGCGCGTGCAACTGTCGTTCTCCCCCCCCCCTCCAGCCGCCCCATCCCCCCCAAAACCGCGTCGCGTCCGCTGCCAAGGCCCCCAAGTATAGAGTGGACTTCGGGGGGGGGTCACAGCGCGTCTGTTTCCTCACCCCGAAGTTGTCCCCTCGTCACTCACAACGCGCCAAGAGACCCCCCGACTCTCACACCCGAGTCTGTGCACACGGCCCCGCCGAAGGCAGAGTGTCGAATAAAGACGCCCCTGTTCGCCATGGCACCCCGAGGCTGAGGGGACGACGGAGGGGGACACTCGAGGGAAGGGGACATTCCAAGGCGACAGGGACTCACCCGAAGTGCAGCCGGGGAGGGTCGGGGAAGGGGGATGCGGACAGCAAGCGGGTGTAGGCCGGAGGGGCCTCGGCTGAGGCGAGCTGGCGAACGGGGTGGAGGTGAGAGGGCGAGGGGGGCCCGTGCGTCTCAGCCGTGCTCCTGTCACCGCTGCATGGCCGCCCCCGGCGGGGCCTCGCTCCTAGCTCCGATCGCCTCACGCGGGGGGGAAACAGAGGGACGAAGCCCAGGGGTAACCGCGGCAGGCGGGCAGCGAGCGCGTGCAGGGAAGCGAGGGGGGGCGCAGATGCCCCCTTTTCTCTGCTCTCCGAGCTTCACTCTCACCCTCCTCCTCCTTTTTTTTTTTCCCCCTTTTTTTTTCTTTGCTTTTTTTTTTTTTTTTTTTTTTTTTTGTTCCTCGAAGGTGCCGCTGCGCGTGCGCGCGAGCAGCACCGGCCACTGGGAGTTGTAGTTCTAGACCGGCGCTCACCCTCACGGCGGGAGAGTACCGCGAACTATAACTCCCAGACGACTTTGCGCGATGAACCCAGATTCCCCTCCGCCCCCCTTTAGGCCGAAGCGAAGCGCCGCGGCGCCCGGCCCTCTCCGGCTAGGACTGTCAATGGAGGCGCGCGGGTGGTGGGAGCGAGAACATGGCTGCACCTGGGGCCTGCGCGGCCGTCCGGATGGGGGAGGGGAGTGGGTTAGAAAGAAACGGAGACCTAGAACGTAGTGCCCTTCCCACCTTGCTTCTGCCGCGGGCCACAACTTCCACTTAAATAACTCTTTGCAACCGACATCCCCTTGCAAATTGCAAAGTTGGGGACATAGCAAAGACCAGGGGAGTCCCGGGGCTGGCCTGTCGCCTGTTTTGCAGAGGGAAGTCCCCCAGCTCTGGGGCACAAAGAACTCAATGTTTTCAAAGCTGGCTTTAGAAGCAACCAGAATGGACTTGCCCTAACTTGGGACGGGCAACGGATGCTGGGGGGCGGAGGGTGGGGAAGGCTCGTGATTTCCATTTCTCTTGAGTCTTTGCACACCTCTTTACATTTAGAAGGAAAGTTGGAAAAATCCCGACTGTTCCCATAACTACAAAGATACTTATCTTAAAGCTCCTCCTAAGTCCGCTACAGTTATTCCTACTTCTCAACTGTTTAATAAGATCAATGACTTTGGACAGTAACAACAGTTCATCTAAGTTAAATTCAGAAGTTGAAAAAGCTCGTGTCTGAAAACTTGGATGTTAATGCAAAGCTCTACACTGAGTGAATTTGTAGTGTTTGTTCGTTTGTTTCTTTCCTTTTTCTTTTTTTCTACCCACCCCCCTACGCCGGCCGAATATTCGGGCGCCCTCCCCCACCCGCTGCTTCTCGGTAGGTGGCGGCCACAAGGCTTTTTCCAGCTTCCCAGCCTCTTTGTCGCTTGCTGGAAAACTTTCCGTGCAAGCCAGTCTTTTGATGTAGTTCCAAAACCCTGGCTTTGAATTCGGGTTCAAGGATTGGCGTTCCCTGGTCGACTTTCTTGCATGAAACCGCACCCACAAAGCTTCATCTAGAATCTCCATGTTGGATTTCTTTGCGCTCCACGGAGTCTTTAAGGATCCCTGGGAAGCAATCTGATTACAGAAGCCGCCTACGTTTTTTATGATTTACCCCTAACAATATTTACACCCTTCGGTTCCTTGCCTAATCCGATTGTGACTCAACTTTGTGTCGACTTCGTCCAGAGCTGTTCATTAAATTGTCAAAGGAACAACTTTCTCTTTGCACTCGGATTTCACTGGTCTTTGGAATATTTAACCAAAGTCTAAGTACCTGAAACAGGAGTCCCGCTGCTTTGCAGTTCTAAGATTCATACCTGAAATTAAATCGGTCCTAACTTACATACTGTGATTTTTCCTATACACGCTTAGGACAAAAGTTCTGCAGGGTGTAGTGATGCACACCTGAAATTCCAGCACTCAGGAGGTAGAGGCAGTAGAATGGAACAAGTTGGAGATCAGACTGGTCCAAGTTGGGAATTCAGGTCAGCCAGGGCTAGATGATAGTTAAGACCCTGTCTCAAAACCACAAACAATTAAAGGAAACATTACGAAGTTTGTTTTTTTTTTAAATTAGGCACAAGAGATTAATAATAAAATTGAACATTTAGGACCAAGATGTAGCTTAGTTGGTAGAGTGCTTTCCTAGCATACACAAACCCCCACGGTCAGCACTACACCAACCAGGCATGGTGGCACAAGTCTGAAACCCCAGCCTGTGGGAGATAGAGTTGGGAAGATCAGAAGTTCAACCTCATCCTCTGCTATACAGAGAGTCGGAAGCCAACCAGGGATACCTGAGACCTTGCATTAAATAATAATAGTAATAATAGCTCCATGGGGGCGGCACATGCCTTTAGTCCCAGAACTCAGGAAGCAGAGGTAAGTGGATCTGAGTTTGAGGCCAGCCTGGTATACAGGGTGAGTTCCAGGACAGCCAGGGCTATTCAGAGAAACCCTGTCTCAAAAATAATAATAATAATACTAAATCATTTGTAACAATATACTATCATAACATCTATGTGACTATCACTCAAAATACTAAAATTGTCCACACCCTTCCGCCCACTTCCATGACAGGGAAGCCTGGCTTAGGAGGCATCCTTGACCGTCAGCCAACTTTTTCCACTGTTGAAAATGTACTGGAAGCTTCTTCATGTGTGGACAGTGCCTCTCCAGTAACCCTTGCGTTTTCCAGTCTAAACTCGTTCCTATGAAACCAGCCCTTACTGCATCCAAAGGTTTTCATCTCTTACACATTCTCAGTCCTTTCAGGAGAGGACTTGCTAGTCGTCATCGTTTTGTTTTGGCTTTGAAATGGGTCTCTGTAGCCCAAGCTGGCTTCAAACTTGTGACCCTTCTTCATCAGCTACTGAGTACTGGGGTTATTGTGCGTCACGGTGCCAGGTCTGAAGTCTCTGTAGATGCTTAGGGCTTCCCGACAAGTCACAACTTCCACTCCGAAGTTCAAATCCTTTCCATCTTCACTACACAAACATCTTGACTGTAAACTTTGCATACTGAAGGAAAGCATAAATATAATTTTCTTTCACAATTTTGTAGAGAGAAGACTCCTTATCGTAGATCTTTGGAATTTTGTTCTTTTTTTTTCCCCCCCCAGCTTTAGAGTTAGAGATTGAAAACGAGGCTTCCAGCATCTAGGCAAAGCAATCTACCACTGAGCTATCTCCCCAGCCCCTTTACATGTTCTTTTGGGGCAAGGTGTCACTAAATTGCCCAGGCTGGCCTCAAACTCAATTTTGTAGCCTAGGAAAGCTTTGAGCAGTCAATCCTCCTGCCTTGGTCTCCCAGGTGTTTAGGATTACAGGTATGGACTTGTCATGCCTGGCTTTCTAATTAACTTGAAATGTTTCATTTAAGAAAAGGATTTCTGCCAGGGATGGCGGTGCCCTTGGGAGGCAGAGGCAGGTGGATCCCTGTGAGTTCGAGGCCAGCCTGGTCTACAAAGCAAGTTCCAGGATGGCCAGTGCTATTATACAGAGAAACTGTCTCAAAAAGCCAAAAGAAAAAGAAGAAGAGGAAGAGGACGAGAAAGAAGAAGGAAGAGGAAAAAGAAAGAAAGGAAGGAAGGAAGGAAGGAAGGAAGGAAGGAAAGAAAAGACTTTCTAACCAACCATGATGGCACATGCCTTTAATCCCAATACTCTGGAGGCAAACGCAATTGGATATCTGTGAGTTCCAAACCAGCCTAGTCTACACATAGTGAGTTCCAGGTCAGCCAAGAATAGGTAGAGAGATCCTGTCTCAACCAACACAAACATGAACAGAACAGCAACAGCAAAAAAAAAAAAAGACAAGAAAAACTTCCAGCACCAATAAGCCAGGCATGGTGACACGAGCCTGTAAGTTCCAGTACTAGGAGGCAGAGGCAGTCAGACCTCGGCCCACATAATGAGCCTCCTCTCAAAAAAGAGGCGTGGGGACAAGGTAGGTGCTGAGAAGATGGCTCAGCGGATAAAGCACTTGCCATGCAAGCATGGCGACTGTAGTTCAGTCTCCAGAACCTTTATCATGTTGGGTAGATCTGGCAGGTGAACACAGAAACAGGATTCCCTGAGCAAGCTCGATGACTTGCCATATTGGCAGGCTCTAGGTTCAATTGGGAGAGCCTATCTCAATAAGTAGGGTGGTGAGCAATCAAAGACTGTTGGTGTCCAGGTGTCCTCTGGCCTGCAGGTGTACATGCATACACGCACATATTCAAAATAAGTAAATAGCCAGAATTGGTATTCATACAGCTCTTCACCTTAGCTGAAAGAGTGAGAAGACATAGCATCTGTGCACTTGAACTTGAGGCCATTTTCTAGGAAAATAAGCGTTCCTTGAATGCAACCACTGGAAAAGCAAGACTAAGGCTAGATCTGATAAGGAAAACAATTACTGTATGACCAGAGGGCAAGTGTCACTCACAGACTGATGTCCTGGACATAGGAATGAATCATATTCAGGGAGATTACAAACCCTGAGATTCCCTCAAGCTCCTCTGAACGAAGCAGAAAGTTTTGGGCCGGCCGGTGGTGGCTCAAGCCTTTAATCCCAGCACTCAGGAGGCAGAGGCAGGTGGATCTCTGTGAGTTTGAGGCCAGCCTGGTCTAGGAGAGCTGGGGCCACACAGGAAACCCTGTCTCGAAAAACAAAAAATAAATAAATAAGTAGAAATTAAAAATAAATAAAAACATGAAAAGGGCTGGCTCTATGGGTAAAGCCACTTGCAACCAAGCCTGATGATGATGCCAGTTAAAGAGGGAACCAACTCCCAAAGGCTTTCCTCTGATCTACATCATACAATCTTTCTCTCTCTCATTCTCTCTCTCTCTCTCTCTCTCTCTCTCACAGAGAGAGAGAGAGAGAGAGATAGACAGAGAGACAGAGAGACAGAGAGAATGTAAAAATAAGGGTCCTGCAAGATAGCTTAATGGGTTTTTTAAATAATTTATCCAGATATCAAGTCCCAGCCTTACTCCCCCGCCAACACTGCCCACCCCTGTCTCTCTCTCTCTCTCTCTCTCTCTTTTTTAAGGCAAGATCTAATGAAAAAGCTAGAATTGCCTTAATTGTCATATGCCTTAAACTGCAGCACTCAAGAAGTAGGGCAGAGGCGAGTCTGGTTTATATAGTTCCAGGCTAGTCAGAGCTACGTAGTGAAATCCTGTCTCAAACAAAAAGCCAGATGTGGTGGTAAACACCTTTTGCCCAAGTACTTGGGAGATAGAGACGGGTGACTCTGTATCTCTGTGAATTTGGAGTCAACTTGGTCTATACAGCAAGTTCTGGGCCAGCTGGGGCTACACATTGAGACCTTGTCTCAAAAAAAGAAAAAAGAAAAGAGAGAGAAAGAAAGAAAAAAGAAAGGGAAAGACAAAGAAAGGCAGCATCTTATGTATCTCAGGCTGTCCTGACACTCACTATGTGGCTGAGGCTGGCCTTGAACTCCTGACCCTCCTACCTTCAGCTCCCAGGTGTAGAGTTTTCAGGTTTGCACCTCTCTATTCTTGAGTTTTATTTTTTCCTGTTTTGAAAATGTATTTATTCGTTGTGTGCATATTCACAGGTGAAAGTGAGTTCTCTCCTATTACCACATTCGTCCTGGGAATCAAACTCAGGTCTTCAGGCTTGGCAGCAAGCGTCTTTTCCCACTGAGCCATCTTGCTGGTCCTGAAGGATTTCTTATCCTCCCCAGATCCCATCAGAGAAGAGATCTGTCTGCCTCACAGACAGGCGGGGGGAGGTAAGGGAGTTGCCGCCATCTAGAGATCTCACGGACAGCTGTGCTAGACTGTGATGGAATGCTGTAGCTCTGCAGAGCCAAGATTATCTTGCGCAGTGTCTAGGAGCTTCATCTTGGGCCAGTTACGTGAACTTTCCTATCTGACCTCAGTTCTAATAGATAAAGTCCAGGTTGTATCTCCAAGTTTAGCATACTTCCAGACTCCGCCAACCCTAAGGCTAAGATCACTAGAAGATACCATCTAACAGAGATTTCCTGCTCACTGTAGCCCAGATCCCTGAAGCTAATATGACTCGTATTTGCTAAATGCTCCAGCTTATGACTTTTAGCCTAGCCTGGCGGTACATGCTTGTAATCTGGCCCCTGGAGAGGTGGACTCAGGAGAATGAGAAGTCATCTTATCTTTAAAAACCCACTACAGTGAGTGAAGTGGTACTCGCCTTTAATCCTAACACTTGGGAGGCAGAGGCAGTCGGATCTCTGTGGGGGTTGAGGCCAGACTAGCCACAGCTACACAGTGAGACCCTGTCTAAAAGAGTACGGGAATGGGGTGAAGAGATAGCACTTCGGTGGTTATGAGCACTAGTTCTTACAGAGGACCCAGCACCACATGGAGCTTAAATCTGCCTGAAACTCCAGTTCCGGGGAATCCAATGCCCTCTTATGACCTCTACAGCCTCCAGGCACACACGTACTACACATATGTGCGTGCAGGCAAAACAATCATAAAGTTTTAAAAAGAACCTAAAAAAGAAGCAGAACTTTTATTATTTTCTTGTCTTCTTTTTTTTTTTCCTTCCTTCCCTCCTTCTGTCCTTCCTTTCTTTTTATACTGGCCTCATAATCATCAGATAGCCCAGGCTAGCCTCTCAGTAATCCTCCCCAGCTCAGTCTCCCCAGTGCTAAGATTACAGGAAATGCCACAATGCCTGGCCTCTATTAATGACTTTCTCTCTTTTAAAGAATCTTTTATTTATATATTTATTTTGAGACAGGGAGTCACTGTATGCACTTGGCCTGGAACTAGTTATATAGATCAGCTAGCCCTAAACTCATAGACCTCCACTTGCCTCTGCCTCTAAACCACTGGGATTAAAAGGCATGATGATTCATGCTTGTGATCACAGTGTTCAGATAGCAGAGGCAGTAGTTTGCAAGTTTGAGACCAGCCAGAGCTATATGGCTCTTGTCTCAAGGGGGAGGGGGCAAGACATTTTTAAGAGTTATGATATGGCTGGGTGTTGGTGGCGCACGCCTTTAATCCCAGCACTCGGGAGGCAGAGGCAGGCAGATCTCTGTGAGTTTGGGGCCAGCCTGGTCTACAGAGTGACTTCCAGGATAGCCAGAGTTACATCAGAGAAACCCTGTCTCAAAAAAACAAGAAAAAAAGAGTTATGATACAACAAAGTAGTAGGATTTTGAATCTGTAATACAAAATCGAGAAGGCAAATGCATGGGAAAAGAACTGTAAATAAAGGCTAGTTAGTAAGGCTCCTGTAGACACCTTCTGGGGCCTCCAACGGTTTAAGGGTCACATCTGGGGACCAACTTTTGTCCTTTCTGTTTAGAAGCCTGTTAGCGTAAGACATATTGACTAATCCATATGTCCATGCTGGGATGGTAGCTCACACCTTTGATCCCAGCCAGAGACAGGCAGATCCCTGTGAGTCCAAGCCTAGCGTGCTTACACATCCAGTTCCAAGCCAGAGTGGGGCTTCATAGTGAAACCCTGTCTCAAAACAGAAAATAAAATAAAATACAAATATCCTGTATGTAGTCAGGTAAGGGGAAGGCAGAGAACTTTCCTTTGTATTTGTTCCTTCTCAGTTGCTTTGAGCTCAAAATAATCTTTACTCCAGACTGGCTTCTTTGGGAATGTCATATTTTGAACTCTCTACATTTTGGCACTTAAAAAAAATATTTGTTATGTTATGTGTATGTGTGTGTGATGGTACCCATGGAGTCCAGAAGGGGGCACCAGACACCCCTGGAGCTGCAGGTGTGCGCCTGTAGGTCCTGGGAACTGAACCGGGATACTCTATAGGAGTAGCCTATGTTCTTAACCTCTGAACCACGTCTCCAGGCCCTACATCTTAGTGTAAATTTTTTTACATTTATTTAGTGTGTGTATGTGTGTGTGTATGTGTGTGTGTGTGTGTGTGTGTGTGTGTGTGTGTAGATCAGAGGCAAATTTCCTGAGCTGTTTCTCTTCTCCACCACCATGTGAGTCCTGGGGCTCGAACTCTAGCTGTCCATCTTGGCAGCAAGCGCCTTTACCTGTTGAGTCATCACTGAAGCCCCTTTTCAATTTTTTCTTCTTCTGTCGCTGCCTCCCATCTTGCCATAGAAGTGCCGGGATTACAAACAGATATCACCATATCTACCGAATTTTCCTTTTAAAAAAAAATAGGTTGGTGGGATTGAATTCAAATCTTCAGGAAGATACGTGACATGTGCTTTTACCTGCTAAGCAATCTCACCTGCACTTGTTTTCTTGTTTTAAGGCAGGTCTCATGTTGTCCACGCTGGCCTTCAAGTCACCTTGTAGCTGAAGGGTTTTTTTGTTTTTTGTTTCTCTCTCTCTCTCTCTCTCTCTCTCCTCTGAATTTCTGATCCCCCTGCCTTCAATTCTAAAGTACCAGGATCATGGGGACTCTCCTCACTCAAGTGGGTGCAGACACTTCACACAGCAACCACAGCACACACATACAACTCACCACTTAAGAAAGAAGGAAGAAAAGAATACAGACAGACCCAAGGGAGGTGGAAAAGGAACATTTTAGTCTATTTTTTTTCTTCTAACAGTGTCTTTTTAAGTTGTCTAGGCTGGGTCAATAAGATAGCTCACTGGGTAAAGGTTCTGGCTATGCAAGCCTGGCAATCTGAGTTCAAGCCCTGGGACCTACATTAAGGTAGAAAGAGAGAACTAACTCTACAAGAATCCCACAGTATATATGCTTACACCTCCCTCTCTCTCTCTCTCTCTCTCTTTCTATTTCACACACACACACACACACACACACACACACACACACACACATACACACACAAACACACACACCATAAATTAAACAAAAAAAAATAAGAGTTTAAGGTGAAGTTGGGTGTGGTGGTACACACTTTTAATCCCAGCACTAGGGAGGCAAAGGCAGGCACAGTTCTGTAAATTTGAGACCAACTTAGTCTACATAGCTAGGTCCAAGCCATTCAGGGCTACCTAGTAAGACCCTGTCCCAAACACAAAACAAACAAGCAAAAATTGTGACGATGTAATTGCAATCGAGGAAGACACCTGGCACCAGTGTTGGGCCTCCACATGCACCCACATGATGCAACTGCACATGTGTCCACACACATATGCCACACACACGCACACACAAACACAAAGCCTGTGTGGCGATAGGAAGTGCCCCTTTGCACAGCTCACAGAGGAAACATAGAGCAGCTGGTGCTGGCTGTAGCTATTATTCATAAAGTCACCATGAATTTTTCCCCCTCTAGGACCAGGTGCAGGTCAGTCTGGGGAATGACTCTGGCCCGGATCACAATGGTCCTTCAGTGCCAGCCAAGAGGTTTGTGGCAGACACACTGGTCGGGATGCTTGTCATTCCAGCCTCCATTTCCAGGCAGGATTACATCACCACTCAGAGAGGCCCAACCAAGCTGCCTTTTTTTTTTTCCTAGATAACATCTCTGTCTTTGAGTTTCCTATTTCTATGATAAAGATCATAACCAAAAGCAATCTGGGGAGGAAAAGCATTTATTTAGCTTATACGTTCTGATCAAAGCTCGTCGTCACGGAGGGAACATCGTCACGGAGGGAAGTCAGGACAGGAACTCAAAGCAAGAACCTGGAAGCAGAAACTGAAGCTGAGGAGAGCACTGCTTATTGGATTTCTCTTCATGGCTTGCTCAGCTTTTTTTTTTCTTTTTCTTCTTGTTTGTTTGTTTGAGACGGGTGGGGGGAGGTTCTGTGTAGCCCTGAATGTCCTGGAACTCACTCTGTAGACCAGGCTGGCTTCGAACTCACAGAGATCCACCTACCTCTGCTCCTGAGTGCTGGGATTAAAGGTGTGTGCACCACCAGCTCAGCTTGCCTTCTTATACCCCCTAAGACCACCTGCTTAGAGGGCACCACTCACAGGAGCTAGGCACTCCCACATCAATCATTAACCAAGAAAACACCCCATGGATCATTAGCCTGTGGACCGATCCGATGAAGGCAATTCTTCAATTGAAATTCCCACAGATATGCCTAGGTTTGTGTCAAGTTGACAAAAACTAACCAGCACTGTCTCACCCTGTAGCCCTGACTGTTCTGGAACTTGTTATGTAGATCAGGCTGGCCTCAGACTTATAGAGAGCTGCCTGTCTCTGCCCCCCAAGTGTTGTTATTTGCTTGCTTGTTTGTTTGTTTGTCAGCTTCACCGTGTAGCTTTGGCTGACCCTGAATGTACAATCCTCCTGTCTGGATTGCAGGCATGTGTCATCACATCCAGATAAATTAAACTCCTCTCCTCCCCACCTCTTTGATTGTTTTGAGATAGGGCCTGTAGCTTTGGTTGGCCTGAAATTCCTTGCATAGACCAGACTTTCTTAGATCCTCCTGCCTCTGCCTCCCCAGTGCTGGGTTTATAGATGTGTCCCAAAACATCCAGCTAGCTGTGTTTGACTGCTTAAAACTGGCAAACTTAGCTGGGCGGTGGTGGTGCACACCTTTGGATCCCAGCATTCAGAGAGACAGGTGGATCTCTGTGAGTTCAAGACCAGCCTGAGTCCCAGGACAGTCAGGGTTACACAGAGAAACCCTGTTTTGGAAAAAATAATAATAATAAAAAACTGGACTAAGAGCACTTGCTACTCTTGAAGAGAAATGGAGTTGGTTTCCAGCACCCACATGGAAGCTCACAAACAACTGTAACTCCAGTTCCAGGACTCTGGCGCCCTCTTCTGGATCTGTAGGCACCAGACAAGCCTGTGGTACACATACACACTCGCAGACAAAACACGTAAGAACATAAAATAAACATAAATAGTCAGTGATTTGTCAGTGTCACAGAATATCAGAGGAATGTTTATTTTGGCTTATTGTTTCAGAGGGTTCAATCTATACTCAGCTGGCTCCGTGGTTCCTGGCCTTTGGTGAGGCAGAATGTCACAGTGGGCAGGCATGGCTATCAAGAAGTAGAAAGAAATATCAGGAAGAGTCCTTCACAAAATACAGTCCCCAAGGGCATTCAGTCCAGTGACATACTTCCTCTGAGCCGCCTCATCTTCCACAGTTCGCCCACCTCCGACAGTGTATTCGAAACCCAGGTCCATCAGTGGAGTAAACTATCGATTAGGTGAGAGCCCTAGTGATTTAATTTCTCTGGAAACACCCCCAGGTACACATTCAGAATTGTGCTTTCCTAATCTCTTGGGTGCTTCTCAATCCAATAAAAGAATAATCATCAAGAGATTTGAGAGATGGCTCAGTGGTTAAGAGCATTTATTACTTTTGTAGAAGACCTGGGTTCAATTCCCAGCAACCACATGGTGGTTCACAACCATCTGTAACTCCGGATTCAGGGGATCTTCTAGCCTCCAACAGAACCAAGCATGCACGTGGTGTGTGTACACACATGCAGGCAAAACATGCTCACATAAAATAAAAATATGTGAATCTAATAAAAAAGTTAAACACAACATTTAAGAAGAAGACTAATCATCAAGGGGCTGGAGAGAAGGTTCAACATTTAAAAGCGCTTATTGATCTTGCAGAGGACCTGAGTTTGGTTTCCAGCATCCACTTCTGGAAAGTCATGACATTCTAGAACTTCAGTTCCAGGGAATTCAAGGCCCTCTTCTGGCTTCCTCGTGCACCTGCACAGACACGAGCATTCGCGCACACACACACACACACACACACACAGAGGCACATATACCAACCAACCCAAACCACCATAACCCCCCCTACCAGTCCCTTCTCTCCCAACATGGAGATGATCAGCAACATCACATAGAACCCCAGGGGTCCCATGTAAAAACCCCAGCAGTTGTGACCCCAATTACCTGGAAACCTGAGAGTTGTGTGTCCATTGGGTTGGGGATAACCTGCATCCTCTCAGAGAACAAGGGCTTGGGGAAGGCTGTCACCTTAAGGAAGAAGATGAATCAACAAAGAGGTCAGGAGATCTGTTTGCACAGGGCTAAGCTATCAATAGCCTCCTGGGGAGGAAATTCGCAAACTTCTGTAATTGCTTACGGAATTGATATTTTGTTTTTGACACAGGGTCTGTTTTGGTTACTTTTTCCATTGCTGTTCCAGGAGATCTGACACCCTCACACAGACATACATGCAGGCCAAACACCAATGTACATAAAATAAAAATAAAAAGATAGGAATTCCTATAGCCCAGGCTGTAGCTGAGGATGACCTTGAATTTCTAATTATCCTGCCACTACCTCCTTGACTGCTGGGATTACACATGAGCTACCTCTCCCTGCTTACGTGGTGCTGAGAATGGAACCCAAGATATTGTATGAGCCAGCCAAGTACTCTATTGACTTTTCTTTCTCCTTTTGGCAGATTCTTAGGTAGCCCAGCCTTGAATACCTGATCATCCTGCCTCCAGCTTCTGAGCACCGGGTTTACAGATGTGTGATTTACTTGTCTCTGTAATAGGCATATTGTGCAGGTAGTCAGTCTTTACCTGTGAAGTCAGTTGGAGATAGGGCTTCAGTCATAAAAATTCCAGCTACATTCTTAAGCTCTGTAAACGTAGCTCCTGGGCAGAAATCATGGCTGAGGACCATTGTAAGTCATCAACCCGGGCTTCCTGGGCTGCTAAGGGACACATGCAATTGAGGCCTGACCCGAGGCTTCTTTAGGAACTGTCTCTGATTCTTTTTATCATTCTTATGGTGGGACAACAGGAATGTAGGTGGGACAGGGCAGGCTTGTCACTCTCTCGCCTCCCTTTTCCTTCCTGGCTATGCAACTGATCTGGATAATTTGATTCAATAAGCCAGGGTTGGAGATTTAGCTCGGTTGCCAGAGTGCTTAGCTAGCATGCATGAAGTCCTAGGTTCAAGGACCAGCACTGCATAAACCTGATGTGGTGGCACATGCGAATAACCCAGCGCTGAAAAGGTAAAGGCAGGAGGATCCGAATTCAAGGTTAGCCAGGGTTACATAGCAAGTCTGAGGACAGGCTGGGTTACAGGAGACTCTGTGATGGCTATTTCTAATTTGTCAACTTTCTAGAATCTACAGTAGCCTGGAAAATATCTAGCATCACTTAAAAAATGAGCCTCTGGGCAAGAGGATTATCTTGATTATATTAAAGGGTCTCCCCAGGTAGCCTTCCCTGTCTGGCTCCAAACTCTCACTATGAACCTCACAGAAATCCACCTGTCTGTGCCTCTGGACTTCTGGGATTAATTCATGCACCGCTACCAGGGAAGAGCCATTTTAACTGTGGGCAGGACCGTTCCCTGGGCAGCGTGTTTTGGGCTGTATAAATGAAGCAAGACAGCTAGGTAGCAACATCAGACTCTCTCTGTTCTCTTGTGTGGATACGCTGTGACCACCGCTTCAAGCTTCTGACATCTTCACCATGATGTACCTTGAACAGTGAGCCACAACTGACTCTTTCTCTTGTAAGTTGCTTTCTTTGGTTTGCTTGTTTATTTGACCTGGAACTTGCTATGTAGGACCCTCTTAGCCTTAAATTCACAGAGATCTACCTGCCTCTGCCTCCTGAGTGCTGGGATTAGAGGTGAGTATCTCCACCACCCCACAGGAATCCCTGTATTAAAAAATAAGTAAAAGCAAGGGAGCTGGAGAGAGAGCACTGGCTGCTCTCCCAGAGGACCTGGGTTCAATTCCTAGCACCCACATGGCAGCTCACAACTGTCTGTAACTCCTGTTGCAGGAGATTCAACACCCTCCCACAGACATACATGCAGATAAAACACCAATATATAAAATAAAAATAAATAAAATATTTTAAAAGTAATATAATAATAAAATAAAAACAAGAGCTATCGCAGGGAAGTGGTGGCGCACGCCTTTGTTCCCAGCACTCGGGAAGCAGAGGCAGGCGGATCTCTGTGAGTTCAAGGCCAGCCTGGTCTACAGAGTGAGTTCCAGAACTGCCAGAGTTACAACAGAGAAACCCTGTTTCAAAAAACCAAAAAAAATAAAAAAACTAAGAGCTGTTGAGATGGCTCAGTGAGTAAAGATGCTCGCTGTCAAGGCTAACAGCTTGCATTCAATTCCTA